>NW_007362500.1:860657-929281 GCF_000346735.1 Prunus mume
TCCTGCGGCCCTTGTGTACTGTATCATTGTCAATCAGTATTGTTTATTAAGAACCTTTCAGTGTTGAATGGAATTTTGTGTATTATAGAGATTTTCTATTTAAACTCCACACTTCTCTTTGTTCACCCAAATACTTAAATCATTAAGCTGTAAGTTTTATTACAATGTAAAAAGACCAAAAAGGTCATCCAACTTAATACTTAACACTAGTACATCTATTCACACACCCCACCACTCTACATATTAAGTTTTAGAAAAATACAAATTCCTCACCACTCTTGATATTCTTGAGATCCGATGCATTGAAGCACCGTGTGCGACTAGACGATTAGGTTCCACAAAAGATCAATCGTGACAAAATCTCATGTATACTACAAATACTTTTGTTTCAAACTGATGCCTAGCACAAGAAGAAAATCTCATGTATCAGCCTTCAAACCGTCCTTAAACTAATGCCTAGCACATACTTTTGCTTCAAACTTTCACCCCAAACAAAATCTCATGTATACTACAAATATTGTTTAACGATTTAAATATTGGGATGAACAAAGAAAATTATGAGGTTTAAATAGAAAATCTTTTTTTATTTCTTATTTTTTTAGCTTGGGATGTATTTAAGGGTAGTTTAGGAAGATAGTGGGGTTTTTTTAGAAATTGAGAAAATTTAAATTAAAAGTTGGGGTGAACTAAGAGAAATGTGGGGTTTAAATACAAAATCTCGTATTATATTCTCTTTTCATATTTGAACCCACAATGTTTACATGCCATTGCTCAGTTTTATGAAAGAAGAAAAAAAACGTTTTCTCCTCTTTCCTTTAGTTAGGGAGCAATTGGAGAGGAAACATAACAAGAGTACTGATTTATGCACAATTCTATTTCATAACAGGGAGGAGCATACATCTTGTACATTTACACCATCACATCTTACAGCAGTCATACTCACACCAACACTGCCTTTGGAGGAAATGTTGATCTGTTTCTTCAAAAACAATTAATTTGAATAAACCGTTCAATACAGAGAGAGAGAGAGAGAGAGAGAGAGAGAGAGAGAGAGAGAGAGAGAGAGATTTTGAAAACAACACTGATCATCGATTTCAAAGTTCCCAACTCCAGCACCTTTGTGTGACCAAAAACTTTACCACATGAGCACTGAAGCAGGCTGCTATACACCTACTCATAGCTGACTGAGTTATCACTGTTTCAAACAAAGAAGAAGAACAAAGGATATTCAGCTGCAGTCAGCTATCCATAGTTAAAGAATCTCCCACACAATAGGATTTAAGAAATACTAAAGAAAGCTAACATTTTCTAATGCAAACCCTCCACATCAAATCAAGGCTAAGCATCTATTTACATCATCATGAAACCATGTGTGTTCCTCAAAACTAAAGTAATCGGTTATATGCCTCTAGCAGAAAGCACCTTGCCATAACAAGTCGACTTGATATTTCATTGGTAAAAGTTGACACACAAACCATTCTTAATTAATGACATATGCATTGATATTGCAAACTGTAAAAGGATGTCAAGAACTGTAAATACTTTATTATCTGACCTTTGAGTGCCACAGTGTTCGATGATAAAACAAATAAATCAATGATGAAAATCACAGAAGGACATTCCCAGACCTGTAGAACACCTGCTTAAATTAGATATGCTTTGAACCTAACCATGTATTCTTCAGTAGAGTAAAAAGATGAGGTAAGGAAAGAAACTTCTGTATTTGCAAACCATACCATCATTGCAACAAGAAACATCTTGAAGTAACTTGAAATAAATATTGCGAGCAAAAGGTCTTTATACCTGTGCCAGAACAAACAATATAACACCTGCATGTTTCTGTGTGAATATATGCATATAAGTATGTATGCATGTATTGATTTGAAACAAAACGTTATAACACTACTAAAGGTCGGCTAAAAGAATCCTCTTATTAATCATTTAAGCCAGGACTCATGGGTGATCATAAATTGTCTTTTTCCTTATGTATTCTATATTCTTCCCTAAACTCCAAATTGTGGTCTCGAACCATATGATCAAACAGGCATGATTTCTCAGTAAGTGGTTATAAAGGGATGTCTCAATGAAAATTTTATGGAATATATACTGCCATCGTGAGAAGTATCCATAAGAAATGTTACCTGAGTGGTCTAGGGAATGTACTGAAAAGAACCCTCATAGAGAGCAAAAAGGTAGAAAGAAACATGATATTTCCAAAGACAACGTCCATCAGCATCTGAAATGGGAACAAATTTTTTTTTTACTGACTAAAAAACTGAAATGGAAACATTTTCAACCCATCCGTTACAACTTATCACAGATCGTGTTAGATGCCTGAAACCCATGAAATCCAATAAACCTTCCACCAACCTTTTGAAATCTCCAAAGTAATGACGCGAAGCTCATGGACAAGCCCCACTCTTCCTTACTTCTTTCCAGAAAGAGACTCCTATCTTGAGAAATGTTAAGGCACCCAAATGTGTATGTACATGTATATTTTCTAACAACGAATTTAAATAAATTTCCAAAAACATAATCCTGATATGGATACAAGCATCCAAAAGAAGAAACCCAAAAGTAGACTTCCACAATAAACCCTGCAAAGCGTGTCAAGAAAACAAATTACCAACTCTTGGGATTGAAGTTTTGAAGGCAAAGCATAAAACCCATAAACAAAAAGCTGTCTAAAGTTTTAGATAATGAGAAAGGAAGCATTTTTCAATACCTGAAAAGAAGGAGCTTGTGGGTCTATCACATTATAGAGTAAATGTGTATAAGCTTTGGTCTTGTGCAGAATTAGATCAATTAGAATAATCTGGCAGTGCCAACAACAACAACAAAAAAAGTTTAAATTTTGTTGAATTTTAAAGAAGAAAAATGAAGAGATTCAGATATAAGCTTACTATGGGTTCGCATTCGATGTACTCATCTGCAACTGCCTTGCAGTTTCCCTATCAAAAGAAAAATCAAACTAAATTTTGTAGCAGCAGCAAAACTATAAATAAAAAATTAAATAAAAAGAAATTAAAACAGAAAAAAGAAGGAAAATTTACGCATTTCATGAGTCGAATGTTGCCAGGTGAGTATTGGACGAACAGAGTCGTCATGCGACCCCCGCACTCTACACATCTGTATTCCATGGCGCGCTCTGGCTTGCTTTCCGCCCCTTTTGCTCTGTCTCCCTCTCACTCGGAACACTTCTTCTTCTTCTGTTACCAAGTTTGGGCTTTTGCTGATGTCTGTTTTGTGTTTGCGGTTAAGTCCAAGTCTTTAGGCCCATAGCCCTTGTTGACCTGTTTTCCTATTTCCTTTTTCCGAAACGGTGCCGTTCTGGTTTTATAGTGCTACATAAATCTGATCACAACCCTCTCTTCTCACCTTACATAATTACATTTTGATCTTAGTAAACAATCTTAAAAGAGAAAGCTGGCTAGACCCTATGTGGTCCATGCAATTTTTGCCATTAAAAAGTATTATTTTGTATACGTCTCGAGATAGATGAATATAATTTAGGCAAATGCGCGACAATTGTCTAGAATGAACCCATACGACAATCAATAGTCGATATAGATAAGTATGGACAATTGTGCTTGTGCATGTATATATACACCAAAGTTTTTCTTTCTACCTTAGCCATGTGACATGTTCATCATCATCCATTGTGCTTCCTAAGCCTAGGTTATAGGCCATAGGATGGGCACTCCCTGCAGGCCATTGCTATACTTTGTTTACCAACTGCTGATGATGCATTTTCATAAATTTACCATGCTATATATATATGCTTTCCCTTTACATATGTCTCTCTAGATGAAGATTTTTGTACTTCTAAATTTAAACCCATTGCTTGACTTGATTTCCAGTTGAATCTCTTCATGTTTTTCCTTCTTCAACAAAAACAAAATTAGGGTTTTGATAATCATGTTGTTTGACTGGTTAATCCCATTAAGTGATGGATCATGAGTAACACAGCAACGCTAATCCATGTTGAAGATTGAAGTTCAGTAAGATTAAAAACTGCATGCACATATTAGATTGGAAGAATATGTAAATAAATTTCTTCAGATATCACTGCAGCTGTGAAGATATAATCAAACTCAGTCGTTTCAATTATAAGAGTATTAGGTTATTTTGTGGCATCATACACAAGAATATTGTTAAAGTTGCACTAGGATTGATCTTCATCGAAACCAAATTGAAATCTGAAAAATAAAAAGTAAAGAAATTCTATTATTTTATGACAATTAAGATTAATTTGCTGGGTTGCAAGCTTGCAAGTGAAGGCACATATTTATGTCAAACATTGAAGCACTGCTATCATCCCTTGGTATCATGTTCCAATTTCCTGTTAACTAGTGTAGTGAACATTTGATTAAGAACTTATTTCCAGGAAAATCATTGTTAAAGAGCAGTACTATCTGTGGTTACTGCTAAACAGTAATTCTATTGATTACAGGATCCTGACTGACAGTACTAGTACTCTTTCAGAGTATAGAAGTTAATATTTACCCTTCCCATGCCTTTTATTTTTTATACAAGCGATAATATATTTTAATCTAATCTAAATTATAGGAAGGGGGATTCAAACTTGGATACAGAGTGGGGAGCACATCAGCTCTAGCCAACTTGGTTCAGCCCATGTCCGCGGCTTCCCATGCATTTACATTTACTTAATAGTTTGATCCTGTGGCAGTTTTTACAGATCAACTATTCTTTTACTACATTAATTAATTTATCTCTATGGTTCTAAGAAACGAAAAGATACAGCAAGTTTTTTAATAATCAGTAAATGACAGCTGCTAATTAACATGTGAAAGTGCAGGAGATGTAATCAATTAGTAGCTGATTTGACAAATTCAAAAGTGCATGCACTGTCAATCTCTTTCTATGTTGATCAAAAAAGTCTATATATAGTACAAATTCATAAAGCACGAGCTGCCTTAGTTTTTCTTTGTTCATTCATATTAATTGCTACTTCTGTTTCCACATCACAACTAATACATAATATATGATTACGAAGTGTTAAGAATTACGATCTAGGAATGAGAAGGGGATTACTGAGGGGGGTGTTATAATTTACACCTAAAATCTACTGCAGTATCAAAGATAAAGTCAAAACTGGCTGCATGCTAAAGAGAAAAACATATGAATTACCAAGGTAAAAAGTAGGGTAATTAACGACTTGACCATAATGTTACTAGAAATTTCAATGAAGCTAAAAGAATGTGGACTCTGAACACAGACAGATAGATATATACATATATACCTTTTTACATCGCTGAGCTTTCTGCGCCTTACCTGTAAAGGGTGTGACTAATTGAGCTGCAGCTGCTGCAAGCAAGCAAGAAAACTAGAGACATTTTATACGGCAGATCATAAGAAACAACTTTTAAATTATTCATATCAAGCATATGCCGCAGTAGTGTGCTATATCTATGAAACAGTATAAGCAAGAGTTATCTTGTTTTGTAATAAAATTGATGAAAGATTTTGCCTTTCGAACTTGAACTTCAACCGTACTCTTTATGTTCTTTTTCACAACCAAGTAAATGTACAATCTTTGAAGCGGATCGAAGACTTTATAATCATCGACAAAATTATCAGCCTCCAGTCTTAGATGTGAAGTAGTGATGATCAAGCTAAGTTGGAGTTAATAATATAGATGTAAGGCAAAAGGAAATGCAGGTCCAATCAATTCTCCAATCAATTCGATTGAACTGCAAATTGACTACTAGTACAATGCTGTAAGAAAATGCTTGTTCACTTCGTTTGTAAAATATATTGTGCCAATTCACAGAAAATGAACTCGGCTAGCCTATAGCTTCTGATATATATATATATATATTCCAAATAAAACGACAAGGAAAGTAGATTTTCCCTTTCTTTGAAAGGCCCTCTGCAGACTGCAGCTACACCATGTGAGCAGTAGGGGGCATCATTTGGGTAGCCTTAGCTGAAGAGAAGAGAGTGAACCCACCATGACTTATAATCTGTTCATATATATTTTCCTTGGCAGCAAATCATCAACTCTTCTAGCTAAGCTAGATATAGATAGCCTAGCTAGGGATCCAAATAAAACGACAAGGAAGTAGATTTCCCTTTCTTTGAGAGGTACTGATCTGCTGCACCTGTATTGGGCAGTGGTATTTGGTTGGCAACAATAGTATTGGGCAGCCTTAATTCAAGAGGAGCAGAAAGCGAAGAGGAAGGAAGATGATTATATGGTATTGCTGTTGAAGGCAATATCTGGTATTGATGTTCATCTGTTTGATCTTCTTCAATGTTTGGAGAACACTCCATGTTCACACCGAATAGCCTAAGCCGCTTACCGGTAGAGGCACCAGCGCTAGCTCCACTGGAACTCATCTTCCCATGTTGAACAAACGGCACAGAATCAACCACCATCGGATACTGATGGTGATGATGAACCACTTGATCCCTCTCCACTTGCAATTGATGATGAATCTGATGCTGCAAATATTGATGGTTCATGATCTGGTGGTGATGATGATGGTACGGATGATGAACATTATTGTTGCTTGGATGAAAATAGTCATGGTGTCTAAGAGGCATGGACATCATGGATGGAGGCGGCCGCTGAAGCGGGGAGTATAGCCTGCCTCCGCCTCCACCACATCCACATCTGTCATTGCAATTACCAAATTGTCCATGGTGGTGATGATGTGGCGGAGGAGGAGGAGGGGGAGGTCGGCGCCTCCAGTCAATGTACAAGCGGTCCTTACCTGAGTCCCCAACCCCGCGCTCAAACGACACAATGTCACCGGCATCCAGCTTCTTCTCCTTCACAAAACGGCTCCACCCTTTGGTCATCACATAGCTCTGGCTGCTGTTCCAGTAGGAGTACCTAAACCGCCACGGCTTCCCGGTCCGGTCTTGGAAGTTCAAGAGGAGGCCCTTGTCGTTGGCTGTAGAGTCTAGCGGGAAGTATCTCTCGGCATGTTGCTTGGGTATGACTAGCCGGTTGAGTTTTCCCACATCACTTGGCGTGACAACTTTGTCAAACATGTGCTCTCTTTCAGAGTTTGGAGGCCAATTGTTGTTGTTATTGGCTCCATCAGCTGCTGCTTGCTCATGGTTTAGTGATAGGTCCATGAAGTTGATGGCTTCTGGAGACCCATGATTATGTACAGCCCATGGCTTTTGCTGCTGGTACTGATGATGATGAGGAAGAGGAGGAGGAACAAAAGTGGCTTTGTACTTTGGTGATGACCCATAATTGCTGTTATTATAATTATGAGATGAAGAAGAGAACTTACTGGAAATTATATCCTCTTCCTCTTGATCTTCTTGATCTTGATCTTCCTTATCTGAATACCCTTTTTGATCTCGTTGCACAAACTCCATGATTGTTGATGATATGATGAGTTGAAATTAATTTGAATGAGATGGACTTGAACCTCTCCAATTTGATGATCAGCCTCTCTCAGATAAATTCACAGTGGATCATGATCTTATCTCAATCCAAACCCTACTGCCTGTTTACTAAACAAACAAAACTCTAGTCAAATTATCAATGAGAAAATATATACAAAAAAAATATCATTATTGCAAGCATTTTTCTTCACCTGCAAATGCCCTTTTGAAAATTGTTATCTTTTAAGTACTTCTCAGATCTCTAGCTGAGGCCCTAAAGACCCAAAAGGGAGGAGAGAGAGGTCTCATTCTGAGCAGCAGACTGTAAAAAAGGGTCGGTGCCTTCCTTGACCAGGACAGAAAACTCAAACCCTAAACGTGACAAAATTAGCCATGGACGGCTTAACAAGGTCAGGCTACTTCTTGGTATTTATGTTGTCCAAGATAGCTAAAGCTATAGCATGTAGAGAGAGGGAGAGAGGGAGAGAGGGAGAGAGAGGGAGAGAAGGAGAGAGAGAGAGAGAGAGATGGATGTATTGGCCAAACACTAATTGAGTAGCTAATTACCTTCCTTGAAGCTTCCTTACAAGTATTTAGCAGTTACAAGAGAGAGAGGGAAAGCAAACATCAAATTCCGTCTACCATTTTTCTTCTTCAGAAGAAAGACTACTGGGAGAGAGAGAGAGAGAGAGAGAGAGAGAGAGAGAGAGAGAGAGAGGGGAAGGAGAAAATTTATACGTAGGGGCACAAGAAAGAATTTTATACGTAGGGGCCCATGAAAGGATGAGGTTTTGGGTCATGTGAGCTTGTCCTTTTGTTCAATAATTTTTTGGGTGCAAACTCTCTCTCTCTCTCTCTCTCTCTCTCTCTCTCTCTATATATATATATATGTGTATATATATATATATGTGTGTGTATATATGTTGTATCTTCTATGCTGCAAGCTAAAAGACCCAGAACCAGAGAAGAGCTCAATTTAATTACTGTAATGAACTTGACAATATTAATAATTATAAAGAGCTATTAATTATTAGCGGTATTTCTACTGTTGCTATAGGCCACTTGTACAAGTAGAGAGGACACGTTTGTGTATATATAGCTAGAAAGTTAGGTTTGGGTTTTTGACTTTTGGTGTCATTGATTGTGTGCTGGTCCTGCCACCCGGTGGGAAAAAAGCTTCATTAGCTAGCCAAGCCCCCAGGGGATGATCAGCGACACCACACTTGCATTGCATGCGCCTCCAAAACTTACACCATGTGGTCGGATAGGGATAGTCTCCTAATTGCGTACTAAATGCTTCATGACTTGTTTGTTCGCATCTATGAAACATAACTGGAATGTGATTGATCAGTAATTATACTACACATAATTTTACTCTTGTAAGGGACTCGCTAGTATAGTGATTTGGAGCAATTGTCGTCCCATGAAAAGTTCTGGGTTCGAGTCCTAGCATCCGTGTAATGTGTGTGAGTTTACTATATTATCACCCCTCTCAATAGGAAAGATCTTTTAAAAAAAAATGTGGTAAACCAATGGAAAAAGGCATTGATTGCAAACCAGTGATATCATTGAATCCCCATAACAGCTTGATAATGTGTGTGTATGTGCAAAACTCCTTTCATTCTTGTAGTTTAGACTACAATACTAACAAAACTATTAACTAACTATTACTGTGATCATTGATCGTATTTGAAAGAAAAAAAAAAAGCGCGGCATACCAAATTTAGGCGCTCTTAATATAATTTACTTAATGGCTGCTTAAGTCAAATTAGACTCATAGCTAGCAATCTGTTGGTTTGGAAGCAGGTACAATGATCGCTTGAATATTTGTGACATATGGTCCAACTTTTCCAAGACAAAAACATATACATATACATATATATATATATGCTTTTGTGATATTAAGCAATTCCTATAAGTATATTCTTTTTAATTTTCGAATTAAAAGTCATCTACTAATTAATAGCAATAAAAGCACAATTAGATAGGAACTAATTTAATCTACAAATACATATATAACCATACATTTATTCTCTTATCTAGATGTCCAGTGGCGGAGCTAGGATTCTTAGTATGGAGGGGCCAAAATTTCAAAATCACTTCTACTAGGTTTTTAATCTTCATCTGGGAGGGCCATCACTAATCTAATTGCAGTTTTTGTATTACTATATCATATATTTTATAATATATTACAAGAGATTAATAATTAAGTGGGGGGGCCAGGGCCATGGCAGGCCTGGCTGTAGCTCCGCCACTGTAGATGTCTGTACGTTATTATTGTACATATGCTATTGTAAATAGGTATGAAAGCAGAAAGGGATAGTACAAAATACATAGCGTCTACACGATAATAATGTCTAAATGTCCGTATAAGAGAATTTATGTATAACCATATACTCCCAATTTAGATCGGGAACTATATCCAGGTACGTGCCCATATTGGATTTTTGTGGTCCAGTTTTATCTTCGACATTATGGCTTGGACAAAACTTTGGGGTACCACATATATATATATACTTTGTTGACCTTGAACTCGATTTTTCAAATTTCTTACTTCACCTTCCAACTCACATTTATAATGACCAGCCCCACTTCTTACTTCTTAGACCGTTGAAATTAATTTAGTCATACCCATCTTAATTTGTATGTTATAAAGTTTGGGCGTGTTCCCTGATTTGAAGTAAAGGAGAAGTTTGACATTTGTTATGAAGATGCAAAGTTAGAATCGACTTCTTCGTAATTCCTATTAGGCAATATACATGAATGTTGTTGGTTCAATATTTTAAATGCGATACATAAAAATCCCATTTCTGGTGTGATGAATTTGGAAAGGTCTAAAACCAATCGAATATTTAGGGTTGATTAAAGCGCTTAAGTCTTATCATAGTTTTATTGATGGTCAATAAAGTTTCTTTCGTACCTTCGAGATTTACTAAAAAAAATAAAATTATATATTCTTAGAATAGAGATAAATAATTTTATTCCTATGCTAATATTCTTTTTTTTTCAAAAATAAAAAATAAAAGTAAACGCAAAGTACAAGTACAAGCATGTATATATTTATGGAAGTTATGGATGAAGGACTAGCCATAGAGCTAGCTAACCTATAGCATGTGCATTGTAGATCGCAGCACAAGAATTTTTCTTTCAAAATATCCGATAATTTTATATATGTAAAGCTATTTTGTTTACATAGAAACAGGTGGTGGTAATTAACTTTTACCGAGAATTTCTGAGGAAATGTCACAAGTTTCATCAAAGCTAGCCCGCCCAGAGAGAAGAAGAGGGTAGGGATGGTTGGTCATCTCTCTATCTCTCTCTCATTTTTCTCTCTCTTTAAAGCTAAAGGCTATGAGAAGGCTATTGGAGTTGGGGACCTCTCTGCTTCTCTTCTTTTCATTTATTCATATATATAAGTGCACCTCTTATCTTATATATGCCGTGATGCTTTTAGATGTAGCTAGTTGTTGCTGCTGCTGCTCTCTTCTTATTGCACTATTTACCATTACTGTGTATGCATCTTTTGGACTTTTTCTAATTACAGTGATAATTATTAATTAGGGTACAACTGGGCATGCATATAACTTTTCTATCTCTACTGTACACTGCATCATCTACTGATATATATAGCTAAGCTTTCCTACTTTAGCTAGGTTGAGGGCCTTTCAGAAGGCCTAGGGTTTTTAGGACCACTTGCATGCAGCAACATTACATGCCTCTCTCTCTCTCTCTCTCTCTCTCTCTCTCTCTCTCTCTCTAGCTACAGATCGACCAAACGAAACCAGAAATGCACCATATATATGTATGTATATATACAGTAAGGTACTCTGACTGCCTTACATATACAGTTGGCGGTTACCTTCCTCCATCATAATTCTGGTGCTGGCATTTTGTCCCCCCACTCCCCCCTCGGTCCTCACACTCATGTCACAATTGTCCTACATACTTATCCTCCTCCATCATTATTGTGGCTTCTGTATGTTGTTCAGCCTTGAAAACCTGTTAACCCATATAATTAACCTTCTTACTCTTTCATAATTTTTGTATCTACACGCCATCGCAATTTATAAATACCAGCTAAAATTAATGTGGTAGGTAAAATACGACTCTCGATCATGAGAAGACCACTTGGTTTTATTCCAATCATGCCGCTCTCTAATGATTTAGATTTAGCATAATTAACAATATCCCAATCAATAAGGGTCGTTGCATTTTCTAAGGATTTAGTGTTTAAGCTATTACTCATGCACCCAAAGTACTATGTTCGATTTTCTTCCTCTCCCAATTCTTCTGCTTGTATAAACATTACGTCCTATGATCTGGAATTAATCAAGATGCCCAATCAAGTTAGGGCCTCCTACATAATCAAGGAACTCATGATACATTATACTCAAAAGTCTATCATTTTATATATGGTTCCCTTTTGGGGACTCATTAAGAAACATCACCATTAATCGGTCTATTCGTCGGTGATGATTCAATTGACCTCACTAATGTTTTTTGATAAGGAGTTTTAGGTCTTCACCCTTATCATTTTCTGTGTCATTCCTTAAGAATTGGGGGTAGAATGTTTGATAAAATACATGAAATAGGAACATCTAACTCTTCCTACGGGCAAGTCGTTATCTTCTTCATCACACCCTCAAATAGAAAAATTCCTCAAATCACCACTGAATTACCTCGTTGATCTCTATACCTTTCCTTTCTTAATCTTGTGGGACACTAAGTTTTTCCACCGCAACACACAAATATGAATAGTTTCTGTAAATTGTTGGCATTTGAGAGTGCAATTATATCCAAAATCTCATTCATATTAGAAGAAGTCTTGAGTATTTCTCTAGCTAATTAACTAATAACATATGGATTCTAAACTAGATGGTGTTTATTTATTTTATTTGAAAAAGAATGTCACCACCAAATTATATATATATATATATATATATATATTCCACATGATGATGATGATGATGAAAATGGGTACTGAAATATTGATGAAAGATCATGCCCAACCCAAGAGTCGATCAGTAGGGCTAGGAGGAGACCTCGAGGATGCTATTGAATAAAACAACACATATATATAATTGCTTAATGGGAGACACCATGTATGGGGCAAAAGTGGGACCCTATGTAAGGCAAGGGGGACACAACCGAATCAAACCAAAGAGGCTCTCAAGTGAATGGAAGGCGAGATTACCCAAATAATTCCTTTTAGAAATGTAAAACCCAGTAGGGCTGCATTTATAAACTTGCCGGCACCACACCTACAGCAGCATACAGCAGCATCAACTTTCAAGCAGCAGCAGCATATTGCTGTGCTGAATATCAGAACCCAGCCACCATTCCTTTCCTTTTTTTTTCTCTTTAATTCTCTTTCTCCTTCTACAAAGTAAAGTTTTAACCCCACTCTAATACTCTATCTATCTGCTATATATACCTACTAATAATAATACTGTTCTCTCTCTCTCTCTCTCTCTCTCTCTCTCTCTCTCCCCCACCCTGCCTTCTGAGAAACCGTTGGGCCTCTCAGCAACTCTCAGGCTGTTAAGTCGCTTTCCTCTTCATTACATATGGCATGGCCCCTAGCTATCTACCTAGGCTCATAGCTCTCCCTCCCTCTCATTTATTCATGTTTAATTAATTATGTGGTTATGCACGTTAATACATAATTATATATAATTAATTATCTGTAGTAGCAGTACTTTTGTATGTCATGCATGAGTAGTGTATATATTTTGACATCTTTTTATGTACCTTTTTACAGCATCAATTTTATATGTGTAGGGGAGCAAAGTTAATAATATATAGCACTATCTGCCAACCTGTGATCCTCATCTCGAATAAGGCCATGCCTTTTAGTTTCTTTCTTTATTCCAACTACTTGACTTTATATACAGTTCTTCCTCTACTGTATAGTTGAAGGCTAACAACCCAACACAAACAAATATCACTGCTCCGATACATACAAGCATATATATATGTCTGTCAGTTAATCAAAGTGTACTAAATCACATTATTGGTTTTGTACTCTTCGCAAGTTTATTTAAGAGTTCTTTTTAATACAAGCGATATTGGAGAGAGGGTTTTCACACAAGACTATGGGTCTGCAAACCCTTCCACGCATCTGCAAATAGAGTGGTTAATATATATCTTTTTCTTTTTTCTCCATCCATGTCTTACAACTAATATTTACATACGGAAGCTAGCGAACCCAATTTAATTTTCCACGGCTGTGATTAATTGGTGGAACGGTGCAAAATTAATTAATTTACTGCGCTTAAAGGTAACAAATTAATTAGGGTTTTTAATTGTATAGGTCTTTAAACTTTACCTCTTAATTTGTCACCCTATTTATGTTCCTCGTGTGTGTATATATGTGGACATAATTAATTGGGTTTTTAATTATATAGGTTCCTGAATTGATTTTTTTTTTTTTTTTGGCAATTACATTCTTTAACTCGACATGTAGTTGCAATACCCGTCAATCTGACTGTTAATATAATAATTATAATTAAATTAAAATATTATAAAAAGTAGAAAATTAAAAATTAAAAAATCTCTCACCTCCCAAACCCTCAAAATTATAGAAGCCGATGATGTTCCTTCTTCTTTTATCCTTAGCTGCTCCTCTTGCTGTTGATCTCCATCCTCAGTGGCTTTTGCTTTTTTGGACTAACCTTCGTTACTTTTTTTTGGCTTTTACTTTCTCTAAGGAAAAAGAAAACCCACACCGCCCAAAAAAAATCCAATCTTGAATAATCCCTGTGCCTCTCTCTCTCTCTCTCTCTCAATGAGCAACTAAACTTGTATATTTGACCTGCACCTAGATTCTGGAAGTCCCATTAAAATAATCTCTTTCAGTCATATCCAAGACCCAGTAAAAATCGACCTCCCCTATACAACAAAAGTATTCATGTTATGTGTATTTTTTATGGCGAAGAAAAAACACAGGTGGAACTGTGTGTGGAAGAAGGCTTCCACAGATCTGGAAGCATGTAGAGTAAATGAAAATAGACAGATAAAGGTAATAAAAAAAGGGTCTGCAGTATGAAAAATCAACTAAAGACAGATGGAAATGAGGTTTGTGTTGTCAAAAGTCTGAATTATCCTTCTAATAAATGACTAAATTTAAATAAATAAAAATATTTGTCGAGTTAAGTGATGTAATTGTCAAAAAAAAATATTCAATTCAGGAACCTATATATTTAAAAACCCAATTAACTTTGTCCACATATATACACACGAGGAACATAAATAAGGTGACAAATTCAGGTAAACATATATAAACATATGAGGTGGTGCCCTCCAGCAGTAGGGTAGCTGCTGGCCCACTAAGCCCACCCAGCTACTTCCTCCTACTTAGTATCATCCTATATATACATTTTGATGTCCGCCAAAGTTTAAAGATAGGTAGGTCATGAAAGTTGAAATGATCACATCTATTATGTTAGCAGTGGTCCAGTCCAAGCATACGTATTTATAATGCTACTAAATTAATGCATGTGGATCCCAAATGGATGAAAAAGTGTACCATCATTATGAATAAGTCTATGGTAAGAAATTAAAGTGAGCAGCACCTGTAGGGAACAAGAATATATATATCATGTACAAAATATGCAAGATCAATCTTATTCCTCGTTCATGAAGTAAAGGGTAGCAATTTTCCAACTCTCGTTTTATTCGTTTGCACTTTTTTGTCTCGTTTTATTCCTTTCTGTCCGTTCAACGGAAATGTGAAAATTGTATGCCTTTTTTATAAAACACACATTTTTTTCTTTCCGTTCAACGAAAATGTGAAAATTGTATACCCTTTTCATAAAACACACATCTTTTTCTTGAGGTAGAAAGGGAAACTCAATTTGATATTTGTGTGGGTCTGCAGAGTTGCAGTATTAATGGACTTTGGTGGTCACCTGAAAATTGAACTTAATTCAATTCTATGACTACTATGTGCAATGAGAGCATGATCTACATGCAGGGAATTTTGAAAAAGTGGGTTGGGTGGGGCATGTAATATTTGGTTGGTTTCTGTCTCATGGTAAAGATATACCACCAAATTTTCTTTCAGCCTTTGACAGTACATAATATAAGAATAAATAAAGAATGTGTATAGTTTGTATCAAACTCCATTGTCATCTTAAGTTCCTTTTCAACTAGAAAAAGTAAACTAGAAACCGTCACAGGATTAATTCCGACATCCACCAACCAAAGTGCCTAACTTTTGGTTTTCTTCTCACTAATTGTTAAGTTTCTTTTTTTTTGCGAATTTTTTTTTGGATGCAGTTAATATATAAGGAACTCTAGAGATATTGGACCTAATCATTAATTTTTTTTATTATAAAAGAGATAAGTTTAGGAGAATGAGAAGCTACCTCATCCCAAGGCCGGGCATACCTTCTAATTATTTAATGGGAGTTTCACTAAAACACCCAAAATGGGGGTTGAAATTATAAAAAAACCCAAGCACTATTTAAACATATAAACACACCCAAAAAGTTGACTTTATGGTTGATTTTGGGTGTGTTTCTATATTTAAATAGTGTTTGGGTTTTTTTATAAATACATGTCTATGATTGGGTTTATTTATAAATTTGTATTATTTAATTTGAGGTATTTGATGATATTGCGAAGCTTGTTTTGGATGCAATTAAGGATGCCAATGAAATATATGTAGAGATTGGGTCTTTTTAGAATTGAAGGAGTGATTAATTTGGTGGTGTGGCAAATTGAGTGTTTTTGGTGGGGTATGGGTGTGTGAGGCAGAATTATTATAAAGTTGAATAAGACTACGTGGAGGGATAATTTGGGGCTTAAATCATTGGGTTTAAATTCCGCACAAGAGAACAAAATATGTCAACACGTGTGAAATATTTTGCCTACTTGCAAGTAAAAAATATATAGAATGAAGTGAATCTCCTATTTTCTTCAATATGAGAGTAGTTATCTATATGCCAACGGTATCTGGTCCAGTAAAAAAGGATCTTAATTGGCATACAAGAGACCGCTGGTTTTAAACTCCCACGACACATTAGTAATGTGTACGTGAGAAATCTCCTTGTATTCAACAAAACAAAACAAAAAAGCAGTAATCCATATAGCTGATGTCATGTGTTCAAATTCCTCCTCAATTTCCCTGAAGGAAAAAAGAAACATATATCAAGATTTTTGAACCCCCATGACTTTCAGGTGAACTTCCTCTTTTAGGTCAAGTGCCAAACATTTGGCCAAGAAACTTGGATTTCAAGACTTGGAACCATGTCCCTGTAGACAAAGATTTTGGGCCAATCTAGAGCGTATACATGCCGCCCAATTAAAGAGAGATATATGATGAAAGGCCGACTTGTTACCATATATGATGCAGTTATCCATGGGCCTCAAAAATTGTATATGCTCTATATATCTTTTAGGTGTCCAAAACTTAATGATCCAAAATAAAAATTAGTGCTAATTCTTTGAAATTCCAGGGATTAAAGGTTAAAAATTCATTAGTTTTCTTAGGTGCCATGTTTTTCTTGTTTTGTTGGCCTTTTGCGGGTGCCTAATGAGGCTTTATTGACCAAAAAGAAAAAGAAAAAGGGCATGTATAACCTTTTATGTATTTAATTTAAGCTAAGGTGTGATCAAAGATATGTATTATGAATTGCATGATTTAACTATAATTTTATCTTTGTAGATTTGCATTGTATCATCCTCTGTGCAATAAGTTTCGGAAAGCAAAGCTAGATTAATCAAAACTCTGCAACATTTATAGAATTTTTTTTCTTGTTAAATATTGTTTGTATACAAAGGAGACGAGCCTCATTTTAATTTATGCCCTCAAGCCATACAAAAGTCAGAGTCGACTCTGATATGATGTGACTTCGAATGAAGTATAAATTTTAATTTTTGCCATTAAACATTTGATATCGATGTGTGGCATGAAGCATGATAATGACTAGTATATTAAAAAAAGTAAAGTTTAACATAAACAGTTTATTTTGATTTAGGCAGTTCCAAAATAGGCCAATCAAAATCCAACAAAATTAATTGCGTGTTGATTCGAATTGGTAAAAGGACACACTTTATATTCTTATTATTATTTTAATTATAACTAGTTAGGAAATTAATTAATTTGACCAAAAAAAAAAAAAAAAGAAGCAAGAAATTAATTAAAATTAAGCTAATGTTTTAGTTGAATTCATATTTATTATAGAATAAATAAATAAATAAATAAAATAAACATGGAATCATAATAATGCCATAAAGATAGTGTAGATATTCCGGGATAACACTAGCATCCACTGCACAGAGAGCCTAGTCACGACCAGTCTGATTTGGGGTCCCACGACACAAAAAATCTGATGGGATAAAAATATTCAACCTGATCTAGGCAAATTATTCCCAGCTCCCCCACTATCTAAAACATACATCCGATCCGACGGTCAGGAAGTCCCATCGCCTTTGACTTTCTGAAGAAACAGTGCGGGGGCTTTAGCTTTACCCCCCTTGTCCGGTCCTCAATCTCCGGGTGGATTCCACAGACCACTGGACTTGGCGAGTGGTAAGTACAAAGTAGTGGAAAGTGTTGTCCAACTCGCCAACGAATCAGAACAACGTTGAATGTCCACGTGGCAAGTCACAATGAAAAGAGGAGGAGGAGGGGCAAAAAGGGAATATTAATTAGAGAGTAGAAAGAGGGCATAAAGGGAATTTCGAAAAGCATGAAAAGGGAAACCGTGTGTCTGTTGTCTCTGTTTCTTTGGCTTTGGCTACTGTCCTCTCTCTCTCTCTCTCCTCTCTGCTCCACTTCTCTCTCTAAATCTGAAAGCAGAGCAAAGAATCGAGAGCGAGAGAGCATGGAGCGAGCGTGAGGGTTTATGGTCTCCGGTCAAAGAAGGAAGAAGAGAGATAGAGAGAGCATAATAGGCGTAGATAGACCGTGGAATCTCAGAAAGAAGGAAAAAAGAATCCCAAAATCCAAAAAAAAAAAAAAAAATCGAAAACGAGAACAAAAATTGGTCATGGTCTTAATTAGGGTTCCTTTTAAAACAAACCCACTTCTTCATCATTCATTCTGCGTCTCCGTACGGTCTATCCACTCCTCTCTTACTCTCCCTCTCTCTCTCTAACACTTTTTATCTTTCAATTTCAATTTCAATTTAATTGTTGTTGTTATTGCTAATGGGATTGAGCTTTTCATAGATTTATATACAATTTTACTATATAGATTGCTATACTTATAGATACTGATTATAGTCTGATAGATATAGCTTTAGTAGATAGTAGAGCTGTGAGCTTAGAATGGAGGAGGAGGCTAGGGTTTCAGGGAACACTGGGACTGGGAATGGCTCGGAGGCCATTCGAGATTCCTCCTACTGGCTCGATGCTTGTGAGGACATATCATGTGATGTAATTGGTGATTTGGTTGATTTCTGCGACGCTCCAATTGGTGGCCCTCCAGTGTTGGCTAACGGCAATGGCTGCAGCCAGGAGGAGGATGGTCTGGTGAGCGATTTTTTCGGGGGAATTGATCACATTCTTGACAGTATCAAGAGCGGAGCTGGCCTCCCCGGCGTGATTGATCCGAATTCGAATGCCAATGCCAATGGTGTTATTGGCAATGCTGCTGTGGAGGGTTGCTTTCAGAGGGAGGCATCCGGGGTTTCAAAGACGGTGGAAGTTAATGGCTCGGTTGGGCTCAATGGTGAAACCGGTGGGAGGAATTTGGATATTGCTAATGGAGACACTAAGGGTGATCGAAATGGTTATCATAAGTATGAGAAGGGTAGGGGCAATGGGGTTGTGAGGAGGAGAGAGATGAATGGTGAAGATAGATGTCCCAAGAGGGTTGCTTTGGATAATGGCAGGAATGAGAGGTATTTTGCTTCAGGCAGAATGCAACATCACATGAGGGAGAATAGTTATAGTAGGAAGAGGCCTCGTGATTCAGAGGATATTGATTGGAGGGATAGAGATAGAGATAGGGATAGAGATCGGACTAGGAGAAGAGAGACTTATGGTAGCAATAATAGGAGGGAAGGTGGTAGAGATAGGGAGGCGAAGGGTTATTGGGAGAGGGATAAGTTGGGAACGAATGATATTGTTTTTCGAATAGGGCCTTACGAACCTGATCATAACAAAGAAGGGAAGATTACTGATGTCAAAAACCAGGAATGCAATGGGAAGGCTGAGAAGAAACCCGAAGAGGTTAAAGAAAAAATTCCTGAGGAGAGAGCCAGGCAGTATCAATTGGATGTTCTTGAACAGGCAAAGAAGAGAAATACAATAGCTTTTCTTGAAACAGGGGCGGGAAAGACACTCATTGCCGTTCTCCTCATCCAAAGTATTTGCAATGATATGCAAAAGCAGAACAAGAAGATGCTCTCTGTATTTTTAGTTCCTAAAGTTCCCCTTGTTTATCAGGTAATGCATGTGTAAGTTTAAAGACTTGTTTTCTGTTTATGTGTGTTACTTTCTTTGGTGCAATTTGCACATTTTGAGTTTATGCATTTTTTTTTCCTTCTTGTTCAATTTCAGCAAGCAGAAGCTATTCGTGAGCGAACTGGTTATGAAGTGGGCCATTATTGTGGTGAGATGGGTCAAGATTTCTGGGACACCCGAAGATGGCAGCGTGAGTTCGACACAAAACAGGTAGGTCTTACAGTTTTTGTTATTAGACCATGTAGTTTTCTACTCTTCTCATGTTCTGAACACTTTCACTTCTAATGCCTTTTTTGGGTATCATCTGTTGCTTAGGATAGTTCCTGCTCGGGCCTTGATTCTTGTTTACTATTTGATATTTTTCCCCCCAGGTTCTGGTGATGACAGCCCAAATTCTGTTGAACATTCTGAGGCACAGCATTATAAAAATGGAATCAATCAATCTCTTGATTCTGGATGAGTGTCATCACGCTGTGAAGAAACATCCATATTCTTTAGTGATGTCTGAGTTCTATCACACAACCCCAAAGGAGAAGAGACCGTCTGTATTTGGAATGACTGCTTCTCCTGTTAACTTAAAGGGTATTTTTCTTTTGTCAAGTTATGACATTACTCAAGATCGTGCATCTTAAATTCAACTCTAATTTTTTTCATGGCAATGTTTTAAATCACAATATATTGATGCTTCTTATGACTATGTTTGATTCAGGTGTTTCCAGCCAAGTAGATTGTGCAATAAAGATTCGTAATCTCGAAAGTAAACTAGATTCCATCGTTTGTACCATAAAAGACCGTAAGGAGCTTGAAAAGCATGTTCCAACGCCCTCCGAAATTGTGGTGCAGTATGACAAAGCAGCCAGCTTATGGTCCCTTCATGAGCAGCTAAAACAAATGGAAGGGGAAGTTGAAGAAGCTGCAAAGTCTAGTTCTAGAAAAAGTAAATGGCAGTTTATGGGAGCTAGAGATGCTGGGGCTAAGGAAGAGCTGCGCCAAGTTTATGGTGTTTCCGAAAGAACAGAAAGTGATGGGGCTGTGAACTTAATTCAAAAGTTGAGGGCTATCAATTATGCACTTGGTGAACTGGGTCAGTGGTGTGCTTACAAGGTACCAATTATTAATATATGTGTCAAGATTAGCTATTTAATCCTTTGTGAAACTGTTGCTCAGTCTGTTATTTTCTCAGGTTGCACAATCTTTCTTGACAGCTCTGCAAAATGATGAGAGGGCAAACTACCAGCTTGATGTCAAGTTTCAGGAATCCTACCTGAGTAAAGTTGTATCTCTCTTACAATGTCATCTATCGGAGGGAGCTGTTTCTGACAAGGAAGCAAAAGTAGCAGATTCTGGAAGTGCTGTTTCTTGCGATGAAAATGACCCTGATGAAATGGAAGAAGGAGAGCTACCTGATAGCCATGGTTAGTCGGGCTGTTAACTTTTGTTAACTGTTCAGTATTAAGTTTTAAGAAATTAGATTTCTCGAGCTGCCAAAAAAATCATGCTGGTCCTCTTTTGGGAGTTATTCATGACTTATGACAAGTGGAAAGTTAAGGAAATTTGTTTTCAAGCTATTAATAGAAGAAATAAAGTCATTGGTTAAAGTTAGACTACAGAATGTCAAATTATGGAAAATAATTTCTGTATGCCTGAAATTTAGAACGTATCCTGGACTGTTTTGGTGGAGGAGAGTTTTCTATCATCATTCTGCACATGAAATGCCCCATATCATTGAAGATCATGCATAAATAATTCTTATTTACCATGTAAAGCATTCAAGGGAAAATTACTTGAGCTGGATGAGCCTTCAATATGTTCCAGGGTTACGCAACTGGACCACAAACACGCTACACATTTGCTGTGCCTATTTTTTGTCGACCATGCTCTTGATCATTAATGAGTTCATTTGATTGGCATTTCTTCTAAAGTTGCCTACTTGGTGTGGTGTAGTTGTCTCTGGTGGGGAGCATGTAGATGTGGTAATAGGTGCTGCTGTAGCTGATGGGAAGGTGACTCCAAAAGTGCAGTCACTGATTAAAGTACTTCTCAAGTATCAGCATACAGAAGATTTTCGTGCAATCATCTTTGTGGAGCGAGTTGTATCTGCTTTAGTCCTTCCTAAGGTTGTATTTGTAATAGATTTTGTTCTTTTATTTTATTTTATTTTTAAAAATAGAGTTCATAAACATTGTTTCTCTGTCTTTATTGAATATTTTCAAGTTCCTCACCCTATAGTGTTTCCAAGCATGCAGGTATTCGCAGAACTTCCTTCTTTAGGTTTTATTGAGTGTGCAAGCTTGATCGGGCACAACAATAGCCAGGAAATGCGAAGTTGCCAAATGCAGGATACTATTGCCAAATTCCGGGATGGTCGTGTATGTATAAACGCCATGCACTACACTTTTGGACTAAATTGAATGGAAGGCAAAACTTTCATGGTTAGATGTTCTCTAATATAAGAATTTCTTCTATGTAGGTCACATTATTAGTTGCCACTAGTGTTGCTGAGGAAGGACTTGATATTCGGCAGTGCAATGTTGTTATTCGCTTCGACCTTGCAAAAACTGTTTTGGCTTACATTCAGTCTAGGGGTCGTGCTAGAAAACCTGGGTCAGATTACATCTTGATGGTGGAGAGGTACTTAGTTGCTTGGTATCTATATCAACATTTATATCAGTCATGATGATCTGTTTATGATGTTTCACATAAAATTGCTCATATTACTTGAACCTAATTTTTTTAAATGTGTGGGGTAAATTTGTCACTATACTTTAATCTTTTCATTATCTTTCATATGATATCAGATTACAAACTCTCTTTTCTTTTTTGGGTTCCTTGTAGGGGAAATCTGTCGCATGAAGCATTCTTAAGGAATGCCAGGAATAGTGAGGAGACTTTACGGAAAGAAGCAATAGAGAGAACTGACCTGAGTCATCTGAAGGATACTTCTAGGTTAATTTCAGTGGACACAACACCAGGTACAGTGTACCAGGTCGAGTCAACTGGTGCTGTTGTAAGCTTAAATTCTGCTGTTGGGCTCATCCATTTCTACTGCTCTCAGCTTCCCAGTGACAGGTTCTTCTTTCGTCAGAGTAATGTTTATGCTGGAACATCCAAGAATTGTAGCTGCATATTACTGATTTTTCCTTAAATCTGTTATTCAGGTATTCAATTCTTCGTCCTGAGTTTGTCATGGTGAGGCATGAGAAGCTAGGAGGTCCCACAGAATATTCATGCAAACTTCAACTCCCTTGTAATGCACCATTTGAGACACTTGAGGGTCCCGTGTGTAGTTCAATGCACCTTGCACAACAGGCATGCTTTTGTTCTTCTACGATCACGATACCTTTGCTTCACATCATCCAAGGATGTTGATTTATATTTTCCTTATCATGCAGGCTGTTTGTTTGGCTGCTTGCAAGAAACTCCATGAAATGGGAGCATTTACCGACATGCTCTTGCCAGACAAGGGAAGTGGGGAAGAAAAAGAACAGGTTGACCAGACTGATGAAGGAGATCCACTTCCTGGGACTGCTAGGCACAGAGAGTTCTATCCTGAAGGCATAGCTAATATTCTACAGGTTCGTTCATTCCGTATGCCATATGCTTTAGATTATCTTTGCTGATATTTGGGTAGGCCAAGCAATAATTTTTTTTAAATGTTTTAATTTCTTAAGGTTTTTACAACAATTCTTAAAAATTCTCTTCCTTCTTGTTGGGTTCATATTAATATATGTGTTCTGAAAAAGCAATCTAAAGCTTGGGACTATGCACTAATTGATTCGAAATATAAACCTCAAACCTGTAAAATGATCTGATTTGGAAGATATTCTTACTATACTAGACACTTAATTCTGTCTCTCTAGTAAAAAGCTAAGTATGGCAGTATCTGTGTTTAATACTTGCTGATTCTTGGTTGGAGGTTCCTCGTTCTTACGCAGATGTGTTACATAATTCATAATTTTACTCTCTGGCATTTCAGGGAGAATGGATCTTATCCAGAAGAGATTTGGGCAGTGACTCCAAATTGGTTCATGTTTACATGTATGGTGTGAAATGTGTAGACGTTGGCTCTTCAAAAGATCCATTCTTGACTCAAGTTTCGGATTTTGCAGTTCTAGTAGGCAAAGAACTGGATGCAGAGGTACCTTATTTCCATTTGTACCATAAGCGTGATGATATTAATTTCTCCGTCCCCTTTCTTTGTTTACTTATTTTCTGTTAATAGGTGTTATCGATGTATATGGATCTATTTATCGCTCGAACCATGACTACAAAGGTGTCCCTTGTCTTCAAGGGTTCAATAGATATTACTGAAAGTCAGGTTAGTAATCTATTACCATTCTGGAGTGTATTTATTTTATAAATGGTTTACTGTTAGACTTAGAGTTACTGATGTTTAAACAAAACTTCAATTTTTGTGTACAGTTGGCATCCCTTAAAAGTTTTCATGTGAGATTGATGAGTATTGTACTGGATGTGGATGTTGAACCTTCCACCACTCCTTGGGATCCTGCAAAGGCTTATTTGTTTGTTCCTGTGGTCGGTGATAAATTTGTAGATCCTATGAAAGAAATTGATTGGGATCTGGTTGAAAATATAAATGGTGCAGATGCTTGGAACAATCCCCTTCAAAGAGCTCGACCAGATGTTTACCTTGGCACAAATGAGCGTACACTAGGTGGAGACAGAAGGGAGTATGGTTTTGGGAAATTGCGTAATGGCATGGCTTTTGGGCAAAAATCCCATCCAACCTATGGTATCAGAGGTGCTGTGGCACGGTTTGATGTTGTTAAAGCTTCTGGATTGGTACCGGATCGGGATGCCCTTGAAATGAGAAAGCATATGGATTTGCCCAAAGGCAAGTTAATTATGGCAGATACTTGTAGCAGTGTCAAAGACTTGGTAGGGAGGATTGTGACAGCTGCTCACTCAGGAAAGAGGTTTTATGTGGATTCAATATGCTATGATATGACTGCATATGCTGATTATTACAAGCAAAAGTATGATACTCATTGCCATTCTAATTTGTCTGATGTTATTAGTTACTTTATCATGCCTTTCTAGATTTATTCTTCTAAGCCTAGAAGTTGGTTGATTCCTAATTGATAGCTACAATGCGCCCTAGCTTACGTGCTTGAAGAGGAGGAAAGCTAAGGTTGTGTTTGGTTCATGAAAGCATTCAATTTTCAGTTCCCATTTTCACTAAAAACTGAAAATCAGTATTTAAAAAACTTGTTTTCTTGTGTGAAAATGAAAACTGTATCCTAAAAACGAGGAGTAAGCCATTTTTGGGAAACTCTCAAAAGAATTTGAGAATTCTAGTATGGTTGGAAACATGCAGTTTCAGATAAAGACAGTCCCTTTAGTGTTCTTTAGTTTTCTTTTTTACCAACCAAACTTGTTTTAACAAATTTTATAGAAGTTTATGACAACATTTTTCTTTTTCACTTCTCTGGGTACTGAAAAAGGTTTTCATTTTCATGAACCAAACACCACCTAATCGTAATCTGGAAGGAAGTTTATTATTGTCAGGTGGAAAATTTGTGGGTTCATTAAAGAAATGTTCCAATAAATTTTCCAGTTACAATAGTTGTAAACCCTTACAGATTGGAAAAGCTTTCTTCTTTCTTCTTGCACAATAAAGGGTGCATTTGGCTATTATATCTTCTTTATATAGGTATGGAGTTGAGTTGGTTTATAAACAACAACCTCTAATAAGAGGACGTGGTGTCTCATATTGTAAGAATCTCCTGTCTCCTCGATTTGAACACATGGAAGGTACATGCTACTCTTTACCATTAAATTAGTACCTGTTTCACCTCTTTTTTTTTTTTTTTTTTTTTTTTTTTTTCTCTCTCTTCTTTGAACTGATGAAGCTTTTATGTAGAACACGATGGTGAATCAGAAGAGACTCTTGACAAAACGTACTATGTATTCCTCCCTCCTGAGCTGTGTTTAGTACACCCACTGCCCGGATCACTTGTCCGTGGAGCCCAGAGATTGCCCTCGATAATGAGAAGGGTTGAAAGCATGCTGCTTGCAGTTGAACTTAAAGATATAATAAATTATCCTATCCCTGCTTCAAAGGTATTTTATCATCTCTGGTTATTTATTTTAAACGGCCATTAACTACTTGACTGATGTGTGCTGCCTATCTACAGATCTTGGAAGCCTTGACAGCAGCTTCATGCCAGGAGACGTTTTGCTATGAAAGAGCAGAGCTTCTTGGTGATGCTTACCTGAAATGGGTTGTTAGTCGATTTCTCTTTCTCAAATACCCTCAGAAACATGAGGGTCAGCTTACTAGGATGAGGCAACAAATGGTGAGTAACATGGTTTTATATCAGTATGCATTGAAGAAAGGACTTCAATCATATATCCAAGCAGATCGCTTTTCTCCATCTCGGTGGGCTGCTCCTGGGGTCTTGCCTGTCTTTGATGAGTATACGAAGGATGAAGAATCATCCTTGTTTGATCACGAGGATGGGCCTGTAGGTGAAATCAATCGCTCTGGTGATGCATATGAGGATGATGAGCTAGAGGATGGTGAGCTTGAGAGCGACTCAAGTTCTTATAGAGTCCTCTCTAGCAAGACACTTGCAGATGTTGTCGAAGCACTTATTGGAGTTTATTATGTAGAAGGCGGGAAAAACGCTGCTAACCATCTCATGAAATGGATTGGAATTGAGGTAGAGTTTAATCCTGATGGGGTAGAGAGCACACCGAAGTCATCTACCGTTCCAGAGAATGTACTTAGGAGTGTCAACTTTGATGCCTTAGAGGTTGCTTTGAATATCAAATTTAAAGATAGGGGCTTTTTGGTAGAAGCCATTAGTCATGCGTCCCGACCATCTGCTGGAGTGTCCTGCTATCAGCGATTGGAGTTTGTTGGCGATGCCGTCTTAGATCATCTCATTACAAGGCATTTGTTCTTCACGTACACAAATCTGCCTCCAGGCAGGTTGACTGACCTGCGAGCTGCTGCTGTTAACAATGAAAATTTTGCACGTGTTGCTGTAAAACATAAACTCCATCTGCACCTTCGGCATGGGTCAAGTGCCCTTGAAAAACAGGTTCTTCAGTTTCTTCCTCACCTTTAAAATTTTAAATTCTCGTTCTTGAATGGGGGAGCTGATAGTCTAGCATGGTTATTTTGATTTGTTATGGACTAGGCAGGTTAGCAGCAACTATGGATCCTAAATCCTAACTAGCGTTTTTGGATTGCGTTTACAGATTCATGACTTTGTGAAGGAAGTGCAAAATGAATTATCAAAGCCAGGGTTCAACTCCTTTGGTTTGGGAGATTGCAAAGCTCCAAAGGTTCTTGGGGACATTTTTGAATCTATTGCGGGTGCCATTTTTCTTGACAGCGGACGTGATACTGCAGTTGTTTGGAAGGTAGATCCCCAGTAGAGGCACATAGCTTGTTCTACATTTTATCTTTTCTATTTTCTTTGGTTATGAGTTGGGGGAACTGATACAGAGAATTTGTTCTCTTTCAATCTCTCTATATGTTTATAGGTCTTTCAACCTCTATTGCACCCAATGGTTACTCCAGAGACACTCCCAATGCATCCTGTGCGAGAGCTGCAAGAAAGATGCCAGCAACAGGCTGAAGGCTTGGAATACAAAGCCACTCGAAGTGGAAATTTGGCTACTGTCGAAGTTTTCATTGATGGCATCCAGATGGGAATTGCTCAGAATCCGCAAAAGAAGATGGCACAGAAACTGGCTGCTAGGAATGCACTTGCTGCTTTGAAAGATAAGGAAACAGCTGAAGCAAATGAGAAGGAGGAGGAGAATGGGAAGAAGAAGAAGAATGGTAGCCAAACATTTACCCGACAAACCTTAAATGACATCTGCTTGCGAAAAAATTGGCCCATGCCATTCTACCGGTAAGAAGTTCTGAACACATCTAGATAGGAGTAAAACAATTTGGTCATATTTTAACATTTTCTATCACTAGAGTCAAGTAGGTGGAATTCAACTGAATTAGTTTCCTGTTTCATCTTTAGGTGCGTGAATGAAGGTGGCCCTGCACATGCAAAGAGGTTCACGTTTGCTGTACGTGTGAATACCACCGACAGGGGACAGACAGACGAATGCGTGGGAGAGCCTATGCCCAGTGTTAAGAAGGCCAAGGACTCGGCAGCAGTTCTTCTCTTGGAACTTTTAAATAAGTTATACTCGTGATGGCATTGAAGGGTGGTGTTTGCAACTCTAGCATTGCTTTTGCCATTTTACCAGGAGCAAGCTGTAACTTCAACCTGATATGCCATATTTTCTGTATCTCAAGTGTTTAAAATGAACTCAACACATTACACGTGCAAGTCCAATCGAACAAAAGGTAGCAACTGCGAGCAGATTTTTTGTATCAACAACAATGTTTCGTATCGCTGTTAAAATGACTTTGGTATTTTATGCTTGTGATTTTGCCTATCCGGACCATGAAAGTATATGCCAACTGCTTTGAAGAATTTTAGTCCTTTTTCTTTTTCGATTTTCAGAATTTTAATCATTCAAGGGGTTTTGCACTGCTCGAGGGTGTTCAAGCACTACCTAATGAGTCTTGAAAATGCCTCAAGTGACTATATTTCTAAATCTTGAAAAAGGGAGCTAAAAAGTATTTCGTGTGAAAAAAAAAAAAAAAAAAAAAAAAATTTCTAAATTTCCTGTGAGAGAGTTGGTGTGTAAGAATTTGGATAAGACTTGGTATTTGTCACAGTGTCACATTACTCCCAAACCGCACCAAGATGGTGTAAAAACTTCAAATTGACAAATAGTACGTGCACTTTGACTAGGTAGGGACTTTTACTGCTTTTCTGTGCTATTTTATTGTCAAAATCTGCTAGGATGGATTTTGACTAGCTTTAGCTGTCGCCAGCGCAGATTGATTTTCATGAAAGTTAATTCTCCATCAAACATAGGGAATTAGGAAAGGAAATTAATTGTAACTGTTAGACAAATTCTAAATCCAAGAATATTTCAAGATGATACAGTTCTTTTTTAATAGAAAATTAAAAATAAGGGACGGGGAGGGCAAGAGCTGAACTCTTGTCATATTGGGGTAAAATGCTCAACCACGGAGCAATATATCCAAAACCCATAACGTTAAGATGGATCAACTAACTCTTAGTTTTGTGGTACTTCTCCTCCCAAAGTTGATAAAGAAAAAAGTCCATAATGGATTGGAAAATACTAGTTGTAAGATTGATATCATAATAGAATACCCAATTTAAACAAATGAAAACAACATTCTCTAGCCATTTCCTTTCACTTTACTGATCAACCAAACAAGCATCAATCATAATCCAAAATACAAAAAGTAAAATTGGGGAAATTCTGCATAAAATCTTCCTCCTCTGCCATTGATAAAAATGACTTATTGTAATTAGTGGAAAATGCAGCCTGCATGTTTACCGCCTTAAGGTGTGCATTATGTACTCAGCATAAAGGTCCCTGTACCAAAACATACAGGTCAACAACTTCATCAAACTTGGGAAATGGGAAATGACAGGTAAAGGAGATGCTTGAATGATATGTTTGGATGCAGAACTTTCATCTCTTTCTTAACGAACAAGAAACATTAGAGCTTGGACCACCATGGCTCAAAAACTTGTGGTTCCTTAAGATAGACTTACATTGAGTACTGGATAGCTTCAAGAGCAGCGGATGCAGGCAAAAAGGCGTTTACTGCAACCTCTTTGTTCTCATTCTTCTTGTCTATGCAATATGTTAAGAAAAAAATGGTACTGTTGTTCAAATAGTTCAAAAACCTGAAGTAATGCATTAAGTTACAAAGTAAGATTGTGAAGGATACAGTCTTCAAAGAAGCGACGGATCTCAGAAAGGCGATGAGGGGGAAGGTCATTGAGTTCAGTGTAGTGCGTATACTCTGGATCATCAGCGCAGACTGCAATAATCTTATCATCTTTCTCTCCCTGGATTAAAAGCATAAAATCCATGCTTGTTAAAGTTTAGGGACAAAAAATTCAATGCAAAGAAATGGGAGAGGTTCAAGTTGAGAGGTTCGGAAGAGTACCTGGTCAATCATGGGCATTACTCCAATGGCTCTGGCTCGCAGAAAACAACCAGGAAGGACAGGTTCCTGTTTAATTCATCAATTTAAGTCAATACTTAGGCTCAAGAATTTTGTCCCTTTGACATAATGTTCCAACTTCCATCACCACTCAATGGAATTTGGCTGACAGAACTTTCTTAAAATTAGATGGCTATGAAAATCTGGCAAATCACCTGCATGATAACTAAAACATCCAGTGGATCATTGTCTTCACACAAGGTGCGAGGGATGAAACCATAATTGTGAGGATACACGACTGACGAATACAAAATCCGATCAACCTGAGAATTTATTTAAAGCATTAAGAACAATCTTAATATCAAAGTTGAGAAGATATGCAGAAAGTAATTGTGGAGCTGTGAACTTGTTTCATACCTTAATCAGTCCTGTCTTCTTGTCAAGTTCATATTTGACTTTGCTTCCCTTGGTTATCTCAACAACCTAAACCAATCCAGCAAACAGTTCAATATGCAGTATTTTATTGACAAACTTTTATGAATTCCCTCTTCTCACTAATTTTGGCTTAATGCCAAGTTTATGCTCGTTACTTGATGAAGTTTGAGGGGATACATACAACGTTGAAAAGGTGGGGTGCAGTAGGTCCTGCAGACAGCGATTTTACAACATGATTAGTTTCTTCCAGGACAAGAAGATAGCAAAGTAACAAGTAGAGATTTATCATGGTCAAATCATATGTACCAATTTCAAGATCATGCCAAGGATGTGCAGCAACTGATCTCCTTGACAAAGATGAAAGAATCCTCTCATTTAACTTGGGAGCTCTTTGCGGTTTAGGTTCTTCGTTTCCTTCAGACATCTCTCTAACCACAGGCAGGTAAAAGGGTAAAAGGTAAAATGTCAAATGCAGCAAGCAGTAAATCAAACATGCAAACAACAAATAGGATACTGATCGAGAAACAATGAACACTTCAAAAAATAAGGAAAACTAAATTACCAATCTAAATATTGTAATTAAAAGAGAGATTATGCAGTGTGATTAGAGATTAACAGGTCAATTTAAATCTCTGTATCCAATCAAAGACACGTTTTTTAGATGAAAAATGTGTTGAACAAAAGTCCAAGCTTCATTCATTCATAATTTCGTTTCTTCCCAACAACCCATAAAAGACAAGATCGTGATTTACAAGATTAGGAAGCATAAACAGAAGACCTTAAAAAAAAAAAAAAGGGTTCTGATTATAATCATGGTATATGACAGAACAAAATACAGAATCAGTTGAAGCACAGAAACACACCTTCAGTGGCTGTTGCTGTTGGGGCTGCTGGGGTTTGATAAAGAAACTTGAAATTAAGAAAAGGGAAGATGGAATGAGCAAATGAGAAGTGAGAGCTATAAGGTTGGAGTGATTGGATGAATATAATAGTTATAGTAGGTGGGGAGGTAAAAGAGGAGAGAAAGGTGGGGTTGGTCAAAACTTTTGAGGCATTTTGCCTCGTGTCTGCCCATGAGGGAAGGTAGCTGCCCCCCTCACGTTGAACCTTCAAGTTTGTTGGTGATTATTATTATTATTATTTATTATTTATGTTATATATGAAAATTAAATTCATTAAGTCAAAACGAATCTCAGTATTTATCTAGCTAGTAGCATGAACATAACATGAGGATGTGACGCGGATTATAGCAATTCAGATTGGATCATTGGAAAGTTTCAAACGTAAAAATCCTCTTTTTAATTTTAATATTTGCACTACTTTTGGATTTCTATATACTTGTTTGCTGCCTATGTCTAGACTCTAGATCCACTGCTTTTTTAAGGTTCAGAAATCGAGCCCAACAGGCATTCTTTGGAAGGGGCTTGTCTTGCAAAGGAAATATTGGAACTTTGTTGTATATGGTTTAACACTTTGTGTCACTAGAGAGTCCAATACGTGGAGATGAACATGATTTTGGAGGTTATAGTTGTTGGGATTCTAAGATCACTACTTTTGATATCATTTTAAATTTTGTCGGTTAATCTTGCTATTGTGTCCAAGAGTTTGATGTATTTGCATTTTAGGGTGTGGGAATTAGGGTGGGTGGCCCGGCCACTAGTAATACCAAAAGAGATTGGACTTTTGCTCTATGAATGTCTTAGAGAGCCTATGCCAAGTGTTAAGAAGGAGAACTTAAAACAGCGTTATTCTTGTGATATAAAAGTTTTTCTCGTTAAGAAGGTCAATAATACATTATACACTGATATATTAACTAATTATACCAAATTTTGGACACCAATTGATGTTTTAATGTTTCATTTGTTGAGCTTTATTTATTCACAGCAAATAAGAACTTGTCACATTAGTTGGTGTCTGAAAACCGTATCTCTAGCATTATTGTTAAGATGTACATAGTGCTTGCAAATTTGTGCAAAAGTAGAAAAGGCAAGCATTGCATTTTGTATTTTGTAATCTTCAGCAACATCAATGCTTTATTTAGCTGGTAAATGCGATTTTGGCCCCTTTCTATGCATTGGATTGTCAATCTGTTAACCAGATAGTCAAGATATTGAGTCTACCTTTCTGTTTTCCAACTTGTGTCTTTGATTGCTTATAACTATCTGTTGGATTTTTGCTTTGTGGGTTAGTTTATTGTCAAAATCTAGACTCCTGAAAGTATGAGTCTACCAGAAATTTTAACAGCTTTCCATTAATAAGTCATCGATTTTAAATTGGATCTCGAAATTTTCCTTCTCTAAACTACAAAACACAAAAGGAGATAAGCAAATTGAGAAAAGGAAATTGATTATGATTGTTCTTATAAGCTGCAAACATTTGAACATGGTACTGCTTTGAGTTGTCTCTAAACCACATATAATGGAAAGTACAGAATCGTGATTATAATTTATAATACAATCAAATTTAAACATGTAATGTAACAAAAATTGTCTGGTCATTTTGATTAATCAACCGAACAAGGTCAATCATAATCCGAAACACGAAAACTGAAACTTGAAGTTTCATTGCCTCAAATCTTCATCTATCATTGATGAAATGACTTATTGTAATTGGTGGAATATTGTAGCCTGTGTGTGTTTATCGCCTTAGGGTGAGCATTATGTACTCTGCATAAAGGTCCCTGCACCAAGAAAATTACAAGTCAGGAGAGTAAAGCATGGTGTTTTTTTGGGCCTAATTGAATGATTTGTTTAGATACAAAAGTTGTATCTCTTTCTTGACTGTATATTTCCCCTTTGTAGAAAGTCTTACATAGAGTACTGGATGGCTTCAGCCGCATTGTGGGAAGGCAAAAACTGGTCAACTGCAACCTCTTTGTTCTCATTCTTCTTGTCTATGAAATATGTTAAGAAACCACTGTGCAGTTTTTCTCAAATTGTAACAACTCCCAAAGAACATTTAAACATCTATAAAGTAATGCATTAAGTTTCAAAGCAAGACTGTAAAGGATACAGTCTTCAAAGAAGCGACGAATCTCACAAAGGCGATGAGGGGGAAGCTCTTTGATGTCAGTGTAGTGATTATAAGCTGGATCATCGGCACAGACTGCAATGATCTTGTCATCTTTCTCTCCCTGGATGAATCCATCAAAGTCAGTGCTCAAAATTCAATAAAAAGTAGCAGTTGAGTTTCAATTTGCTAGAGAGCTGTGGAAGAGAACCTGGTCAATCATAGGCATTAGTCCAATGGCTTTGGCTCGCAGAAAACAACCCGGATGAACAGGTTCCTATTTAAGTTCAAAGATACAAATTAATGCCTATGAAATTCAATATTTGTACTCAAGATTTTGTGAAAAATATATGCATTCAAGCATTTTGTCTGTTTGGCAATCTGTTCCAATTTCCATCGCCGGTCGAAGGAATTTGGTTATCAAGAATTTGCAGAACAGATGAATATTACAATCTAAAAACTCACCTGCATGAGAACTAACACATCCAGTGGATCATTGTCTTCACACAAGGTGCGAGGGATGAAACCATAGTTATGAGGATAGACCACTGACGAGTACAAAATCCGATCAACCTGAGAATTTACTTAAATATTAAGAACAACAATCTTAACATACATATATATATATATATATATATAACCTTGTTTTTTCATACCTTAATTAGTCCTGTCTTCTTGTCAAGTTCATATTTGACCTTGCTTCCCTTTGTTATCTCAACAACCTGAACCAACCCAAAAAACAATTCAATTTGTAGCATTGTTTTGCCTCAATAGCAATTTATGCTAGTGACTTGATAAGTTGGAGAGGATACATACACAATTGAAAATATAGGGAGCTTTAGGTCCTGTAGACAAGAATTTGCAGCATGATTAGTTTCTTCCTGTTTAAATGGTACCAAGGCACCAGGGAAAAGAAAAAGAAGAAGATAAAAGCAAAGAAGATGTTGCAGGGATATATCATGGTAAAATTATAAGTACCAATTTCAAGATCATGCCACGGATGTGCAGCAACTGATTTCCTCGACAGAGATGAAAGAATCCTCTCATTTAACTTGGGAGCTTTTTGGCGTGGGACTGGTTGAACTTCACTTTCTTCATCAGCCATCTAACCGTAGGCAGGCAAAAGGTAAAATGTAAAATGTCACATGCAAACAACAACTAGGATATTTATCTTCTTTGCTCTGTCCATGTTTAGCAATATGTAAATAGAAAATTTTGACCGTACATCAATAAATCATGGTCTAGGATTATCCATTACCATTCTAGATATGGTAGCTGAAGGAGAGGTGACGAAGATGTAGGCATCAAGATTACTAGAAGATTTGAGGTAAATCAACATGTGCAGCCCCTCATAATTTTACATTTTCGTACAAAATTCCAGCTTATAAGATAGCTACTTAGCTAGTTTAGTTATGTTCATTGTCGTTCAAAAGGTGTTTAACAATTATTGGACTTCGAAAGCTTAATTGGTAATGAATAGACTAACAATGCATATCGAGCTAACACCCTTTCTCACGTGCAACCTCATCCTAAAGATGCAAAGGCGAAGAAAGATCGGAGATTTCGAACCCAAGACAACGTCTTCGGTTTACAAAGATTGACATTAAAAAAAAAAAAAAAAAAAGGATCTATGAGATTAAATAACATGAACCCCCAAAAAAAAGTGTGATAGTGATTGTATGGTATAATAAAGAATAGGTTGAAGCATACGCACCTTAAGAGTGGTTAGGGGGTTGAGATAGAAACTTGTAAGAAAGAAGATAGTTGAGCAAATAAGTGTTAAGATTAGAGTCTTTGGATGATATTCATATTTATAGTATGTCTATCTGAGAGAGAAGGTAGCTGCAGACCCTACCTGTTAGGCTGAACCTTGGAAGTTAGTTAATTTTTCATGTTAGTTATAGGACATTCTAGCTTTATTTTCTCAGATTCATGGTGATGGTGTTGCATGCTACTTACTAGTTTCTGCTTCTTGAGGGTAACCATGAGGCCATATATAAGATTGCTCTGGTTTTCAGCCAATGGGCAATGCAATGAAATTTGAACTGCTAAATAAATTCAGAGTTTTAATTTTGTTTTTAAAAAAATATAATAAAATCATCCCATTGTCCAGAACTGGTGGATTAACAATTCCTATTGGATCATTGGACGATCTCCCCAATTAATTATGATAATATAATAATTAATACCACTTTTGTATACTGTTTACGTTCGATTTCTATGAATTAGCATGTCCAAATCCACTGCTTCTTAGACTCAGAAAGCGAGCCCACCACCAGTGTCCTTTAGAGACATTTGTCTTGCAAAAGTAATATTTATATAAAGTCATAATTCTGTTTTTCTGTTATAAAAGGAAATATTTATATGTAATCTTTTTTTTCTTATTTCACAAATTTAAGGACTGATCAAGGCCTCTGGCAGAAAGGTAGATAGAGACACCACTGAAAGAGAGTAAGTTTTGATTAGGGTAGACTTTCTTCAACTCTGTATATTCATTAAATGATGAGACTTTCTGTTGATGCACATAGGCATGCAGGCAGGCAGGTATATTATATATGCAATGCAAAGTTTTGAAGTTTTGATCTATTTTGATTCACTTCAGCTGATGTACAACACATAGAAGTAACAAGAGTGCATGTAAAACTTCCATGGAAAGTGAAAATGAACAGCCAAATTTGTTGAGCAGCAGTTTCGAGGACTGATCTGAACAAATTCAAGGCACATATGTTGAATCAGGAGACATGGATATCATCTGAAGTAGGCTGGAGTTCGAAAATGTTTCCTCTAGTGCAGGCCCCCTCTTGCTACCTCCATCACTGCTGTCTCTTCTAATATGTACTAGTTCCCTGGCAACATCATACATTCCCAGCTTTCCATCTCCACCAAACAACAGGCACCTCATGGCAAGGTCTGCAACAATCTCTATCTGCTCACGCCTATATGAAGGTTGCTCGTGATAGTAAAGATGTGGATCCACTATCTCTTCTAGCTTGCCACTCCTTATCTTTTGCAGGGCTAATGTAGGCAAGTCCAAGCAATTTGAGCCTGCAATAATCTCAAGAAGCATGACACCAAAAGCATACACATCGTTTTTGTGAAAACGCGAATCTTCATGGTTGTGTGACTGAGAACCATCTCCAAGACTTGAAATCAGTAGCCCAAACCCAGCAACTTTACTGGAAAAGTTTTCATCAATGAAAATGTAAGCAGATTTGAGGTCACAGTGGAAAATGGGAGGAGAAATCTCATACTGCAAAAAGGCAAGAACACTAGCTGTTTCAGCAGCAATGCTCAGCCTCTTGTACCAGTCAAGAGCAACATTTTGTCCTCCTCTCTGATGTAAATGTTCCTTGAGGGTACTGTTTGCAGGATATTCGTATACTAGTAGTGGAGTGTAGGCCAAGTCAATACAGCATCCAAGTAATCGGGCTATATTCCGGTGTAGAACAGCAGATAAAACCTCGATTTGTGATAGGACTTGAATAAGGTCTTTTTCATTCTCACATTCTACCTTGTGCACAGCAATGTGCGATCCATCCCCTAGAACCCCAGCAAAGATAGTGCCATTATTTCCACTTAAAAGTTTCTGACCCTCTTCGAATCCTTTGGTAGCTTCCTCTAGCTCATGGTAAGTGAATAGCCGGGTCCTACAAGCTTTCCGGAATGATATGGTGCTTTGAAAGTGGGGTTTCTGAGCAGGATCAAATGTCCCCGGTTTAGCAGGACGCTTTAGTAGACACAACAGTGCAATCAAGGAGGCTACGATGAAAACTGGAGCAAGAACTCCTGCAGTTCAAGATGTCAAGATATTATACTCAAAGGGAATGATGAGACAAATTTAGGGAAATTTATGATTGATTATGTCATAATTCATTTCTTCAAAGAGAGGAGTTGATACGATTGAAAATACTTTTTTTTAACTGCTAGATTAAGTAGCCAAACAACAATGCATAGGAAGATTTAATGCAGACATGGGTTTATTTTGCTTATTTTGTTGTCACTTACCAGCTAAAATTACAAGTTTTTTCCCACCACGCTTTTTCTTCAAGCAATCATTCCCATATGCTTCCTTTCTGTCCTTGATGCAGGCTGTCAAAGGCATTCCAAATATAAATGATGCCGCCGTAAATATATTGGCGGCTTGGAGTTTTCAGCCACACCAACAATGTGAAAAGAAAAATTAAACAAAACAATTATTCTGAAGGCATACAATTGATTAAAGAATATCAAACTGCTTTATCTTTACAAAGATTACAAATCACACATAGGCTTTTTTAGGATGATCTAAAGAAATGCAGAAAGCAAGAGTCTCAACCTTTGCTTGTGATACATAGGATCTTTTATGAAATAAATCTGCAGAAAGAAAGATATATGAAACTTTTCTTTAAATAAGTTATAGTTACCTCCATCATCACGATGACAATCATGTCATACACAGAACTAACATAAGATAATCATATGCACTAATTAAGTACAATGCACCAATAATGACTCAATAAGCTATGTATTACAGAGTAATTCAATCTGATAGATTGTCAGAATTTGTTTCTTAAAGTCAGAAGTGGAAAGTTCAAGCCCACATGACATCAATCGTCTATGGTAACTATAACCTAACAGGCAGATATAATCATGCCCAAAATGAAGCTACCATACAAACTTGATGAGAAAAGCTTGATGATTTATAAAATGTCCTAATAAATACTCACATTTGATGCATCCTTCCCCAGTTGCAAAGCCATCTCCAAGGAAACCATCTTCACAGATGCACCTCACCCCTGCTTCAACCACTGTGGCATTGGTAATGTAAGCATTGCTAGCACAAACTCCCTTGGATGAGTTCTTTGGTACTGCCCATTCCAATTTTACCCCTCGTTTTCCCAAGTTGGACCCTCTTTGAACAACCCAACTGGAAAATCCTCTGCATCCAAACTTGGAAAACACCGAAAACTTTTCGCCGAAATGCCACACACTATGATCAGAGAGAGGGTAACAGCAAGCAGGAGAACCATTCACATTGCCGTCACAACCAGGCAAATCATTTGTTTCACATTCTGTCTTGCACAGAGAAGAGTCCTCACAATCATACAAACCAATTACATTCTCAACTGAGACACCAAAGTGGTCATTTCCCAAGAAATCAAAGGAGTTCAAGTCATTGTACTGACGGCAAGAAGATGAGCCCGGAAAGTCCACTAGTAGACCATCAGAGAAGAATTCTAGCACCCGGTAGCTTTCGGAACCAATGTTGAGGAAAAGGGCAGTTGAGTTTAGGCATGAGAGATGGAAAGCATCAGAGACTGAACTACAAGACTTGTTCAAGTGAAATGGAAATGGTAGTTGAAGTTGTCCACATTTTTCATGGCACAGCTGGTTGTGAAGCAAATTGGGTTGTTCTAGTTTCTGGAGTTCATGGAGGGAATGAGAAATTGATAAGAAATTAAAGAGTCCAAGGAGGAGAAAGGAAGCCAGATACAGAGGTAACATGGCCAGTACTGAAAGTGCTGACCAGTGTAGAGAATATTTGGAAGGAAAAAGATATACTAAAGGAAGAAGAAGACTGAAGGCTTGATGAGACTGTACCTAGTAAATAGCCATTTGGTTGCAATGCTTATATGTTAGTGGCAGTTGAATAATGAGAGAGTTTTGATAGTGTAAACTCATACATATACATTCAATACAAACTGAAACTCATGTTCTGCCATATCAAACAACCACGTGACAATGATGAGTGGCAGAGTAGTTCAATTAAAAGATGGTGCTTATTAGATTGTCTTACCACTCGGCACTGTCATGTGACAGAAACAACATGTAGAAGTTGTTCTCGTCTCGAGAGGGCCCACGGAGACTAAGGGCTAGGTGATGACTTGGCAAGATGAGGAATGTAAGGGGGGGTTTGAGGGTAGTATAGCTTAGGAGTTTGAAAAAGAGGAGACGATTTATGGTCTGTGGAATGGGCTACAGTTCGTACTGTATCTTCATATGGAATGCTGTGCATTCTGTGAGCGTGGCCAAAGTGTGAGCTTTCCGATTCACTTCAAGGGCCTATATAAAAAATAAATAAAAGATTTGAAGATATTTATATAATATTTGCATGGGCTTCGAGATTTTGGTATTATAATGGCATTAACGTACAATTAAGTATGTAGTTTGAGAATTACGGAATGTCAGATCCACACAATACAATATCATTATAAAATTAATATTATCTTAATGCAAAATTAATAGAAATTAATATTATCTTTGCTCTTAAAAAGAGGCTAAATTATGTATCTGCTGCTATATACTATGCAACCAAGTTGTGATCTCAAGCCCCAATGCCACGCTTGGTGGGTTTTCATAGCCGCGTTTCTTGCAACAAGGCTGTGACATCTGTGCAAGCTCACAGTTGAGTTGAGTTCACTCTCTCAGCCAAACTTTTGAAATTTTGGTCAAAAATGAGAAAATAATTTTTTGGGTTTAGCATTCTTTCTTGGTACTCATGTTCATGTTGTGAGTTGAGTTGTGACCTAACTCTTTGTGTTGGGATGACAAAATTTGGGTTGGGGGTACGTGGCTCAATCTTGTGTGTGTTCTCCAGCTCAAATGTGTTTAGGCTGAGCAAAGAAACCAAGTTGGGGGCTGCTAGAATAAGTGTACTTAGTTTATATTGTAAAGTGTAGAGGTCTTTGTTGCCTCATAATTAATCCCCTAAAACCTCAAAAACACTTAAAAAAAATCAGTTTGGAGAAAAAAGAAATTCATGAACTCAATTGTTATTGCACTTAATCACTGTAATAACGGTTGATAAGTAAGGGATAATTTTCTTGTCGATGACGGAATAGACTTGTATGGAGGTTAGGATGTCATGGCAATCTCAGGCCTATACCTAGCTCTGTCGATGTTTCTTACTAACATTAACAATTGTAGGGGGACCACACTAACTAATTAACAAATCAAATAAAATTTCCCTTAAGCTGGCAAAGAGATCAATCACCAAAGATTAGTAACATTAAATCGTAACATTAGTGTATCATATAGCCATGAATGGTTATCAACTCATCCATTGTTATGTAGCTTCGACCTTTTTGGGTCCTACTACAATCCATTTGGACATGAACAATCCCATGGTTAATAAACTTCTTCAATTTGGGCTTGGTAAGTGACCCTGCCTAGCCCAACCTCTTCAAATGGTCTCAAAAATCCCTAATGGTTTCAAATTTGTCATCCTAGCCTTTGTTTTCACATAAAAATACAACTTTTATACATTGTATAATAAAACATCCCATTGTTGGCTAGGTAAATTGTTCTCCTTTCTTTTCTTCTTAATTTTTTTTTTCAATTTATGCTCATTAATTTTTATTTATTTTTTGGTTCTATGCTCATTAATTTTCAACAACCATCTTGTGGGTTTTTCTCTCTTTTAGTTATGTAAATTGAATTGCATTGTTCCAAAACAAAATCCACTACAACATTCAGGTCTCCTGGGAATCCAAAACTTGATGTTCCTTTCCTTGCAGGTCTAATCTTATGAGATCTTGATCTGGACCAGGACACATGTGGGCCTCTGAATTTGTATATTCTAGGATATGGGCAAGTGCACTGAGCTCACACCAATACGCAAGAAAGTTAAAATCAAACCTGTTTTAGCATTTTGTATTCATATGACCAGAGGGATTTCCAATCTGGGCCAGGGTCCCAATCACATAGGAATTAGGGCTGGACTAGGATTGAAAATTTGGTCATGGTTGGTTTCTAGCCAAAATAGCTACTTAATTTTTGAATAATTTAAATTTCTTGAAATTATTTAGCTCTGAATGAGGTAAAATCTCAAAACAAATACAATTGGAACCCAAAGCAAATACAATTAGAAACATAAACAGAGCATTTACGGTTTACCACAGTAAGCAAACTTCAAAACCTCTGCTGATATTAAAGCCATCCACTCAGCACTCAGCACTCAGCATCTGTGTGTGTGTGTGTGTGTCTCTCTCTCTCTCTCTCTCTCTCTCTCTCTCTGTGTTGTGCTGTGCTTGAAGCGCTCATTGACAATCGGCGTCGTTTTTCCACGCAAAAAGTAAATAAAGTCTCTCTCTTCCTTCGGTTTTGGTTTTTGGTTCCAAAAATTCCAATATGACCATTGTTCCCTTTATCCTCTTAAATACAACAAAACCTCCACTCCCACTTCCGCAACAACCTGCATCATCATCGTCGTCATCATCAGCATCCATCTGCACCGTTCTCATATCAAGTTCATAGCTTTACTCAAAACCCACAATTGAAATTGAAATTTTGACAATGATCTTCTTCTACAGCAAGCGTTAGACAGACTCTGTAGACTGTACGGCACACATGGATTTTCGGGACCCAAACCCGAATCAGTCTCGCCTTATCGGAGACTACATACTGGGCCCAAAAGTCGGGTCGGGTTCATTCGCGGTGGTTTGGCGCTCAAGGCATCGCCAACTGGGTATTGAAGTTGCTGTTAAAGAAATTGACAAGAAACAGCTGAGCCCAAAAGTCAGCGACAGTTTACTCAAAGAAATTTCCATTCTAAGCACCATCAACCACCCCAACATCATTCGCCTTTTCGAGGCCATCCAGGTACCTTTTTTATTTTTAATTTTTCGAGGAGGTTTTTTTTTCGTTCTTAGTGTTATATATATATATATATATATATTTATTTATTTATTTATATCTGTGTGTAATGTCGGTGACGGTGGTTGGGGTTCTTTTGTAGACCCAGGACAAAATTTACCTTGTGTTGGAGTACTGTGACGGCGGTGACCTGGCTGCTTATATTCATCGACATGGGAAAGTTTCGGAAAATGTTGCCAAGCACTTTATGAGACAATTGGGTATTTTTTTTTTTCCCTCTGCTCAACTGTACTTTTAATTTGAGTTTTTATTCAAATTCATCTTTTTTTAGATGATTGGGTTTGTGCTCAATGACTTTTGGATTAAATTCCGGTTCGTTAATTGGAAATTTTTTATAGACTTTTTAAATGGTTGGCCAGTTTGGTATCTGTTCTTTCTTAGAAATAATCTTTGGATGATTGGATTTTCATTTATGATTAGGCTAATGGGAATGTTCTTAAATGTGATTGTTTGCCTTTTCTGTTCTGTTTTTGGCCTCTGTTTCTTCTGATAAGTAGATACTAATGGACTTTAACGTGTTTAATTTGGATTTCCCTGAGCAGCTGCAGGATTGCAAGTGCTTCAAGAAAAGCACCTCATTCATAGGGATTTAAAACCACAGGTACTGTGTTTTCATGATGAACCAGAATTTTATATGTTCTCCATAAAGTCAACTGTAGGTGAGCTAATCCTGAGGGCGTTTATCATAGGCACATTAATCAGCATAACTTGCAAAATTGTCTGGGAATTATGCTTTTTTGTTTGGTCACAAGTCGTGACTCGCTAGAAGTTTGATATGTTAATGACGTTTGATATATTGTCGATTACTGTCTTTCTTCAGAAGATTTATATACATATATAGATATAGATATATTGTCAATTACTGTTGACAAATTTGGCGTTATATTGTCGATTACTTTCGACAAATTTGGCGGTTATTCTGCTTGGTTAGTGACTTACTTGTCGATTTCTGGTAAAACTTGCAGAACTTACTCTTGTCAACAACCATTGAAGAAACCCCACTACTGAAGATAGGGGATTTTGGTTTTGCGAGGTAAAAGTTTAATAATCTTTTTGCATTGGCATTTTCCATATTGATTGTGAACTTAATGCTGCAACTGAAGTAAAAAGTCTGCCGTCTGTATAGTAAATGGTGTACTTATTTAGTTTACTGGTGTTTTTATGAGGTCTTGCTATGACAACTGTTTCATAATGGAGTGGTCCATAACTAACATATTCAACCAATGCCAGTACAGCATTATCCCACTTATTTGGCTTGCCGAGAAGAACCCAATAAAAGTTTTCTTGTGTCATTTCCTTTTACATTGGTAGTGTGATGCTTAGCCAGAAGCTCATTCTATTGTTTGACCTTCAACTTGACCATGTGATAAGAATTTTTTTTTTTGTTGAACATCAGCCTCTGAGTTCTCTTTGTTATTCAAACCTTTCGTTCATAACATGTGGTTTATGAAAGTAACATCTACTACTGAGAGATGCAGATATCTTACTGTAACTTGTGAGAAATTTGAGACGGCATGAACTGTTTGGATGTTTATGTAGAGAAGTTTATTAAAATTATGCAAATCCTATCTAAAGCAAAAATTCGATTTGCTAAAAATTATCTGAAGCAGTTGAGTTCACAGGAAGAGTTTAAAAGCTTTGGTCACTTCTTTCTAGCAATAATTGAAAGTAAATTATTGGTGAGAAGTATTTCTAAATATGTTTTGCACTTGGGCATTGCCTGGATGCATCTGTCTGCCAGATCCCTCACGCCCCAAGACTTGGCTGACACACTATGTGGTTCACCATTATACATGGCTCCAGAGATTATTCAGAATCAAAAGTATGATGCAAAGGTGATAGAATGTGAAAGTGACATTATTGACAAACTTGTAAGTATCTTTGCCATTTTTGTTGTCATCTTTAATTTAACATTATGGTCTTTGCAGGCTGATTTATGGAGTGTTGGAGCAATTTTGTTTCAGCTGGTGACTGGGAAGCCGCCATTTGATGGGAATTGTCAATTACAGGTCAGTGGAAATCTTAACTTTTTTTTTTCTCAGTTGTAAAGATTTAGAATTTTCCTAACTTTTTCTTCCCAAATAAGGACTAGTAGTGTGAAATATTTGAAAGGATTATCTTGTGTCTTTTAATGATTTTTGCTATATACAGCTTTTTCAAAATATTCTGACATCTACTGGGGTGCGGTTTCCACAAGGTGCTTTGGAAGAATTGCATGCAGATTGTGTAGATCTTTGCAGAAGCCTGTTACGTCAAAATCCAGGTCATGATTGCTATATTAAGGTGTCTCTGGTGTTATGCTTGTGTGTGTTTAAAATTTACAATCACAGCTCAAGAGTGAGAATTTACTCATATTGTCATGTGAATATCAAGAATTTAGTTTACCCTTCCACAAAACTACAATGTAAAAGTCAAAACTTGAATTTGCAGTTGAGAGACTATCATTTACGGAGTTCTTCAATCACAAGTTTCTTAGAGAAGCTAGGTAAAGCATTCCACAGCCTTCAAACTGTGTTATTCATTGATTATGTACATTTGACATTATGTACAATTTGGGTATATGTTAAGTATGATATGATATGTACTTATATACTCATATATATATATATGCAGTCAAACTGAATCAGCTCCTCAGAATGTTGAACACACTTCACTACTTCCACCGCTTAAATCGATGGTTGAACAGTCTAATTCCTCTGTCTCCGATAAGAGGTTGCAATTGAATTCCAAGCATTCCATAAACTCATCTAGCAAAAATCTGAGTTCAGATTTTCCATCTGCACATGACAGAAAAAAGTTACAAAGAAAAGATTGTGGCAGTACATCCAGCACTAGGAGTGTTCAAGGGCTTGTGCAAGATGTTGCATGTGATAGGCTGAGGAAATCTATTAATCAAGATCCAAACATACAGGATCACCTTCGAGGTTTGTATTTCAATTTGTAATTCCTTTGAATGCTTGTGCTTTGTTTCAACTATTTATTTTGGTTTGCCTCTCCAGTTTCTGATTCAATGGAGTCCATTGAGAAAGATTATGTTATGGTCAATCCTCATTTTGCGTCAATGGAGAGTTTCTCTTATTACCTTGAAACATCCCTGCAACTTAATTCCACTACGAGAGCTTCTATCAGTGGTTCAAAGCAGAATGATCATGATATATCAGTTGCAAAGAAAACAGAGGAGCAGGCAACTAGTTCTATTGGTGTGGAAAGTTCACAAACTTGTGGATCCGCTAAATCACCAACATCTTGTGGATCAACCCTGTTACTGGAAGTGCAAGGACTATCTATACTGCATCCTTCTACTAGGCTCCATCTGTTACATCAGTACGCTCAGGTTCTTGCAGATCTGTCTCAGGAAAAGGTGCATCACTCAGTTCTCCTGCACCAAACATAATTTACTTAGTTCAATATCATGATGTTTTATTGTGTTCTAAAAAAAATATCATGATGTTTTATTTACAGTAGTGTACTTTCATTTTTCTTTTGTTTGTACAGAACTCCCTCTCTCTCTCTCTCTCTCTCTCTCTCTCTCTCTCACACACACACACACACACACACACGCGCGCGCGCACAAACATACGCACATGAGTGCACACAGAATCCTCACAAGGAGTCACTTAATTATATTAGCATGATTAGACAACGGCTCTTGACTTTTTTCTGGAATTTATCAAGGTAATTGTTACTTTTGGTTGCAGGATAAGGCAGGACTGTTTCTAGACTCATTTTCAGTTCAACTGGTTGTTTTGGCCATATGGAAGAAAGCTCTTCAAATTTGCAGCACTTGGAGTGAAGTGAAGGAACTACCCGAAGGCAGTTCAGCGAATGAATCCTCACGTGTGCAGGGAGGTGCTGGTTTGTCACCAAACGCCTCAGGAAGTGTAGATTTTAGCAGGCCTTCATCTGTTTCAATGTGGGCAGGGCAAGGTTTTATTGGTGCCTTTGATCGGGCAGAGAAGTTATCCTATCGTATCCAAGATATGGATGGTTAGGCTGTCAAGAAACTATCTGTGATAATGCTTTCTAGTTTTCCATTTGAACTTTTGCTCCTTAATGTGTGATATATATTGCAGGTGCTGCTGAAGTGCCAGACGCGATGGAAATTATTTTCCAAAAAGCACTAGTAGTTGGAACAGATGGTGCTGTAAGTAAACTTCCTTGTGTGCTTCCATCTTTTTTTCCTTTTTTTTTTTCATGTTACATCTGTAATCTTGTTTGCAGATTACAAAATCTCTGACCAAATAAATTTTGCCTGTGTTCCAGGTAGACGAGTACATGGAGAACAAGGGTAGTGCAGAAGCATTGTACTCGAAGGCTATGCTTCTGCTTTCTTTTATTGCGGGAGAAGCAACATCCCTGCCACTTAACCCACCATTTTCGTTGACTCCTGCCAATAAGAAGCGAATCCAACAGTACATTGTAAACTTGGAGTCCCGTCGTATCAACTTTCTCAAGTCGCAGCCTGCTCCTGTGCAATCTCCACACTCCCGGACTAAGTAAATATGACCCTCCGTGTACAGCCATTGACAAAACCGGCTTTTTTGTGTGCATATTACGGGTATGGGGTAAATCACGGCAAGATCAGCAAGCAGTTTTGAACTTTGGGGGGATGATAATGAGACATCACTTTATTTACATGAGTGATGATGATTAGCATTGACATATATTATATACATATATATATATATATATATATATATCAGCTAAATAGGAACGTATATAATATAGCCTGCAGGCACTGTGGACACAAGATCACCCTTATTGCATGAATTCCTGTAAATAAATTTCTCCATTCTTTATATGGGAAAAACTGTAAATATGGATGGTGATGGTGGTCAGTAAATGCCGAATTTCACGTTTATTACTTTTTTTTTTTATCTTTTCTTTTTTTTATCTTTTTGTTTACAATGGGAGTTTAACTTAAAATATTTTTCTCCATGTAACTTGAGTAAGGCTCATAATAACCGAGGGGAGCTGAAGCCCCACAAACAAGAAGAAAATAATAATTAGGCTTCGAAAAGAAAAAAGAAGAAGAGAGATTTAGTCATATGCTCATTCTTAGCATTAAAAAATGAACAAATCCAAAGAATGATAGTCGGACTTATTGAATTTAATTTTGATTATTAAATTACTTTGATGTCCTATTGAGTGTTTGAAACTTTTTTATGAGATTTTGGAGTTGAGTTTGTTTTAAGAAATCAATATTAGTTTTGTAATTTAAAATAAGTTAAAAAAACATTTTTGTTATGTTGTAAATGAGTTTTGAGTGTATTTCTAAAGTCCATTTCATATATGGATTTTTTATAATTTAGGCTCCTATATTGGGTATAACAGTGAATTTCCCATAAAAAGATCATGCATGCAAAAGCTTCTAATCACATCACAAAATGTGTCATAAGTTGAACTAGCAAGAACAACAGGGGTTTCTGTGCAACCTGCAGGTTCTTCTAGAGTAAAATCGTTAGACAAGAGTCCAAGGAAACTGGGCATATCAAGTCCCATCAAATACTTAAAATGTTTCTTAGCTAAAGTCTAATTAAGGAAATCTTTCAAGCGCAGTTCCAAGGGTTCAAGATAGTTAATCAGCAAATGTAGATTATATATGGTACACACCAAGGCAAGTTTCTGATCTGCTGGACTTGAAATGAAACACAAAAGAACAATATATAAATAAAGGGGAAATAGATTAGATTGCATGCAACAACAAAGGTTTCCTTTGATTTGCAATGCAATGCCAAATGTCAATTTTGAGCTTCCCCTTCCAAGCGTAACCTCTTGGGACCTTTCTCTTCACAGTGGCTGATGGAATTGGCTGCCCTGTTCTCGTTGGCCTCTACCGAGCACCTTTTGTAAGGCTTGAATCCTGTTCGACGAGCCTTAAGTTTTCCCTGGCTAAGTCCTATTGTCAGCAGCCCCTCTGCATTGTTGTCTCCTACGGGTGACACATTTTTCTCCACTTCCGGGTGGCACGAAAATGGCACCCATGTCTTTTTGTTTAGGTCTAATAGCGATGCATCTTCACCTTTGTCCTCAACATTCTGCTTTCCTTCTTTTGTAGTGGTCTGATGCTCTTTGTCCTTGGGGGGAGGTGAAAAACTTTGGGGCAATACCTCCCTCGAGAATAGTGCTTGAAAGGCCATACGCCCCTAACAAAGGTAGTTAACATGATCAGATAACAATTCATTCCAAAAACAGATTTATCAAAATCAATCCCTATGTTGGGCTACCTCTTCGGAAACCTCCTTCCATGGATCACTAATGTTGATGATACTTCGACTGCGACGATAAGTAGAGTCGGAAGCTGGGTGATTTAGATCAGGTTCTTTCAGTTCTTCCTTCCCCTTCTCTTGCTTCTCTAATGCATCTGTCTCTACTTCGCTGCTGGAAGGTGTGTTGGAACCACACGAAGAACGGTCAACCTGTTTTTTTTTTTTTTTAAATAAATAAGAAACAAGATTTTATTGAAAATGGAAGAAAAGTACAAAGTGATGAAAGCAGGACTAGTAGTCCATCCTATGCGGACTGAACAATATCAAAGAAAACCTGTTTTCTGCTCTTTGCATTGTTTGAATCATTAACTTCTTCGGTTGATGCTACCACCTTCTCATCAGCAGCAGCTTTAAGTACAATATTAGGTTCTGCACCTCCGTTATCAGAGTGTGATGATGACACACTTGGTGATTTTGAAGCTGGATCTTGAGCTTCCACAGCTTCCAAGTGTTCTGGGTCCACTTGTTGATCCTGCAAAGAAGGAATTTGAAGAGAATTCTCTCCTCTCTCTATATTGGCTGCAGGAGCTTCACCAATATCCATTGATGGAACCCCAGTCATGGACTCAGGAGGACAGCTAAAAGCAGTTTGAACAGGAGCGCACAAGGGAAGCAATCCATGGGATGCCCACCATGCAGATGCAGCAGCTACGGTGGCAGCAGCAATTGCTGCCATACTTGGAGGGGAGTTCATTTGCCTAGATAGAAAACCTCCCGGGGGGCATGCCGGAGAATCTTCTGTATTTTCTGCATTTGCACAAGGCCAAAATGTGGCTGCAAAGCTAGCTGCAGCATGGGCTGCAGGGTTTTGTAACAGAGAAGACACAATAAGACTTGAAAATGTGGAGGACATGTGCAGAAATGACTGGTAATCCTTTTGACCATGGTGTAATGGGGTGAAGGGAGGGTGAAAAGCTGGAAATGATTGGTGAACAGAAGATCTTGATGCATTACTTTCATGTTCAGTAGTAGTAGATGCAGTTGGATTTGCAAAAAGGTTAGGCTGTCCATGAACCCTGCCCATAGGATGAAAAGCAGTATCCGCGAATGACATATCTGCTGGAGTAATTTGATTACATGCTCCTAGGCTCCCATCCAGTACGTGTACAGGAACATTCCTCGGGTAGGTCTGAGTTCCTTGCATCCCATCTGTTGGCAATGCACAATTCAAATAATCTGCTTTCTCACCTTGAACCAACTTCTTATGAAAAGCATTAGTGTTCTCTGACTCTGAGGCTCCACTTGTACCATTATCTTGAACTATCTTTTTGGCATCATTTTTCTTCAAATTCTGATTTCCATTAAGTTCAGTAGTGACATAAGAATCATTTGTTACATCTTGACTTATTACCTCTTTCAGGGAAGGCACAAACTCCCTAAAAGTGCGAGCATTTCTTAGTGCCACCTGTGTGGGTATGGAATTTTTGTTTGCAGAAGAAACAGAGGAACAATGATCTTCTAGAAGCATAGTTAAGACTTCTGAGCAGTTTTCATCCTGATTTTCTTTTCCATTTCTTGGATTTTCTTCTTTGATAGGTCTCTGATAAAGAAGTCACAGGTTAAGTACTATTACAGGAATCGCAAGAACATGAAATGTGAAAAATATATAATAAAAATAATAACCTCATCAAGTGGTTCTTTCTCCAAGTCCACTACTTGTTTACAATGCGAAGATGATGTTGATGATAAAAGTTTTCCATCCTTTGCTGCCACATGCGATGTGGCCCATGTAGAAGCAGCTGAACAAGACTTTCGAGGATAAGGATTGCTTGGTTTCCTTTTGGGGCGTGGAGGCGGAATATCTATGTCAATTGATTGTCCTGCCGGAACACCTTTATCGTGTGCCTCCTTCTCCAGCTGGAAGCAAAACCTTCTTTGTCAGAATTCATATTTGAAGTTAAATACAAGTTTTATTGGGCACCAAATGCAGTGGTCAGATGCCAAAAGAATTGAGTGAAATGTCTCAAATAGTCTGATGAATTTGGAAGATCTCAAGCATCGTTAATTGAACCTATATGAAATGAGGACCTAAAAAACAGTGCAGAATTTGTGTAGAGAAACCAGTGCATATCAATGTAATGTGCTGTTTGAGACATCTGTACTCTAGGAGGGAAAGGAGAAAGAAAAGGATAATCACCTCATGGTATGGTCTAGTAGTGTTGATATGAAGAGGATGGTGGTTGGAAACTGAAAATTGTTTCGAACTTTCCATGACTGAGCCACTAAAAAGGTATTACACTGGAAACTCATGCATAAGTGCAAAAGCTTTTCGCTCTGAAGTTCCAAGCAAGACCATTATGGAACCACACCATTGTAACGTAAAAAGAATGATGTCTATTGATCCCCTCAAGAACTTGTGCAAAGTTAGCCTCACTCTATGTTGCCAATGAGAGATTCCAATAAGGACCATCAATCATCGGCAGAACTCGATGGCATATTAATTCATTGGGACTAACCTATCTAAGACAACATCTAACATGGTCCACCTGAATATACTGTTGTATATGACCTTTTCTTTTCTTTATATTTTCTATAATAAGTAAACCAAACAAATAGCGACTTAAGATTCAGAGTACAGATAAAACATTACAACCAGTAAACCATATTTACTCTTTCAACCAGATTTGGGGTGGCTATGAAATCTAGTATAATGATGGTACTACAGTAAAGATTTTTCTATTTACGTCTGCTGCCTTGACTCCAAATGCCTCAATCCCCGATAGAATTTTAAAATAAAATAAAATAAAAAGGAACAATAATTTTGCACCAGTAGAAACTAGTGGAATCCAGTTATTTTCACCCTCCACACAATAAAGTTCTTACTTACGGAGTTTTAGTTCTGTTGTATTAGCCACATGATATAAACAATGAGTGAAACCCATCAACCTCTGGTGGAGGCATGCTTCAGTTCCAAGCACTACAAAATGCCAACTTCATCACATATCTAGCTTTTAAGAGATAATTTGAGCTTTGAAATCAACTTAATACAAGAAATACATCCTTCTTTGGGTGCAAGTACTACAATCACCCATAATTTCTCACAAATTTATTCCTTCAGTATTTCAATATTTACTCTATTGCAATATCAATCCATTGTCTTTTGAAAGGAAGCAGCCAATAAGCGAACTCTATGTAACACTCTGAAAACCTTAAAAACCCAATTGCGATCAGCCATAATTTCTCACAAATTTATTCCTTCAGTTTTTCAATAAGCAAATCCTATGTATCACTCTGAAAACCTTAAAACCCCAACCTTGGCATGACACCATCTTTTCTCTATCAAATTTCAACCAGTTCCATTGCTCTTTCGTTATTAACAGCACCTGATAGCACCAAGTTCCACACTTTTCCTAGCCGTACCTAAACCAAAATTCTCTCTCCTATACAGTTATACCCATAAAATGCTCAAAATACCTATATGCTCCAGTCTGTAGCCTCCATTTCACCTTTAAACCCAACAGTAAAGTTTTCTTTCTTTCAAGCCTAAGAATATCCATTGAAGTCGAGCCACTATATGTCTTTAAATTTAAGCTACTCACTCAGAACTGCAGTTAGAGTGCAAAATCATGTGCCCTTCCATCCACACTAATCCTAAAATCAAATTTTCCTAATCAAAGTCCTTGTAGATGATGAATGATGATCAATCAAAGGCCTAGTAGACAAGTCAATCTCAGCTAATTCATCTAACAAGTGCAATAATTTTCTAAAAACATACATCATTCTGAGTATGCTGAGAAAATAAATCAGTGTACATACTATAGTCCACAATGTGGGCCTGTCACATAAACGGTATGTTGCAATAACTTTCCCAGTTACTGATCTATACGGATGCTACACTAGGTATAATCATATGAGAGCAGCCAATATACCTTTCAAAACTCCCAAAGGCGCCCTTTTCTATAAGGTCAAGCCCTCCTGTATAATGAATGGCTAGGAACCATTTAGTAAGATCATGACTGACATCTTGAAATTATGAAAGAACCACACAACTCATCTATTGATATTTTCCTAACTGAGAAGGCATGTACATCTTTTCCTACAGATGAAATTGGCCCTATCGTATACTCATGAAATCTCCTTGACAGCATCATAACAATAAACCAACATTTGCTACCACAAATTTCTTCCCAAACTTTCTGTTGACATCTACTTTTGGGCATATTCTACAGGGATTTCTTCAGCCAAAGGATAGGAACCAGTAAGAAACCCTGCAGCAAAACCGAATTCCCTTACCCATTTTCTATAAAAACAAGCCTTCACAGAAACTTAATAAATTAGTAACTGCATTTGTGTTCAAATTTGAAATTATATTTCAGTCACTTCCGCATACATTTGGTTTATCATGCATAACATTGAAAATTTCAAGATAAAATAATTTCAGCCAGTTCCATGTATGGCTTGCCCCAAACAACTTGTGGTTGCATGTTTTAGTCGTGGAAACATCCTCTTTGAAAACAGTGGTATGGGTGGGTACATCTTACCCTTTCCAGACCTCGCATTGACGGAACCTCAAGCACAGGGCCATCCTTTTTATCGAATTTAGTATGGCTAGCAATCATATGAAAGAACAAATGCATTCTACCAGAGTAGCATTTACAAGAGTCTGTAAAAGGCCTCATAGTTTTTCATAGCTAAATGAGATGACATCATGGTTATAGTCACGGCAACGGAACTATAATGCACCTGCTATGATAGAATAAATTACCAACAGCATTTCATAAAAAATAAAAACCTAGAAACGCAAATTAAAGGATCAATATTTTGGAAAACCAAGCAATAGGACGGGGAAAAAAAAAAAACCACATATCAAATAAGCATAAGGTGAGAAGGTACCAATTGACCTTTGAAAAAAATTTCTGAGCATGACTTCTGATCTGCACAGCAGTCTTTGTTCCAATATGTTCTGCAAACAAAAAAAGATGTAAGAAACAGCATTTCAATTCATTGCTAACAAAAGATACTTGGCAGATTCAGCTGAAGACTAAAAAGAAATTGACACTTATATGCAAACAAATCCACTTGGAGCCCTTTCTCAACATATATATGTAAAGAAATGAACCAAAGGGATAATACAAAATTCAAACTAACCTTCAATGCGCTGCCATGCTCGGCCATAGAGCTTCAAGGCATCAAGAAACCTGTTATGCTCCTCCTCTGTCCATCGCTCTCGTTGCTTGGTAATAGTATATGGCTTTCTTGCCTACCAATAACAGGAACACAGGAATTCAGCTGCTTAGACCTCACTAGGCAATTCCAAATTTAACAAAAGAGAGTCCATCTGTGTTACCTTAATGACCAAATCTTCTCCAGATGACTGTGTGTCCATTACCGGACCTGCGCAGCTTGCGCTGCTTCAAATCCTCTCTGACGAGCAAGGGATAGAACAAGGACCTTCTCTCATTTATGAAAGCAGCGAGCTTTATAACGAGTAAAGCCGTCTTGGTTGTCCTACTAAAGAAGAGCTGAGAAGGTGATGTTACTGCAAAAAGAAAACAAGCCACAGCAATCGGTAGAGATCCGTCTCTGATTTTATAGCAGCAGAATTAAGCAGTCCAATTTCATATGCACTGAAGCTAACTAGATGATACTTATAGAAACCAATAATCGAAAACAGAACTGATCTATGAAAATTTCAGACTCCACCGCGCATCACAGAGAGAGAGACGCGTCACCGAAAGAACTAAAATAAATTTCCTTATTCAGAATCCTCACCAAAACGAACCGGAACACGCCAAAACCTTTAACTACGAAAAAAGAAAAAAGGCGAACAAGAAGAGAGAGAAAGTTTGATCAGTAAACAACATCCATTTCTATTACTGACTCAGACAGACCTTGTTCTGCAATCTTAACCATCTGTTTGGTTGCCGAGAAAATGAAAACAACAAAATTTAGAAAATTAAGTTTAATTGTCCAAACATGAGCTTTCGCCACCACCTCCTCAGCTGAGATGAACTTTATCAGTCCTCTTCTTCATCCTTAGCATGTATAGATTTATACTTTGAACTTTTTTTAGCTCGTTGAATTTTCTGATCAGCAACCAAACGGAGAGTGGAGAAGAACAAGGCCAATCAATCCCTGAGGAAATCGAAAGCGTACCTTCTGAGAAAGCCATGGTGGACTGAGAGCTTTCGAGACGAAGACAGCGACTGGCTTCAACTTCAATCAACTCAACGGACACTCGCCGGAGAAGGCATAGTTTCCGGCAATGGCAGCTGGATCCGAATGGCTTCGAAAAATCGATTGGCAAAAATCAAAGATAGTTTCACAGGCTCTCAATAGAAAAGAGTATATTATAGAAGGCAGTGAGTTTGGCTTGACAGAGGGAGCTGTGCACAGAGACCTAATACCAAAGCTCCAACACACCAGAAGTTCCAGTTGTTGTGAGCAAGGAGCAATCTCAGCCACTACTATTTCCCCTCCATTTTCTTTTTTCTTATTTAATTACTTGAGGCTGTCAAAGCCTTAAAGCCTTCTACTTGATACGAGAGTGCCTTAGGATCACGCCACGTGTCGCAAATTTAGCGGCTGCGTTAGTTGTAGCCCACACATGCGCTTTTTCCTTTTCTTTTTTTTTTAAATTAATTATTAAAAAAAATATAAAAAAATTCACCGTCGATTTTCAGCCACAACCACAAACTCCCCGCGCTGAGGCTATGTTCGTAAAAGCGCATCCAGCTGTGCGCTGTGGGCCCTCCGGTGACGTGGCGTTTGAAATGTGTGGGAGGGGAGATAAAAACCGGGAAACAGTTGATGTCCGGTTCAGATACGGCACGGACCAACGGACGAGGACGATGGATTTTAACGAACGTGATTGCCACATGGAAAGAGATCAGACCGTTGGTGTGAAAGCGCACAGAGGCACACGGTAGGTACGGTTCTCACGTGCGGCTATGATCCAAAACCTTTTTTGTATTTAAATAAACGACCCGATACATTTCTGGTAAATCAAGAGGATCGTGCACGTAACACAGTTGATCATGGCTGTTACTTTGTTAGGCCACCATTTTTTTTTATTTTTTATAATCAAATTTTTAGGCCACCATGCTCAAGTTTTCAATTCTAATTTACGGACTCGTTGTTTTAGCCAATTGACTTAAATTTCATAGACTATAAATTTGACTTTAAAAACAAAAAAAACAAAAGCATAATACAAACGCTAGTAGGGTATTGAGTTCTTCTACTTTATTCATGTGAACAGAGTTTCGAAATCATTTGGCACCCAATGAATATTAGTAAATTTAGGTTTAAGCCACACAAAAACTTTTACTTTTGGAAAAAATCAAATTTTTTTCAAAAAAAATAGAAAAACCCCTCAACTTTCAAACTAAAGACTTGCAAATATAAAAGATTCTTTAGAATTCAAAAATAAATAAAGACATTTTTGTTAATTTTGGCTTCTTTTAAAAATATTTCTCTCTCTTTTGGCTTTTTCCAAAATATCCCTTAAATATTTGTATAGACTCCCATATCCCAATCACTGGTACTCAAAAAAGCATAATACAAACAATAATGTAGACTACGATGTAGAGAACTGAAACTTGAATACAAGGAACAAATTAACTGCTCTAACCAATTGCCACAAGTTTGATTTTTTTTTTTTAAAAAAAAAAAATTATAATAACAAAAGTATAAGTCTGAAATGAGTTTGGGCGGGCATGTGACATGTTCCCCTCTTGCATTGAAAAAGAAACAATACAAAAGATTATGCACCCGCTGAATTGATATGGACACCAACACGAGGAATTTCTCTAAGTGGAAAAATCTTGCTAACTTTTCGTCTCTGTACAGTTCATAAATTTTACTAAAACAAAAGGCCATTAATTTACATATATGTGGTCTGTAGGTCCTCGCGTGACTGAGAAAGAGCTACTTGGCAAAGGGGCAAAAGAGGTATTATCGGCCATAACAAAAAGTGATTAGAGTTGGGTTTAGGGTTTTTAGCAGAACCAAACCACATGCCATGGAAGAAAAGGTGAAGATAGGGTTAAAGCTAAAAGCTGAGTTAGCTAAGTGTCACTTAAAACAAGCTCATTTTCCACATGGGTAATGAGGAAAATGGGTGGGCTAGTCACACCCTTAATCCGGTATACCAAACACTCCCAAAGATCTTTTTTATTTTTTATTTTTTTAAACATGACTAATTAAACCTAATGGAGGCAGGTCCCTGGATAAACCTTGTACATGATTAGTTTCTCTAACATTTCAAGAATGCTGAACTCTATTGTGTTTTGGACTAGCCAATGGGTCCATAGCTCAGTTGTAAGGTAAAAGATATATTATTGACTTCCTAGGTTCTCGTTGAGAAAGAATTTGAACATAATTCTATTTGAGATTAATTATTTACATGAATTACAAATTTCGCATTTGAGAGCTATCACTAGAAATTCAAAATGAAAGAGTACTTGAAATGGAGAGTTTGGTCAAAAAGAGTGATACACATGCATCACATCTTAGCATGATAACTTTCACATTTACGCACTTATTTTCGTGTTAACAATGTCATCATCATGTAATTGTAATTACATCTCTCACACATTTGATTAGCTTGAATATAATTACATTTTTACAAAAATTTCAAATCAAATGGAGCGACTAACGAACAGAAATTAAAGGCTTAACACGACATCTAACAACCGAATGCTTAGCGAAGTGAATGATTTAATGGGAGACTGGGTAAGGGTTTCCAAACTTGTTAGGTAACTTGGATTGGAAGTTTCAAATAAAAAAGTTCGAGTGTGAGAGCAGAACACTGCTATGTCGTGATATTAGTTCACATAATGGTAGGGTACAGTAGAGAGAGCGTTTTTGCTCTTGGTATAGTAACGTACCGACATGAATGTGAAACAGAAGCTTTCCTCTTTGAAAAATTCCTCGTGGTCAAATTGCTGCGGCAAAGCGGGAGGAGAGAGACTTGGCTGCCAAACAAACAAATGGCCACGATCAACTCCACGACCTGCACGGCATGGACCTGATTTACCAAAAAAGTACGGAATCGGGCCACCGTTGTTTTCAGTAAAATGTACCGGGCTGTAACCGCAGTGTGCGAACCGGTGCTTCGTGCGGTTGGGTCTCTCCCCACGTGGCGGATCAGAACGACGCTACATGTTTCTCGTTCGTTGGTCCATACCATACGACCGGACCGGACCGGACCGGACGTTCCCTTCTTTCTTCTGGAAATGTCACGTCATCTGGGACCCAGGTCGCACGGCTAAGAGAGTTTGTGGATGAGATTCAAGGCGAAAATAAATCAATAATAAAAATATTTAAAAAGATTGAAAAAGGTGCAAATGTGAGGGAAAAGCAACTCAGCCGCAACCTGTGGGACACCTATCGCGATACCTTGGCGTGCTGGTCTCGTGAGGAGGCTTTAGCAGCCTCAAATAATTTGATTGGAAAAAGTAAAATTCACAAGAAATAGTAGTGGATGTGATGTAGGTACACATGGTTATTATTCTTCAGCAGCAAATGTTGAATGACTTATTGCTTGAAGATAAATGAAGTTATGGTTTCATTTGTATTTATCTATAGAGGATTCCTTTTCTCGTTTTTATTAATAGAGTCGGGGAGATTCGAACTTAAAATCTCTTTTAATATTGAAAAGAAAGATGTATAACACTCTCTCTACGAAGTATTTTTATTAGAATGTTTAACAAACAAAATTTTAGAAGTTGAAAAGACACACTTTTACCTATTACACAAGGCGGAGTTCATCTTCTTAATTCTTTATCTTCTGGTTTTCATATTTCATGCATATATGTGATTCTTCAATGTGGTTAACTGAACTAGTTCAATCAATTTATCGACAGTATATCGATGCATGTTTGGTCCAATATCAATAATGTATTAACCGCATGTGCATTAGTGGACCCAAAATTTTGTCCATGTTGTGTGAGCTTGGCGGGTTCTTAGTAGCCCAAATGGAGCTGTGTGAAAACTTTTTATACAAATTTATAAATAAACCCAATCTTAGACATGTATTTATAAAAAAATCCAAGCACTATTTAAACATAGAAACACACCCAAAATCAACCCCAAAGTCAACTTTTTGGGTGTGTTTATAAATGGGTTTTGAGTGTGTGTAATGATGGGTTTTGGGTGTGTTTATAAAGTGTTTTGGGTGTTAGGTTTTTTTATAATTTCAACCTCCATTTTGGGTGTTTTAGTGATCATGCATTTAGTACCCTAACTACCTTAAGCTTGAAAAAAATTATGTGGTGGAAGCGACCACCTACACTTGGAAAAAAACTTTCTTGTAATGGGAATAATACTGTTATGTTATTTTCGTTAATAACCCAATGACACATGAAAAAATAATCTCACAGGCCCACGTGTCATTGTATTATTGACCGTAATAGCAAAATTTGATATTCTTGTTGCATGAGAGTTGTCTCCTAGTGCACATATGAACATCTCAAGGAACAGCACTACAAGAAAAATTCTATAAGATTATAATGATATTATACTAATATTTGCCTAAATATTTTGACATATATTTATGTGATTCCTTCAATGTTTTTCGTTATCAGTGGTGGATGTTGATAAAATTAGATTTTTTTAGAACTTATCAAAATTAAACCAAATTTTAAATTTTTGTTGCTGATAGTTTTTGACTTTTAGGCTCTGGGAATCGGTTGCCAAACTCAGAAAAGTTCGTTCAATCCGTCTGTTTGGTTTAGCCGAACCAAATGGCGGGCCTAAGGCTGAGATGGTTCCCCCAGCCAAACTCAATGCCTCTATATACTCTTTCTGTGGAGTTTGTGCGATTGCCTTCGATTTTTGAACCATTCCCATCCACTAACGAAAACTATGCCTTCTCCGGCGAGTGGCCGGCGAGCTATTGGAGTCTCAGTCACCATCCATCGTCCTCTCGAAAGCTCTCAATCCGCCATGGCTTTCTCAGAAGGTACGCTTTCGCTTCCCTTGGGGATTGATTGGCCTTGTTCTTCAATCTCCGTTTGGTTGCTGATCAGAAAATTCTAAGTATAAATAAATAAATGTGTAATGATTTTGAGCTCTTGAGCTTCGAATTTGATGAAGAAGAGAACTGATAAACTTCATCTGAACTGAGGAAATGATGAAGAAGCTCATATTTCAACATTCAAAATTAATTTTCTTTTATTGTTTTCATGTTCTCGGCAACTAAGCAGATGGCTAAAATTTGCACTAATAGCTTCAGTGCATTTGAAATTGAACTGCTTAATTGTTACCAAAAAAACAAAAACAAAAATCAACTGCTTAATTGTGCCTTGGTTTCTTCTCAGCTGTTTTTGACTAGTAATGGAACCACACTCATCTAGGGAAGATTTGGTCATCAAGGTAACAGAGCTGGGACTCTCTTTTTGTTAAACTTAAAATTGAAATTGTTTAGTAAGAGCAAAGTAGCTGAATTTCTGGATTTTTGTTGATGGCAGGCAAGAAAGCCATATACAATTACCAAGCAGCGAGAGCGATGGACACATGAGGAGCATAATAAGTTTCTTGAAGCCCTGAAGCTCTATGGCCGAGCATGGCAGCGCATTGAAGGTTAGGACACATTAGCTTTGATTTTATCTTAGCCCATTTGTTCATTTCTTTACTTACCGCTATTGTGAAAGGGTTGGAAGTCGATTCGTTTGCATTTATAGTCTGAGTTTCTTGTTACCCTTCAGCTGAATCTGCTAAATTTATCTTTTTACCAATGACTTGAAATGTTTTTTTTTATACTTCTGTTTTTGATTTGCAGAACACATTGGAACAAAGACTGCTGTGCAGATCAGGAGTCACGCTCAGAAATTCTTTTCCAAGGTCAATTGGTATCTTCTCACCTCTTGGTTATTTGAGATGTCTGATTTTTCCAAAAATATTGATCCTTTAATTTGCACTTTAGGTTTTATACTGTTTACTTAATGTTATATCCTTACTATGAATCTCATCGCCATTTGTTTCATATACAAAGTTAATTGGTAATTCAACAACACTAAATCTGGTGGGCTAGGTTAGATGCAATCAAGTTCCACTGATTATGGGCGCACCTCATTTGGAACCTCTATGCCACTGGCAACCTATAGTGAGGCTAACTGTGTGCAAGTTCTTGAGGGTATCAATAGACATCCTTCTTTTTTTGGGTACATAATATAGGTTTAAGTTAACTAATGATGCTTGAGCTTTCACCAGAGTATCTGAGATATTCCACTCCATTCTGTCAGACCACTAGTTTTGGTGTCCGGTAAATCTTATATAAATTAAATATGAAGACTGACAAGAAATTGTTTCACTACCAGCTGGAGAAGGAGGCACACGTTAATGGCGTTCCCATAGGACAATCAATTGGCATTGATATTCCGCCTCCACGTCCCAAAAGAAAACCATGCAATCCTTATCCTCGAAAGTCTAGTTCAGCTGCATCGACATGTGCCGCATTGCATGTGGGAGCAAAGGTTGGAAAACTTTTATCATCAGCGTCTTCTTCATGCTATAAACAAGTAGTGGACTTGGAGAAAGAACCACTTCATGAGGTTATCATTTTTATCATATATTTCTCTCTTGTTCTCGTGCTTCTATTCTTAAGCATGTAATATTACTTGACCTACGACTTCTTTATGATCAGAGACCCTTTGGAGAAGAAAAGGCAAATAATGCAGAAAATCAGGTAGCCAACTGGGCAGAAGTCTTCACCTTGCTCCAAGATGGTCATTGCTCCTCTGTTTCTTCTGCAAACAATAATTCCATACCCTCACAGGTAGCACTCGGAAATGCATGCACTTTAAGGGATGCAACAAATGAATCTCATGTCACTATTAACCTTAAAGGAAATCAGAATTTGAAGAAAATTGATGCCAAAATGATAGTTGGCGATAATGGCACAAGTGGAGCTCCAAAGTCGGGGAACACTAATAATGCTTTTCATAAGGAGTTGGTTCAAGGTGAGAAAATTTCAAGTCTTATTGTGTCTTCTCTGTTACAAAATCCTGCAGCCCATGCTGTGGCTAGCTCCACAGCCGCATTTTGGCCTTACGCAAATGCGAAAAATAGGAAAGACCCCCCAAGTATGGCAGCAATTGCTGCTGCCACTGTAACTGCTGCAACTGCTTGGTCGGCAGTCCATAGACTGCTTCCTCGTCAAACTGATTTTAGATGTTCTCCCATCTCTATGACCGGGGTTCCAGTTCCATCAATGGATACTGGTCAAGCTCCTCCAGCCAAGAGAGAGAAAGGAGAGAGTTCTCTGCAAATTCCTTCCTTGCAGGATCAACAATTGGACTCAAGACACACGGAAGCTGTGGAAGCTCAACATTCAAACATTGCAAAGGCTAATACTGATGATGAGAAGGACGTTGCGTCAACTGAAGAAGTTCATGATTCAAACCATGCAAAGAGCAGAAAACAGGTTTCCTTTTATATTGTTTGGTTCTACTAGTATTTTTTTCATCTATATTCAGAGCTTCTTATCAAACCAAAAAACAAAAGCAGGTTGACCGTTCCTTATATGGTTCCAACACACCATCCGACAGTGAAGACGAGACAGCTGCAATAGAGAAGAATGAGAAAGGGAGGGAAGAACTAAAAGAGCCTAATGCAAGTCACCCAGCTGCTGAGTCTAGTCAACGTCGCTGTAGATGTGTCAGCAACATGTATGATTCATGGAAAGAGGTCTCTGAAGAGGTATTTGAACATATATGTTTTGTAATCAGATCGGTTTTGTCCAATCTGTTTTTCGAATTCATCTTTCTCTTATCATGTTAACTATACCTTTGTTAGGGGCGCCTGGCCTTTCATGCACTATTCTCAAGAGATGTATTACCCCAGAGTTTTTCACTTACACAGGACCTCAAGATTAAGGGGCATCAGAATGACGGTATGGAAGACTGAAAGAAAAGTTGAAACGTAAATTACCCACACAAAAAAAGTTGAAAAAAGTTCTAACGTTGTTGAATGGGACCTGACTTTTTTACCATATACTAACCATCCAGAAAAGTTAATGTTCTAGGTAGTGCCACATCAGCAATGTTGAAAATTGGTTTATGTTGAAACCAAAAGTTTAAGCTTGACCTTTTATGAGATATTGAAGAACATAAAAGTGGAATTCGATTCCCGCAGATGTCATAGTCCTCCAATTTCTTGGCAAATTTTCACACCTTCTTTATCAGAGGGACATAATTAGTTAAATTGAAAACAAAATAATGAAACTAGGAATTTTCATAAAGGGACTATTTTGGTCTATCGTGTACGGAATGGGGTGAACCACATAAAAACCAAATAGAATACCAAAACAAGTTTTTGAATCTTAATGAATTTTAGAACTCCTTGTTTTTAAGAAAAATCATAGTTTTTGAATTTCCAATTTAAATAGGATACCAAACGCCACTTTAGTTGGTCAAATCAAAGGAATAGTTCTAGCATTTAACTCAACAAAATCAACAACTATGGTAAAATGTTTGAAGATACTTGTAGTATTTTGAAATTTCGACTGATTTTTTAAGTTTCGAGGAGTTGATGTTGCAGACGAAATGAAACTTATCTGGTTGGAAGGTTCCTACCACAAAGAAAATGTATATATATCTAAAGAAAATGTGTTACTGGGAAGGTCTCTTATGGTAATCAAGTTGTTAGGCTGATGCTAGGGATGGCAACAGGTTGGATAAGGGACGGGTATGACAATACCATTCTCGTCCCTGCTCTCCATCCTCGTCCCCGTCCTTGAACCCATCCATGTTTAATAGATTTCGGGGAATCTCCATCCTCGTCCCCATCGAGGGACTATTTCCCAGACCCGCCCCAAATCCCCCATGTCTTTTTTAATGCATAAAATCAAATGAATACAAAGCAGGTGGACAAGATTCTCTTGAGAACAAATCTCCACCAAAGGCCTCTCTATGAATTTGAGACTTTCAACTTAGACAATATTCTCTCTGCACATAAAGAAGCCGTTTGCCAAGCACATATATATAATATAGAGAAAAAAGATTACGGTGGACTTGTAATCAAGACTTGAGATACAATTTAAATACAGAGAGACTTGAGACTAGAGATATAGAGAAGATTAAGAAGAATTAGGAGTAGAGAGAGGGGGAGAGAGAGAGAGGTGCGGCTGGAGACCAAAGAAGATTAGGAAGAATTAGGAGATGAAGGTAAACTTAGGGTTAAATATAAATATTATAATTATATACTAGCTTCTTCGCAAGTGCTTCCGCGTTTGCAAGAGTTTGTTTTTATAAATTTTTTTTTAAAAATTTATTTTAGAATTAAAAAAGATAATGGGTAGTTGTGTTTCATAAAAATAGGATCCATTATCTGATTTTTCTTTTAATTTTAATTTTTTTAAATATGAAAAAGTGTGAATTTACCATATTATCCTCATTTAATTAATAATTTCAATTCTTAATGTTTGGATTAACTAAGGGTATTTTCTGGTATTTTAAATGTTTCACTATTATCTGTCTTTTGCTTTATATATACTAGCCTCTTCGCACGCGTTTTCGTGTCTGCGAGCACACTGCCAAGTGACAGCTATTGTTGTCTTCCTTTGTTTCACTAAAGAGGCAGAGGGTCAAAGTTTTATCTAAATAATAACAATTTTTTTTCCATATGAATCCAAGTGTGGGATAGATAGATAGAGAGTCTCTGCATCACCCCAAAGTCGTGATATATATATATATATATATATATATATATATGGGTCGAGTTTGTTCACGGGGATGCCAATACCATCCCCACCCCATACCCGTCGGGGATTTTTCAAGTTCGGGAATTCCCGTACTGGATACCCACCTTTGCGAGGATTTCAACCATCCTAGCTGATGCCATGGACTATTTGAAGCAGCTGAATTGAATTTTCTTTTACTATTTTTAGATGCTTCTAAAATAATTTGGGTCAAAACGTGCGAGCGTACTTATGTGGTCGAAACGTAGAATAGGTGGAGGAAGTGTAAAGTGCTGAAAAACAGGATGTTTTTTTTGGTCAAATAAAAAACACATGAAGTTGAGACAGATGAAGTGCGATTAGAACTTGGAAAGGGTCTTTGGAGTTAGTGTTGAATGGAAAGGCGGAGTTAATTAAATATTTCGTAATGTATGTCAAATAACTCTATATAACACACCAAAAAGATATTTTAAAAAAAACATTTGATTTTAGGACAATACCATCCTGTTTTGATTAAGTCATAATCATTCATTCTCTGAGCTGCCATTTAAAGATTATTTTTGCAAGTGGAGATTCGTTAATTACAACGAGTTGGATAAGAAAGTGCACTCAAAGAGGCGAGATTTACAAAGAGTAATTCACACAATGTGGTACATAAAGATGGTAAGAGTAGCATTATTCATTTAGATTTTACAAATTGCGAATCAATAACTTTAAAATAAGAGCTATGAATAAATAATTAAAGGATAGCTCATGAATTTTCCACAATTATAGAATAATTCTAAAACAGATAGGATAGGCTCAAAGAAACAGAAACTAAAGTATTAAATTACTTGTAAACTCGTTGAAATATTCTCTTACTAAATTCTATAGCAATTGAAACTAAACTAACAAATTACCTAAAAAGATCATTGAAATGTTCTCTTTCTAGATTGTATAGCAATATTAAATACTTACGCTGATTTTGTATAGAGACATTGCCAAACTTGTTCATTCATTCATGCCTAAGGTTACATATAAAATACAATATTCAGATTTGGCACGCCAGTGATAATGCGATAATATCAAAGAATAAAACTCAACTTTGTACCATTAATTCGAAATCTAATGATATCTTATATTTATCAGATTTTGAATTAATAGTGGATTCGATCAGTAAATATGATACATGTAACATTATATCGCAGCGTGGACAAAACACACAAGAGGATCCTGTAACCTTCACTTATTTTTCTTGTCTTTTTCTTTATTCTCTTTTTTTAATCTTTTTTTTTTCTCGTTTGAAGATATTCACTGACCACCTTATATATTGGTAAAGCTTAAAGAAATATTTGGAGATCAAAGCGCAAGCAGCAGCAGGGATCCTTGAAAACTTTGAAAACTTGTAGTTTTACAACAATGGCTGCCAAATTATTATCCGATCTTGCCTCTGGTGTGACTTGTGTTCCCTCCAACTATGTCCGGCCTGTACATGATCGTCCAAGTCTCGTCATGCCCCCCGATCACTCTATCCCTCTCATCAATCTCCACTGTTTCGACGGTTCGAGGCGCCATGAAATAATCAACCAGATAGGCCTTGCCTGTCAAAATTATGGTTTCTTTCAGGTAACACACAATTAATAAATTCTTTTTAATTAAGGCAAAAATGTAATTTAATTATTTCATTGTAAAATTAAAATATTTGAGGTCCAAAACCACGCAATTGAAGAGGCCGTGATCGACAACATGTTGAAAGTAGCAAGGGAGTTTTTTCATCTGCCAGAAAGTGAAAGGCTCAAGTGTTTCTCCGACGACCCGTTGAAGACCACAAGACTGTCCACCAGTTTCAATGTCAAAACTGAGGCGGTCTCCAGCTGGAGAGATTACTTGAGACTCCATTGCTACCCTCTCGAGGACTACATGCATGAATGGCCCTCCAACCCTCCGTCTTTCAGGTCGGGCGTTCGAAATTTATGTTGTCAGACAAATACTTATGATAATGTAACATACACTTAATATGTTAATTATGTTGCGAGACTGTTAATCTATATTGATTAGGTAAACTTTTGTTAGAATATACGTACGATCCATATATACAACCTAATATGTCAAATATCTGGCAAATTAATTAAGATTAAGAGCCTTCTCTAATTAGATTTGAAATTTTGCAGGGAAGATGTGGCTGAGTATTGCAGGAATGTGAAAGGATTAGCAGAGAGACTTCTGGAAGCCATATCAGAAAGCTTAGGCTTAGAAAAGGATTACATGAACAGGGCCTTGGGGAAGCATGGGCAGCACATGGCCATCAATTACTATCCGCCTTGCCCTCAGCCGGAGCTGACCTATGGCTTACCTGGTCATGCTGATCCTAATGTCGTGACCCTTCTCCTTCAAGATGACGTGGCAGGCTTGCAGGTCTTCAACAATGGCAGATGGGTTGCAGTCAAGCCCATGCCACATACGTTCATTGTCAACATTGGTGATCAAATCCAGGTCAGCAAAATCATCCCCATTTATTGACCCTATTCAATAATTTATAGGAAAGAATTCGACCCGTGATGCAATCTCAACCACTGATGATGAGTTTCGTATATGCTGAATTACGCCACGCTCTGACACACGACTCACACTACAACTTGCAAGGTTAAATTGACGCGTATGTACCATTGGCTTGCATGACTGACAAGTGTGGGTAGCCATTAAAATGATTAAGGGTCGAGAATAGTGTTTAGGGCAGGAAGTGGCAGAGATCTATGTCACAAAAATAAGCATATACAATACAGCCAGATCCAGGCAGATAAAACTGCTTAAAAGTGCATAAATTATCAGCCTGCGTACGTGTTTTTTCTTTTCTTTTTTTATAAGCGATACTCTAAATTATAAGATAAGGAGTTTTTCTCACACACACAACTAATATGTCATGGGAGTTCGAATTTGAAATCTCAGATCTGCAAAGCAAGGTCTTTCTTCCCTCGGTTAGACCCCATTACAATATTTTACGTGTTTAAGTAGGTCTTCATGATGCCTGAAGCAAATCAATTTCAACAAATTTTTGGGTTGGACCACATAGAAGCTTCTTCACGTGTATGTTCCCTATAAGTATATAAATGTTCCAGTAATTTGCATTGGACCGTCACTGATTGTCATGGCTGTAGTCAACTATGAATAAAGAAATAGTACCAGCTAGCACCATTTACTTTTTTGTTTACCCAGGGCAAGTTCTAGTTTACTTTGTCTTATTTTGGAAAAAATCTTTCTTAGCATTGTGTACTGTTTTGTTATCCTCGACTAATAACACAATAAAAAATTCACTAAATTTTATGTGAATTTTTTGTTCAGATTGTTAGTAATGATCGTTATAAGAGTGTACTCCATCGAGCAGTGGTGAATTGCGACAAGGAAAGGGTCTCCATCCCAACATTCTATTGCCCATCGTATGATGCTGTGATGGAGCCAGCCCCCCAACTTGTTGACAATCATCACCCTCCCCTCTACAGGAGCTTTACCTACGCAGAGTTCTATGAGAAATTCTGGGACAGAGGCCTCAACACTCGATCCTCTTTGGACTTGTTTAAGACTACCTCTCATGCTTAATCATTTCATTAAGCTCTCAATAATCTCGTCCCATGCTGTTGTTGTTGAACCCTCTCAGACCTTCTAATTACTCGTATTAATTAATAATAACTACAATTTCAGTGCTTTGTGGCCTCGTTATCATAGCCATAGATATGGTCCAATAAATGCAAAGCTCTTTTCAGAGGCTCTACAGCCTTAACCTTACTGAGGCCCTTGTCATGGCAGTGATTCTGATTGGGCCTTAAGACTTTAATTCATTACCCTGTCAACATTTTATATGGTCCAAGCATTTCTTTTGATTCCCCTCCAGTTGAAATTTTTTAATATGAAATTTTTTTTTGGGGTCAAGTGTTTCGGGTTTAGGTTGACGGGATGCCATTTTCATGAAGGTGCCATGTTGCTTAAAGTTGTCGAATATGAACATCAAACTCAAAATTAATTGGCGATATATATTGATGAAAATGTGAAAGATGTTTGAAATTAGATCCTTATTTCATAAACTGCTATAACTAAATTTAGTAGCAAAATCTGCAGACTATATACATCACAGCGCTGAGATCATGTCTTGATCATATGGGGTTCATAATTTAGGCGTTCATCATGCTATGGGGTCCTTTGGCACTGCCACTTTGTCGATTCATCACTTCAATCACTCAACACCAACAACTTTCGGAAAAGTCGTTTGGTGGTACGTACCATCCTTGATACATTGCCACTTCGGTAAAAATTATAATAAAGACAACATATTAGGCAGTCCCTTTTTATCGAGGATTCTTGAAATAACTTGATGTAATGGACATTTGTGTGGTATGCTACGAATTTTACTTAAAAGATAAAAATAAATAAAAAACATTAAGACATGTAATTGTGATCATAATCTAAAATATCGATAATATTGACGAAATGTTGAGGATATTATCGTTTTTTGGAGTCATGGATATCTCGGAACGTATCTATTCACATATCGTATAAATATCGACAATAATATCGAAAAATATCGATGTCGATAATTTCTCTCACAATTGAACAATATTTTGTCAAAATATCGCTATAATATCACTATATTATCAACATATCGATGTAATGGAAAAAAAAAAAAAAACACACACACACACACACACACACACAAAGTACACACCCAAAAGGGGATTCAAATCAAGGTCTAAAATATCGTTGGTATCAGAAATATCGATAGTCCAAAAACATGGAAATTTCGATGGAAATATCGGGATATTATCGATATCGATAAAAATTGAATAAAAACCACGAAAATTGTAAG
>NW_007362500.1:950279-968109 GCF_000346735.1 Prunus mume
TGTGTTCGTCGCGCAATGTTGCCTTCAGCGACGATATTTCTCGTCGCGCAAATGTTTCGCGCTAAAAAAATTCCCCCCGCTTTTTTTAACTCAGTTTGCGCGACGAAAAATTTGTTTGTCGCGCATATACCTTTTGCTCGACGAAAAAGTTTGGTGGCGCAAATTTTCCGTGCATTGAGCGACGAATATGTGTTTTCGTCGCGCAATTATGGTTTGCGCGACGAGTTTATCTTCGTCGCGCAATGTTTCGTCGCGCAAATAGTGAAACGTAGTAGTGAATGCCCTCAGCCGGAGCTGACCTATGGCTTACCTGGTCATGCTGATCCTAATGTCGTCACCTTTCTCCTTCAAGATGATGTGGCAGGCTTCCAGGTCTTCAACAATGGCAGATGGGTTGCAGTCAAGCCCATGCCACATACGTTCATTGTCAACATTGGTGATCAAATGCAGGTCAGCAAAATCAAATCCCCATTTATTGAACCTATTCAATAATTTATAGGAAAGAATTCGACCCGTGACGCAATCTCAACCAGTGATGAGAGTTTCGTATATGCTGAATTGCATCACGCGCTGACACAAGACTCACACTACAAGGTTAAATTGAAGCGTATGTACCATTTGGCTTGCATGACTAACAAGTGTGGGTAGTGGGGTGAAAAACGACTTTAATTTTTCAACCCTTGTCCGACACTTAGACTCCTCCTAAGTCAGCCTTCTCTTCACCTCCAAACCTGTGAAGCTTCAGAGTGCACGCAGCGGAACAAGTGATACCAACGCACACAAGTGAGACTTGCCTCACGCATGAAACTTTTGCACACACATATACGGGAAAGCTCCCAACCTTCTATTCACAATAGCAAAGGATTACAAGTTTTCACTTTCAGCTGGATTACCACATTACTTGGTATCTCAACCACACACCTTCACAAGGTATTTATAAGCCTACACTATGTAGATGACACCCCTATCTACTTAGGAAACTTTGCCAACCGTTAGATCAGCCACCTAGACACGTTTTCCCCCACTCAAAACCTGTCTAGCACTCTCAAGCCGCCACCTTGCAGCCCACTCATGTCATGGGGTAGATTTTTCTCCTTAAAAATCTTCCCACTCCTTGGAACAATCTGCCACTACCAAGTAACCGCCCACTAATGCTCCAAGATAAGCCACAACTCGAGTTTTAAGCATGTAGCAACTCTAGCCATGCCCAACCACCCATGGACTGCTCAAAAACCGTTTTGCCACGTCCTAGACCCACTATAGCACGTTTCTAGCCAAACAGCCACGTCCAGCCGCCAGCTGCCTACGTGCGCTGCGCAACCTGCCTTGCGCATTGCGCACTGCGCTGCGCATGTCTGCCTTGCGCACTACGCTGCCTTGCTGCTATGTCTTGGCTGCCAATTCCCAGCCCCAAACACGTCTTCCGACCTTGTGTTGCTTCACGAGTGCACCTCCTACGTACCCATGGCTTGCCTTGGCATGGAACCATGCCATGGCCTATGCCAACTTGTAGCCTATGCCAACTTGTAAGGGTCTTACATGTAGCCATTAAAATGATGAAGGTCGAAAATAGTGTTTAGGGCAGGAAGTGGCAGGGATCTAAGTAACAAAAATAAGCATATACAATACAGCCAGATCCAGGCAAATAATCGACCCAAAAAAGAAGAAGATCCAGGCAGATAAATTCATATGATGTTGATAAGTTACATGAGATGAGATCATCACCAATATCATCAGCCTTTTTACGTTTTTTTTCTTTTCTTTTTTGTACAAGCGATACTCTAAATTATAAGGGAGAGGTTTTCTCTCACACACACAACCAATATGTCATAGGAGTTCAAATTTGAGATCTCAAAGATGCCAATCTCCTCGTTGATTTCAAAGATGTCAAAGATGCCATTAGTTGGACCATCTTTGGCTATGATATCAAAGATGCCAATCTCCTCGTTGATCTCTTTCATATTGTCTTCTCTAACCACAAGTTAAGGGAAATTAATAAAATTAAAGGGGCTTCTGAATAACATTCACCTCTAAATGAAGAGGTTTTTTTTTTTGGTTGGACAAATCTAAATGAGAGTTCGAACCTTCTTTTGGTGGTTGACATATTTTTTTCATTGACAAACTTCTTTTGTTGTTGAAAATTAGCGATAATTGTACTCAACAATTAATCACCAAAACCAAATACCCATAAAAGATTAATACAATCTGGATCTACATGTTGTCTATAACATGTCATTGCCACCTCCTTAACCTTGTGCTGTGTCCAACTACTTTGTGACAATGAATGGTGCTTCCTTAGGCTCTTGTCATGGCATTGATTCTGTTTGGGCCTCCAATCGTTTTGGGTAACAGATTCAAGACAGCTCTGGTTTGTTTTTTCAGACATTCAATTCTTGATTGAATTGGGTTTGTATGTATACTTTGGTTTTTGGTACAATCAACTTATCCCAAACAAATAAATAAATAAAAAGTCATGGCCTATAATTAACAATACTAGGTATCGTCAATCATCATTTGGTCTAGTGTCGCTGAATTTTTATGTTGATTTGAAGAAGTTTTGAGTTCAAATTTCATGAAGAACAATTGTTAATATTAAAAACTAAAATAAAATGAGTAATATGGTAACTCTACTGATCTTATAGACATATTCAAGGCCGATCTTCCTAGATATATATGCTCTATTTTCATGGAAGTCTTGATTGAATTATTAATTTGCAGGTGTAGAACATGGAGGAGGTGGCAATGACATCATTTGACAACTATATCCTTATTTCATAAACTATTATTCTTTTACACTATTCATTTATGATAAACTATTCAATCTTCTTGACTCAGAGTCTTTGTCTAATTCACAAATGAATAGTTTATCATAATAACATGCATGTGTAAAATAACATGCACGTGAAAGAGAGTTTTTAGGCGTTCATCATGCTATGGGGTCCTTCGGCACTGCCACTTTGTCGATTCATCACTTCAATCGCTCAACGCCTACCACTTCTGTAAAAGTTGTTTGGTAATTGGTTACCATATAGGTATATATGATATACCATCCGTGATGATACATTGTTGCTTTGGGAAAAGTTATAATAAAGATAACATATTAGGTAGAAGTCTCCTTCTATTCAGGGATTCTCGGAATAACATGATGTAATGGACATCTTGTGTGGCTTGCTACAAATTTTACTTAAAAGATTATAACAAATTAAAAACATTAAGACATATAGTTGTGATGAACAAAAATAACATTAAAATGGCAACCATTTAATCGAGATAATCTTTGAGGAAATACCTAAAACATGGATAGTCCAACTAATTAAAATACAATATAGAGTCTCAACTCAGCTAAATATATTAACAATATAGTACTAAATTGGTATTCCAACTGTCTTAATATTATATACTAGAGCCACGTGAATTGTATGTCATGTTTCCTAGCTATAAGTAAACCCACTCCATTAGCAATGAGTTTCAGAACGTAAACATAGACAGTCCAATGGATTCTTCATTGGAGAGAAAAAGCCATCCCAAAATAAATCATGCTGAGCCTGGGGATGAAATTACAAAGGAAGAGGAAGAAGAAAGCTTCTGCTATGCCATGCAGCTGGTGGGTTCTTCTGCGCTGTCCATGTCTCTGCAATCAGCAATTAAGCTTGGGGTTTTTGACATCATAGCCAGAGAGGGTCCAGGTGCCAAGCTCTCTTCGTCTGACATTGCAGCCAAGATTGGCACAAAGAACCCTGAGGCACCAATGATGGTGGATAGAATCCTCAGGCTCCTCACCAGCCACTCTGTTCTTAATTGCTCTGCTGTTGCTGCTAATGGTGGGTCTGATTTTCAGAGGGTCTACAGCCTTGGCCCTGTGTCTAAGTACTTTGTGAATGATGAAGAAGGTGGTTCTTTGGGCCCCTTGATGACACTGATTCAAGACAAGGTCTTCATGGAAAGCTGGTTAGTTTAAGCCCTCTTGCCCCTGCTACTAATTAATAATCCTCTTTCATTTTCTATATTTTCTTCATTTATTTTTAATCTTTTGACTAATTATTATGATCATTATTTAAGTTTGATTAATATATTGGCACATGCATTACACATGATTATATTAAAATTAGTATAATAGGGAAACCATAAAACCACTCGGGAATGATCGAACTTGGGTGTAAGGGGATTGACTCATTGTTATACCCATATTTACAGACAATCTCACTCCTTAAAAAATGGCATAATTAAAGTCAGTCTGGGAATCTTAGCTAGGGAAGTAACTATTAAAATTATACATGGTCCACCCAATAATAGAAGAAAGGCCCTATCTAACTCCAACTTTCTACACATAATAAATTCACAGGTCTCAACTGAAAGATGCAGTTGTTGAAGGAGGAATTCCATTTAACAGGGTCCATGGCATGCACGCTTTTGAGTATCCAGGTTTGGACCCCAGGTTTAATCAAGTGTTCAACACAGCAATGTTTAACCACACCACCATTGTCATCAAGAAACTTCTTCATATCTACAAGGGTCTTGAAGACAAGAACCTCACACAACTTGTTGATGTTGGTGGTGGTTTGGGAGTGACCCTTAATCTGATCACATCTAGATATCAACATATAAAGGGTATCAATTTTGACTTGCCCCATGTCGTAAATCATGCCCCTTCCTATCCTGGTAGGACTTTAATTTATTTGATTCAATGTGAAATCTTAGTTTTTGCTTCATCGGAAGCAGTATGCAGCATATATAAAATGGAAGTTAAATATATATTTTTTTTGGCAGGAGTGGAACATGTTGGAGGAGACATGTTTGCTAGTGTTCCAAGTGGTGATGCCATTTTTATGAAGGTAATTTTTGGATTTCTCAGGCATTAAAGTTTTGGTTTTCTTGTTTTAGTTTAAGAATGGTAACTAAATATATGAATCTGTTCTACTTGTCTTCTGACACATTTGTTTGTAGTGGATACTTCATGATTGGAGTGATGAGCACTGCCTAAAGCTGTTGAAGAATTGTTACAAAGCTATTCCAGACAATGGAAAAGTGATTGTTGTGGAAGCACTTCTTCCAGCTATGCCAGAGACTAGCACTGCTACGAAAACCACTTCCCAACTTGATGTGGTGATGATGACTCAAAATCCGGGAGGGAAGGAGAGGAGTGAACAAGAATTCATGGCTCTGGCAACTGGTGCTGGATTTAGTGGCATCAGATATGAATGTTTTGTCTGTAACTTTTGGGTTATGGAGTTCTTTAAGTAACCAAGGCATATGAAAACTTACACACTAAAATGAAGGAGTTAAGTCTCCAAGCCTAATAAAAGATTGGCAAATGTTTCTTATCTATAAGCAAGAAAATATTTCAGACTTAGAACTGCACATAAAGTCTGCAGATTATTTTACTCTGTGGAGCACTCTGCTCCATAAGCCCTATTTGATAACTATAACAGCACAAACTAAAAAAGCCATCAAAACCATCTTTGGAGGTGTGTGTCTCACCATTCCCAGAAGGAATAGTCTAATGAAACTAGCAAGTACTTTATAAAAGATGCTATGAACTTTATACCTGGGTAACACCATTTGTCTTGCATTGAAATTTCTGAGGCCACAGCTCATAGAAGTCCTGTGAAAGAGAAGAGGTGTCAGATGACCTAATCTAAGGTATCATACGAATTTGGATATCTTCAACTTTGTCATAAGCCAAGGGAAAAGACAACAATCCAAGGAACACATATATAGTACCTTGAATAATTTTGCTTTTAGCAATTCTGGATGTACTTTGGAAACACCATTCACAGTATGGGAGCATACAATCACCGGGTTTGCCATTCGGATACTCTGTCAAATCAAATGGCAATTAATGGTCAAATTGCTAAACATTTTGTCATCAAGAAGACCAAAGAATCCTTAATGAACACCTTAAGAATGTACTTTTGAAAGGGGAAAAAAAGAAGCCAAAAACTCAATTTGCAGAGATTTCCAAATGCCCCTTTTCTTCTATCCTCTTCTTTTGTTATGTCATCATTTAAGAGAGGATTATGCATAGGAGACATAATATGATTGCAAGAATAAGCACAATGGTGTATGGATTAACTGTAGAGCTTACAAAATACTACAGATAATACCAGACGCCAACCACAACAATTGGAAGCCCAGAATCATATATCTACCACGAATACAATCAAATATATCTATTGCTTCAGATAAAGGAAAGCATAACAATCTGATGGAAATAGAACTCTAGGAGTAAAGATGAACTGGTGCACGAATTGATAAAATCAATATAAGAAAAAACACTGAATTCGGATCGTACAAGGTCGTTTGGGAGAGAGCGAACAGAGAAGAGAATAAGGGGGGAGAGAGAAAGAAAACCTAGGTTTTATGCCTAACTACAAACGAATATATACCAATCTAAAATCTTGAATAGTCAGAATCCTTTCTTTCATTCTCTAGAGAATTTGGCATGCACATGCTCCTCTATGGATGAAGGCTCTTTCTTCCTCTCTCTATCTCCTCAGAATCCTTCCCTTCCTTCCATTTTCTTCAATCAACCATCGGCTATACCGGGGTTTTTTATTTCTTTAATTTTACGATAGTATAGCCGCACGGCTATACTTGTTTTGACACCTTCGCTAGGCAGGTCCTCTTTTTTTAATTTTATCTTATTAAATAGTATAACCGCCCGGCTATACTTGAGTAATTTTTTTTTGTATTTTTTAAAATAGTATAGCCCGGCTATACTAGGTTTTTAAAAAAAAAATTGTATAGCTGCTCGCTATACCTGTTGAGCCTGGGGATGAAATTACGAAGGAAGAGAGAAGAAAGCTTCTGCTATGCCATGCAGCTGGTGGGTTCTTCTGCGCTGTCCATATCTCTGCAATCAGCAATTGAGCTTGGCGTTTTTGACATCATAGCCAGAGAGGGTCCAGGCGCCAAGCTCTCTTCGTCTAAGATCGCAGCCAAGATTGGCACCAAGAATTCTGAGGCACCCATGATGATGGATAGGATCCTCAGGCTCCTCACCAGCCACTCTGTTCTCCATTGCTCTCTTGTTGCTGCTAATGAGGATGAAAATGGTGCGTGAGTCTGATTTTCAGAGGGTCTATATCCTTGGCCCCGTATCTAAGTACTTGTGAATGATGAAGAAGGTGGTTCTTTGGGCCCCTTGTTGGCATTGGATCAAGACAAGGTCTTCATGAAAGCTAGTTAGTTTAGTCCTCTTGGTCCTGCCACTAATTAAGTTATACTATTTTCTTTTCTCCTTTATACATTTGTTACTAGTTTTTTTATAGAGTCTCGATGGAGGAATACACAAAAAGCCACACTTGCGTAGCACATGTGGCCTATTTAATGTTGGGAAATAGCTCTAAATGCCACCATTTTTATAATTTTTTTTTCTGAAAATACCATCTCTCCCCAATTTTTTTGCAACTATCACCTATAAATATATATTTATTGTCCACTTATTGCACACATATCACTTTTCTCTAAAATTTAGTTCTCTCTCAGCTCGCTCAGCTCCCTATTCACTCTCTCTGTGGTAGCTTGCTCTGTCTCTCTCTCTCTCTCTCTCTCTCTCTCTCTCTCTCTCTTCTCTCCGTTTTTCTCTTCTTCTTCTTCTTTTCTCCCCCCTTTCTCCCTTTTCTCACGAAGAAGAAGATCAAGGACAACCTACAAAACCCACAGCTTTGCCCTCAAAACCCAATTCTTCCTCTTCCTCTCTGTTTTCTTCTCTACCCAAATCCAAACCCCAACTTCGTCTCTCTTCGAATCCCTTTTGCAACCTAAACAAACCCAAACAAAACCATCTTTTCTGAATATGACAGTATGTCTTGGCATTAGGTGGCCATTGTTTGAGCATTTTGGTCCAATTTTGGGGGGTTTTGAAGTTTGGGTTTACATGCCCTCTTCAAGAACAGCTTCTCCAGAAAATGAATTGTTGGGAATATGTAAGTTTTGATGTTAAATTGAATTTGATAACTGAATTTGGAATTGTGATTGATTTCATCTGTATTTTGCGTAGAAAGTGAAGTATTGGGATTGATTTTGTTTGTCTGAAACAACAAATGTGTTTGTTCTTTGTCGATTGATTCTTGCATTTGGTATTGGGATTTTCTATGAACTTATAATTATATCATAGTGAGGTAGCATTGTTGATTTGCTATTGCAATCATATTGTGATTTTATTGCGGTTGTATTGTATAGCTTTTGTATTGCTATGGTATTGCTGTTATATTGATTTTTTTGGTGTTTTATTGATATGTTACTGTAATTTAATAGGAATATATGTTGATATCATTTTTCTTTATCTGCTTGTGATTTGAGTAGGAGTTGAGATTATTCTTGGCTGAAGTATTATTTACAATCTCTCTCTCTCTCTCTGCTCTTCATATTTTTCTCAACATTTATGTGTTAATTTAATGTATGGTATTGTTTTGGAACCATAATCATTGTCAATCTCATTGTTTCTTTAAAAGATTGTTGTGAATTGTTACTTCATTTTCTTCTTTCCTTTGTTAAGATATTTTTGTTTGGAGAAAAAGAACTCTGTTTTTGTAATCTAAAAGACTAGGTATCGATGTCCCACATCTTGGGACTAATTGAATGTGCTTTTTGATTGAAAGGAAGCTGGCATTTTTGGTTGAAAAAATGAAGGTATTATTGCTGAAGTAATTTTTACTTGATTTCAATTTGCCTATAAAACTTGTTGACTAGTGCTCAACAAGTTGGGTTTTTGTAGCTTGAGTTGGCGTATAATTTAGGTTCATTTTTTGCATGTGAGTGTTTTAATGGATTGAATCTTCTACCTTTATGTTTGTCAAATCTCAATCATGTTTATGAGATGAGTTGTGTAGTAGTGTTGGTTGAAATTAATATGTTATTTATTCATTGAAAGCATATTGTTTCCCGACGGTGAGTACTTGACCAAATTTTAATTTGCCGCAGTTTTGTCTTGACAATTTATGTTTCTTTCTCTTTTTCTTTTCAAATTGCACAAGGAAAAGAAAAGCCGCACCCAACTCGTTTCCTAATGAAGAACAAATTTGAGGTTAACAGTTACACAATGTGTTTTAGCTGGTTTGTGCAGACACTGATGTGCAAGTCATACATTGGCATTGGAGACCATTTTCTGTATAATGTAATGTGTAGACAATGAGTTCTTTGAGATGCCCTCTGAAAACAAAAGCAAAGCTTCTATTATGAAAATCCTAAGCAAACTTGTAGCAAACTGTACACATCATTGATTATGCTTGTTATTAGGCCCCAAGAATTAGTAAGGACATCTAAGATATTATGTATTCTTCTTGTGGAGTTGTATGTTTCTAATATTTGTGTAATGTGCTTGATATTGTTTTTGAGGTCATTATTATAATGATATGAAATTTTCATACATGGTTATTATGTTTTATGTACTATTTATTATCTGTAGCAACTAAATATTGTAATAGTTCAACAATTAGAACATTATATAATATGGGAAAGAGAGAACAAAGACATCCATAAAATATTTGTTTATTGCCATTTTATTGCTTTTGCAATGGTTGTCTATTGCCGCTTTATTACTTGTTTATTGCTTTCATATTGCTTTTGTATTGAATGTCTATTGTCACTTTATAATCTACATGACATTATAATGGAGTGGAAGCAACTATGGATATCGTCAAAATTAACCATTCTTACATTGTCGTCTTTTATGTTCAAAACTGTCGTGTACGTGACTGCCTCTTGCTCAAGATCCCAAAGTTTTCAAGGAAATTGAATTAAAATTTCATTTAATGGTATCAAAATAATTACATGGTCTCCTATACAATAATATTCAATACAAGTTTTTTTTATTTCACGTAATCTTAAAAAATGACCAAGTATCTCAAGACTTAACAAATTGAAAACAAAAATCTCCTATTTAATTGTTGAATTTACATGAAGCATCATCCCTTTTACTCTTGCAGTTGCTCAAGCCTAGTCCCCTCTCAAAAGTGATGATCCAAAATCCACTAGCTGACTAGTCTCTCCAATCTACCAAAATATTTCATTCATTTATAGAATATAAGATACTTGATAAAACAAACCAAAAAACCTGAAGCTCTCAAAGGCAAATATTTCTTTCATTGATAGAATCTAAGATATTTAATGAGTATACTTCCATACAAAGTCATCAATTATTTTCATCAAATGCAGAATGACATATCAACCATTGTGCTTTCACCCCACAAATTTTCTAATTTGAAGCATAATGACATCTTCTAAATATACACTCTAGCTATGTACAACTATATGTCTGTTATGTATAAGCTATTCATAATTTCTTGTCATTTAAAAACTTTTGTCGGTATTGAACTCAAGACACCAATGAAAACATTTTGAGGCAGTTTGAATACGTACAACATAGCAAACTATCACAATTGAAGAATACCTCTTATCCAAGATGTGTGACATAGATCCCTGCTGGCATACAAGACTTTTCAAATTTTAGACAACCAAAGTTTAAGTGCAAAAGTAGAAAACTGACCTACATAAATCCTGGATCTTGTTGATAAGAAAACACTCACCATGAGTACCTAGTCTTTTAGATTACAAAAACAAAGTTCTTTTTCTCCAAACAAAAATATCTTAAAACAAAGGAAAGAAGAAAATGGAGTAACAATTTCATAGTAATCTTTTAAAGAAACAATGAGATTGACAATGATTATGGTTCCAAAATAATACCAAGCATTAAATTAACACATAAATGTTGAGAAAAATACGAAGAGCAGAGAGAGAGAGAGAGATCGTAAATAATACTTCAGCCAAGAATAATCCCAACTCCTACTCAAATCACAAGTAGATAAAGAAAAATGATATCAACATATATTCATATTAAATTATAGTAACATATCAATAAAACACAAAAAAAAATAAAAATCAATATAATAGCACCATAGCAATACAAAAGGAATACCACTACAATATAACTGCAATAAAAATCAATATAACAGCAATACCATAGCAATGCTATGGGATCCTTTGGTATTGCCACTTTGTCGATCCACCACTTCAATCGCTCAACACCTACCACTTTGGTAAAAGTTGTTTGGTAATTGGTTACCATATGTGACATATACCATCCTTGATGATACATTGTCGCTTTGGGAAAAGTTATAATAAAGATAACATATTAGGTAGAAGTCTCCTTCTATTGACGGATTCTCAGAATAACATGATGTAATGGACATCTTGTGTGGCTTGCTACGAATTTTACTTAAAAGATCATAACAAATTAAAAAAATTAAGACATGTAGTTGTGATCAACAAAAATGACATTAAAATGACAACCATTTAATCGAGATAATCTTTGAGAAAATACCTAAAACGTAGATATTCTGAATAATTGAAATACAATATAGAGTCTCAACTCAGCTAAATATTAACAATATAGTACTAAATTGGTATTCCAACTGTCTTAATATTATATACTAGAGCCACGTGAATTGTATGTTAGGTTTCCTAGCTATAAGTAAACCCATTCCGTTAGCAATGAGTTTCAGAACGTAAACATAGACACTCCAATGGCTTCTTCATTGGAGAGAAAAAGCCATCCCAAAATAAATCACGCTGAGCCTGAGGATGAAATTACAAAGGAAGAGGAAGAAGAAAGCTTCTGCTATGCCATGCAGCACTCCAATGGCTTCTTCATTGGAGAGAAAAAGCCATCCCAAAATAAATCACGCTGAGCCTGAGGATGAAATTACAAAGGAAGAGGAAGAAGAAAGCTTCTGCTATGCCATGCAGCTGGTGGGTTCTTCTGCGCTGTCCATGTCTCTGCAATCAGCAATTAAGCTTGGGGTTTTTGACATCATAGCCAGAGAGGGTCCAGGCGCCAAGCTCTCTTCGTCTGAGATTGCAGCCAAGATTGGCACAAAGAACCCTGAGGCACCAATGATGGTGGATAGAATCCTCAGGCTCCTCCCCAGCCAATCTGTTCTTAATTGCTCTGCTGTTGCTGCTAATGGTGGGTCTGATTTTCAGAGGGTCTACAGCCTTGGCCCTGTGTCTAAGTACTTTGTGAATGATGAAGAAGGTGGTTCTTTGGGCCCCTTGTTGACATTGATTCAAGACAAGGTCTTCATGGAAAGCTGGTTAGTTTAAGCTCTCTTTAACCTATCACTAATTAATTATATCCTCTTTCCTTTCCTCCGTTATTCATTTATTTTTAATTATTTTTACTTATGTTTTTATATATTTAAGTTTGATTAACATATTGGCACATGCATTACACATGATAATATTAAAATTAGTATAATGGGGAAACCAGAAAACTACTGGAAAATGATTGAACTTGGGTGTATGGGGACAGACTCAATGTTATACCCACATTTATAGACAATCTCACTCCTTAAAATAGCATACTTAAAGTCAGTCTGGGAATCTTGGCTAGGGAAGTAACTATGAAAATTATACATGGTCCACCCAGTAATAGAAGAAAGGCCCTATATAATTCAACTTTTATTAAGTTCCCCAAATCAAAGAAACAAAAACCACATAGTTTGTGCTAATTATAATACAAATAGCCAATAGGGTATCTAACTCCAACTTTCTACGCATAATAAATTCACAGGTCTCAACTAAAAGATGCAGTTGTTGAAGGAGGAATTCCATTTAACAGGGTCCATGGCATGCACGCTTTTGAGTATCCAGGTTTGGACCTCAGGTTTAATCAAGTGTTCAACACAACAATGTTTAACCACACCACCATTGTCATCAAGAAACTTCTTCATATCTACAAGGGCCTTGAAGACAAGAACCTCACACAACTTGTTGATGTTGGTGGTGGTTTGGGAACCCTTAAGCTGATCACATCTAGATATCAACATATAAAGGGTATCAATTTCGACTTGCCCCATGTTGTAAATCATGCCCCTTCCTATCCTGGTAGGAATTTAATTTATTTGATTCAATGTGAAATCTTAGTTTTTGCTTCATCGGAAGCGATATGTGAAATTGGTACACAGGTGACGAGGGGTAAATTTAAATGTTATTCAAGTAGACACAATGATCTTCACACACTTTAATCCTTGACCACATATACTTATGATTAGTGAACTGCTAGTCATGAGAAACCATAACGAAGAACAGCACACAACAGATAGTGATGACTAGTCAACTGCAAGAACGCAAACCCAGAAATGCATGAACATCATGCGATGACTAGTCAACTATCGAGAACACATCATAATTAAATAAACATAACACAACATAGTGATGACTAGTCAACCGCATGAACACAAACCCAGAAATACATGAACATCATGCGATGATTAGTCAACTATCAAGAACACAAACCCATAAAATTACAGAGCTGCAAACCAGAAATTGTTCAACCCAGAAACCCACCATTGGGAAAAACTGGGGATCATCAACCGACCAGGCAATCCACTAAGCAAAGAAGATTCTTACAAAGAAACACAAGCAAGCTCAAGAAATCCTAGATCTATTTAGAAAGATAAGCTATACCTCCTTTATGCAATCTTCTTCTCCAACTTAGCAAAACCAGCAGCTTAGTCTTTCATGGCAATGACAGCTTCTTCTTCAGCTCTTTCATCCCATGGCACCAGCTAGCTAGCTCCAACTCAGACAGAAACCAAAATTTGGATTCAAGGAAGAATGATCAATTTATTCAAGAAACCATACTCTTGGCGAAACCAATGTTGAATCTGATCTAGATATATATATATATATATATATATGAGAATGTGTTTGTTCTAGCTAGATGCAGATTTCATATTTCTAAAGCAGTTTTCGACAATCAATTTAGAAAACTCATAGATGAAATGGTGGTTTTGTCTTGAGGAAAAAGAAGCAAAAGGATGGAGGAAACCTTTTCAAAACTTCCCCTCAAAAATGATGGCTGCCAAATGAGGAATTCTTTGGCTTTTACCCAAAAATTCCTAGGTCAGAATAGACACATGACAACTTAGAAATTCGCAAAGTATGACAAAAAAGATGGATAGGATCTAGCTGGAAATAGTGAGCTGGAAATCCTACTGATCCAAAGGTTGACAAGTCATACGAAGGAAGGATGACTAGTCATAATCTTTGTCAAACACATTGTTGTCCATCAGAATGTAGCTAGATAAGAACACCTAGATAAGTAATTCTTAATCTAAACCTAGAGCTTGGGAAATTAGCATGATTGTCCTATTACAAAATTGTCAAGGAAAGCCAAAAAAAAAAAAAAAAATCACAAAATGCATACATTTACAATATATATATAAAATGGAAGTTAAATATATTTTTTTTTGCCGGCGTGGAACATGTTGGAGGAGACATGTTTACTAGTGTTCCAAGTGGGGATGCCATTTTTATGAAGGTAATTTTTGGATTTCTCAAGCTTTAAATTTTTGGTTTTCTTGTTTTAGTTTAAGAATGGTAGCTAAATTTATGAAGCTGTTCTACTTGTCTTCTAACACATTTGTTTGTAGTGGATACTTCATGATTGGAGTGATGAGCACTGCCTAAAGCTGTTGAAGAATTGTTACAAAGCTATTCCACACAATGGAAAAGTGATTGTTGTGGAAGCACTTCTTCCAGCTATGCCAGAGACTAGCACGAAAACTACTTCCCAACTTGATGTTGGAATTTTAAAAAGGTTTTAAAAATTTAACCGTTTTATTTATTTAATTATTTTGGCTGTTTTATTTTATTTATGATGGGGGTTATAAATATTTAATATTCAGGTTTTATTTCTATATTAAATGCCTTAATTTTCTAGTTAGTGAACTTTTCTGGTTGGTGAAGGTTACATGTTATTGGATGCCTATAAAAGGCCACTACTCCTTCACATTTGAACAACCACTATGCACCATCAGAATATCACATACCACAATCACAATCACCACCACAAACTAATTCTCTCATTTCCTACTTTTATATATATTATCTACTTTATATTATTATTGTGACTTGGATACCTATATCCGTCTATGAACGTGCTCATAGCGGATCTTGAGTTTGTGTACAAGGGGTTGTATCTTGGAGTTTTGTAGACCGTCAGTACCTGCACGTAGGAAGGCTACAAAGGCTTTAGGACAACGTCTTTGACGTGCTTCACCGTACCAAACTCACCTTCTTACTTATTATTTATTTTGCTTTCACTTACCTATTATTTTGTTTTCTTAAATTTCATTGTACCTTAAAACTTTCCAATTTGTTTATAAGTTATTTATAATATAAATATTTATGTATTTGGCTTTACAGAAAAGGAAAACTATATTTTTTATAACACTTGATGTGGTGATGATGACTCAAAATCCGGGAGGGAAGGAGAGGAGTGAACAAGAATTCATGGCCCTGGCAACTGGTGCTGGATTTAGAGGCATCAGATATGAATGTTTTGTCTGTAACTTTTGGGTTATGGAGTTCTTTAAGTAACCAATGCACATGAAAACTTACAGACTAAAATGAAAGTGTTCCGAGCACTTTTTCATTTTTTCTTTAGTCCTCTAGGTAGGAAGGAACTCTTCTTTTTATTTAAAAAATCGTATTTGTAAAAAAATAAAATTTGTATAGCTGCTATACTTGTTTTGACATGGGGGGCCTAGTTGCCAGGCCGATTTTTTTTAAGTAACTAGTATAGCCGCACGGCTATGCTCTGGAATGTTTTTAAAAAAGTATATATGAGCGGCTTTACTGGGGTATTTTTTTAAGGCTTAATTATGTACATGCCCCCTGTGCTTTCCAACTTATCTCAGATTACCACCTGTGTTTGCAAACGGCTCAAAGTACCCCCCAATATTTAAAAAACCGTCTCACGTTACCCTTTCCATCAGTTTTTTTGAAGTTCCGTTACGAACGTTACTGTTCATCCCCCCCCAAATTTCCAGAACTGCAACCCATCCCCTTTGTTACTGTTCATCCGACCAGTTTTTGGGCTGTCATCTCCTCCTCCGGCCACCCCAAGCGACGACATGGGTATCAAAAGAACCAGCACGTTGTCCTCTACCACCCTCACATCTCATCCGCTACCAACTGCCGTCTGGATCGCCGAAAAAAGCAAGAAATTGGCCGATTTTTACCCAAAATCTCCATCGCTCGTTCGGGCGATTCCGAGCACCATTTGCTTCGATCCAAGTATGGTTTTTCAACCTCTCGAGCTGTTCTTGCTGCTAGTTGTGTTGGTTATGAGACATTTCTGAGTTTTGGAGGGTAAATAAGCGATGAACAGTAACAAAGGGGATGAACAGTAACGTTCATAACGAAACTTCAAAAAAACTGGTTCATTTTTCTTGTCAAACTGCAAATAAAGAACAAAAACTGACTTGTTATAAATATCAAAATGATGGGTTTTAAAGAAAACGTCGTGGTATTAAAATAAAGAAATTATATATTAAATTTTACCTTCTTCTCAAATGCTAGGCCTGGATCATGAATTATATCTCTCATGAAACGCATCACGTAATAGCCACACTCTATATTTGTTGGTTGTCTAGGAGTGCCGTGTAGATTTTTCCATATAGGTGATTTACATGATGATTTTTTGCCTGTGTGAGAGTTATACATTTTGATTGAACTGTTTCAAGAAAACAAAAACTGTTAGTGACAAAACTAAAAATCAGCATAAAAAATATTTACCGTCGTGGTATATAAGTGAAGACGACGGTGTTGTAAAACAAATGACGTCATATTTTATTTCAAACGTCGGAAAATAAGAACTGTCGTTGTGTATCATTCTAACGTCGATGACGAAGAAAAACGACGTATAACCAAAGTTTTTTTAAAATGAAAGTTGAACAGAAAAAATTAAAACGTTCTAAAATGAAAAACACAAACGATGTGGTATTTCAATGAAGATGACGGTTTCAAGAAAATACTGACATTGTAAATGATTTCCAACGTCGGTTATTATATACCGTCGTTGTGTTTTCACTACAATGTCGGTATTTAAAAAATCCGTCGTATCATTCAAATGCATAAATAAAAAAATTTAGTTTTTCATTAATAAACTTACGTATTCACTATATTTCTCATGTCCTCGTCAGTAGAGCAGTTTGGCAATGAATCCATGTAATAGATAGTCTCCTTAGCTGGTCTCACAATTATTAACACCTAATGACCCCTACACAAAAGGATCCATACATATTAAATATACTGCAAAAATATATATATATATATATATATTATAAAAGGGATCAATATTGCAAGTATATAGAAGGGGACTAACCCTGGATTATAAGGCACCAAGTAAAATTGATCCCTATCTACATTTTTTAGGCGTTCTGAGAGATGTTTTGAATGGTGAGATAACGTTCCAGATTGAGAGCTGACTTGTCTAGGGTCCACGAGGCCAACAAGGTTTACCATATCTGCCATTTTTAAATAGTCAAATAAGTACCTAATTAAATATATGAAATTCAATTAAATTTAAAAGAAAGAAAATGTAAAAAAAAAAAAAAAAAAAAAAAAAATTGGATTTCTAGAATTACCTCATGTAGGAAAAAAAAAAAGGGGGCCGGGAAGAGGAGATTAAGGATAGTCACCCCACTCCATAGATAGTGAACACAGATTCCTGTTTCATTTGAAATTCCTTTCGGGTCGAAAACGCGGGCTGCTGGTGGGGCTGTGCCCATTCTCCCTCCTCTTCCACTTTACAACCGGAATAAGGAACCTTAGAATTCACCCCGATGAAAAAATGGGATTTGAGAGGACCACCAGCAGTTAGTTTGTGCATGAAGTAAAATAAACGACTCCAACAAATCAACAAAAACGACGTAGTATATAAGAGCTACTCCAGCGGTAAGCCCAGCCCGAGGCTAGGGGAAAAAAAAAATTGCATTCTAGCGGAGCCGGCCAGGGGCCGGGGGGTGTGGGACCCACC
>NW_007362500.1:971922-1021444 GCF_000346735.1 Prunus mume
TTTGCAAGGGCAACCCCTATTCCCGTGAATAGTGGCTGCCCTAGCTCCCCCCTTGCCATGCCTAAGGGCAAATGGGTGGAGTTGCTCTAATATCAACGATGGTTTCTATAACATACTGACAGGGTAGAGGTTATAGACGACGGTAAATACATAACAGTCGTTGTGTAAATGTTATAACGTCGCTACATAATAGAAAGGTCGTCTAGGTTAAAATAGACGACGTGTTGTAAAATAAAACCCGACGTCTATTTAAAATTTAAAAATTAGAAAAAAATCAAATGTCAGAGATTTTACCGTTTCATCTTGACGGTTTTCAGGAGCATCAGCATCAGCATCATTCGTGGGATTGTCTTCATCCAATTCAAGGGCTCTCACATTAGAGCAACTTGCTTTGTCAGACATTGGATTTTTTGGGCTTTGCTCTTGAGGAATTGGAAGAATTGGGGAAATTGGTGTAGTTGGAGTTTTACCGAGCAAGTTGGGATCAAAGTTGGGAATTAGTTGACTGAATTGTTTCAACAAAATTTCCCTCTCTGCTCTGACTGCCTCCTTAACACTTTCCTTTGCCCTGGCCTCTATCTTTTTGGTTTCCTCTCTCACTACTTCCATAACACTTTTCTTCAATTTGTCAGCAATCGACATTATTAATAGAGTTTCTTTTCACGAGTTCTTTCATTTTCAGTTTTCAATTAGGGTTCCAACTTCTTCTATCTCACCTCTTAGGAGGCGATTGTTTGGATGTTGATGTGTGTGTATGTTTGTGTATCTGAAAGACACAAACATACATACATCACCAACGTCCAAAAAATTGTCTCTCTGAATGCAAATCTGTTTTTGCAGTCGTCAAATTTTAGAGGCAATTTGTTTGTACAATATCTGGCCAAGCACTCCCAAGCCAATCCAACAAAAGGGAGGAGAGTCTCACATTGACAAAACACAAAAGATGGGACTCTCCCTTACTTATAAATGGAGACTCATCTCCTTCAAGAAATGAGAGAGTTAGACAGGCTACTAGGGCATCATATAACTCATAAGGGCCTCATAGGCTTACTCTTAAGCCAATTTACAAGCTCACTGATCATTTGCCTTCAGCCAGATCCTCAGCCTTCTACCCTCCGCCTTCGGCCCTCCGTCTTCGGCCCTCCGCCTTCGGCCCTCCGCCTTCGGCCCCCTCAGCCTTCGGCCTTCAGCCTCCGGCATTCTTTCTCCTCTCTTTGGGTCTAACCCTATGTGCAATGTATACAGTTTTTATCATAATGAGAACATACTTCTCCGCCTTCGGCCCTCAGCCTTGGGCCATCAGTATTCAGCCCTCCGCCTTCGGCCTTCAGCCTTCGGCCCTTAACCTTCGGCCCTCAGCCTTCGGCCATCAGCCTTCAGCCTTCAGCCTCCAGCATTCTTCCTCCTCTCCTTGGGTCTAACCCTATGTGCAATGTATACAGTCTTTATCATAATGAGAACATACTTCTCCGTGGACGTACCCCATTATTTGGGTGAACCACGTACATTTGTCTTCTGTATGCATGCCTATGTACTTACCGAATGCTCTCACATACCGAGGGTCCTCACCTTCATCATCCTCCTCCTCATCTTTAAGTTGGTCTAATTACTACTGTCTATTTTTTACCTCCAACACAATTATTTGGATGTTGATGTGTGTTTGCGTTTGTGTATTTGGAGGACACAAACACACACAAATCATCAACTTCCAAAAAAAATTCTATCTGAATGCAAATTTGTGGCTGCCTTCGTCAAATCTTGGAGGTAAATTTTTGGATGTTTATGTGTATGTGCTTTCGTGTATCTCAAAGACATGAAGACACACACATCATCAACATCTAAAATATTGTCTTTCTGTGGTCCGATTATGATGAGGAACAGAGTTCCATCTGGTAAGATTTCGTAACTCTTGGGATCTCAGAAAAATCTTATTTTGTCGGCAGTTTTCTATATAAACCATAGTGGTTATTCTCAATTCTTGTCATTAAGTTGATCTACAGACGTGGGATAAAAAAATCCAAGAAATAAATAGTTTAAAAAAATACTATTGAGATGATGGTTTATATATAAGGTGAGACGTATAAAGTGAATAAATACAACGGTAATTTTAACTTCACGACGTATCTCTTGGATCTCAGAAAAATCTGATTCTGTCGGTGGTCTTCTATATAAACCGTCATGGTTATTCTCAATTCTTGTCATTAAGTTGGTCTACCGTTGTAGGACACCAAAATAAATAGTAAAAAAAATAAAATTATTAAGACGACATTTTAGATGTAAGGTTAGACATATAAAGTGAATAAATACGACGGTAATTTTAACTTCACGATGCGGTAAATTTTATTATACAGCGTTAATTGAACAAACCAATGTGGTAAGAGTTAAAGATACCGTCGTAGTACACTACAAGAAATAAGTCGATAAATTTATCTTTACTGTCGTGTACATTTATTTAATACGGCGGTATTTTGTAATATACCGCCGTGGATTCTTTTGAAATTATACGACGCCGAATACGAAAACTTGGTCGTGTTTATTACGGAGTAAAAACGACGGCTATTTCTTTAAACCGTCATCTTTACTTTCAACGTCTGTGGATTCATACCTTCTGCCATTGTTTGTGGGCTCAGAGTTTACTCTGAGGAAAACCTTTTTCAATAAGACGTCGCTTTTTTAATTAGGTGTGTCGTTTTTTAAAAATAATTTACATCGGTCCGACGGTTGTGTTGAATGAGACGCCGCTCCAAGATTCTCCCAATTCGACATTGGACTCCCCAATGGATCAAGACTCACCAGTCCAATGTCAGCCGAGACCTATTGGGAGAAAGACGGCAAATGCCAAGAGAGGGAGTACTTCAAACAATGAATGTGCACAATTTTTGGAGCAAATTGCTAGGAATGGCGCACTGAGAATTGAGAGAGACATGAAAAGAGAAGAAGCGGACAAGGCACGACATGAAGCATTTGCAATTTAAAGGCAGCATGCACAAGAACATGACATGGAGGACAGAGAGATGAAAATCATGGCCATGGATACAAGCCATATGTCTCCTGAAACAAAGTCCTATTGGAAGCTAAAATGAAGGGATGTTATGAGAAGAAAGTTTTTCCATGTCGATGGACCTAGCAACTCAGATTGGTTAAATGATCAAAACCATTAGGTTGTATTGAAAGAGTTGTCATATATATTAATGTGTTGTATTGTTTCCCTTTTATTCAATATGTATTAATTTTTTGTATGTTGTCCCTTTTATTCAATAAAGAAAGCATTAAAAAAAATATAGCTATTTATCAAAAACATTTTATACATCAAAACTTCACATAATTAAAAACAAACCTTAATTCATTACAAACCACACACAAAACAAAGCATAATTAAAAACATTGCATAATTAAAAAAAAAGCATAATTCCAAACAAAGCATAATTATAAATAAAGCATTAAACTTCACTTCATCCACTGTGATTGCCTTTCATCTCCCACAAGTGCTTGATCAAGTCAACTTAATGTCTCTCGTGAACATACGCAGATTGCATTTCCTGATAATGATCAATCATGGGGTTGTTGTATCGACCATCCCGAATTAACGGTTCGTGCTCCATTGATTGTCCATTTGCTCCCATCGGCCTTTTATAAATTCTAGTCAATGCCGTGTTCATGGGATCGAGTTCGAACACCTCTGTAGCATCATAATCATACTCATCCTCCACAATCATGTTATGGAGGATGATGCAAGTCATCATAATGCTCCGCAACACCTCCTCATCAAGCATCCGAGCAACACCCCTGATAATTGCCCAATGAGCTTGCAAGATACTAAAACACCTTTCCACGTCTTTCCTATAACCTTCTTCAAAGGTAGCAAAGCTTTTTTCCTTCTCGGATTGGGGATTCAGAATTATTTTCACTAATGTCGTCCACCTCGGATAAATTCCATCGTCGAGGTAGTATGCACTTGAGTATACGGTATTGTTGATTCTGTATGTGATTTGGGTGGAATGACCTCTCAAGATATCGTTGAATACCGGGGATTAACCAAGCACATTGAGGTCATTCTATGATCCGGCAACTCCGAAGAAGGCATGCCAAACCCAAGTGTCGAATGAAGCTACAACCACCAAAATTATACTTTTTTGGCCCTTTCGATTCCCATAATCTCTTTGCCAAAGCAGTTGTAAGTTTTTGCTCCAGGAGAAGGCCCAAAACCCTAACAGCATAATACTTCTGAACGAACTCTATGTCGTAATTGCAAATATCATGCATGATTTTTCGGAACAAACAAGGCTGCATTCTATATCTCTCTAGAAAATGAGAAACATGATATAACGAATTTGGAATAAAGTAATATTCCAAGAGATTTTTACCCCGAGACTGCTTATGTCTGTCCATGTTCGAGGCACGACGACGGTGGTGTTGCCTTGATTCATTGAGCATACACACCGCTACAACCATTTCTTCCTCCTTTTCAACGACCTCACGATCTTCTTCAGCACGTCTGCGCCTGATTTCTTCCTCTTCTCGCTCTTGCCTATCCAACACCCTCCTCAGGTTAGACATTGAGAGTAGAATGTGTTTTGTAAAATCTGAGAAATGAAAGAATAGGGAGAGCTGGGAATTTTTCTGATAGGGGATCAGAGTGGTTTTCCTTGGAGAGAATATATGGTGTGAGAGGTATGAGTTAAGGGTGTAGTTTTATAGAGGGATTGAAAAGATAGAGATGACACATGGTGCAAGATGGTGAAAATCTTATCTAAAATATGATATTATAATTCTTTAATAAATATCCGAAAATCTTATATAACATGGGACACGTGGCGCAATTTTAGAGAGTGAAAATCTTATATGAAATAAGACACGTGGCAACCGAGAATCTTATATTAAATTTGATAGACACATGGCAACCGAAAATCTTATCCAAAAATTTAATCTGAAAATTTTATCCGAAAATGTTATCTGAAATTTTAGGCAAGAATTTTATAATAAATAGTGACATGTGGCAACCGAAAATAAATTAAAGTGAATAGTATTTGCCCTTGCCCTTGCCTTTGGGGTGGAACCAAAAAAGGGAAGGCTGCCACTATTCATGTGAATAGTGTCAAACCTTGTCTTGCCTATGCCTTGCCCTTACCCTTTGGCGTGAAGGTGCTCTAATGTAGAGATAGTCTTGTGCTGTGTGCAATGGGTTAATGACACCAATAAAATAATAAATGAGCTTCGAATATCAGATGTGTTTTCAACTATTGGATGAAGAAACATCCAAAGGCTAAGGTGTGTCAAGAAGTGTAGCTTTTTGTGTGTCCCGATCTTGACTCTTTTTATCTATTTAAGTTTGATTAATGTACTGGCCCATGCATTACATGTAAGGAGACACATTCACTGTTATTATACCCAAATTTACAGACAATCTCATTCCTTAAAATGCCATAATTAATTAAAGTCAGTCTGGGATCTTGGCTAGGGAAGTAACTATTAAAATTATAAATACCCTATATAATTCAAATTTTATTAAGTTCCCCAAGTCAAAGAAACAACTCACATAGTTTGTGCTAATTATAATACTAATAGGGTATCTAACTCCAACTTTCTACACATAATAAATCTACAGGTCTCAAATGAAAGCTGCAGTTGTTGAAGGAGGAATTCCATTTAACCCATGGCATGCAAACTTTTGAGTTTCTAGGTTTGGACCCCAGGTTTAATCAAGTGTTCAACACAGCAATGTTTAACCACAACATCATTGTCATCAAGAAACTTCTTCGCATCTACAAGGGTTTTCAAGACAAGAACCTCACACAACTTGTTGATGTTGGTGGTGGCTTTTGAGTGACCCATAATCTGGTCACATCTAGATATCCCCATATAAGGGGTATCAATTACGACTTGCCCCATGTCGTAAATCATGCCCCTTCCTATCCTGGTAGGACTTTAATTTATTTGATTCAATGTGAAATCTTAGTTTTTACTTCATCGGAAGCAGTGTGCAGCATAAAATGGGAGTTAAATTTTTTTTTGCAGTTGTGGAACATGTTGGAGGAGACATGTTTGCTAGTGTTCCAAGTGGGGATGCCATTTTATGAAGGTAATTTTTGAATTTCTCAAGCATTAATTAAATTTTTGGTTTTCTTCTTTAGTTTAACAATGGTAACTATATATATGAAGCTGTTCTACTTGTCTTCTGATACATTTGTTTGTAGTGGATACTTCATAATTGGAGCGTTGAACACTGCCTAAAGCTGTTGAAGAATTTTTACAAAGCTATTCCAGACAAGGGAAAAGTGATTGTTGTGGAAGAACTACTTCCAGCTATGCCAAATACTGGCACTGCTGTGAAAAGCATGTTATTAAAAATTGTGTTTTCCTTTTCTATAAAATTTTTATTCAAACTTTTAGATATAATTAATAAATAAAACAAAGCTTAAATAGTAAAATAAAAATAAAGAGACAAATGAATAAATAAATAGAATAAGTTAAGATTAAGAAAGCAAGTCTGGTGTAGTGAAAGCACGTCAAAGACGATGTCCTAAAGCCTTTGTATTCTCCTTACGTGCAGGTAATGACGGTCTACAAGACTCCAAGATACGACCCCAATATGCCGGCTTAAGGTCCGCTATGAGCACATTCACAGTCGGATGGAAATCCCCAAGCCAAAGAATCGTTGCCCAAAAATAATATGGAAAGTATGGTATATATGAAAGTATGAGAATAGAGAAATTAAAGACACTACAACAGGGATTAATTAAGGTTAAAGGTTTGGAAATTATGTATTAAGAGAAGACAATGAAAGAGATCAACTATCCAGTAGAACAAATCTTTCATTCTGCTTTGGTCAACGAGTAAAACAAATCTTTCTAATCTTCCTTTTCTGGACACAAAACACAGAGTTCAAAAGTTAAATTGAGATTTGTTGTGAACTCAAGAATGTTGAGACCAAAATGATAAAGCCCACTACCTAATTGATTGAAGAAGAATAATGGTGAAGTTTGTCTGCCAACACCCACGTGAAGCCAAAGAAATATGAGTAAGCAGCCACAGAATTCTGCCTACAAATAAGGCTTCCCCCTTCCTTTGACACACACACCATCTCACACACCATCTGAGAAGAAATGAGAGCCCAGACAGAGAAGAAAGAAAGGAAGGAAAAAAAAGAGGGTGAGTGAGCAAAAGAGAACAGAGAGAAATAACTTGATGTAATCGGCATCTTGTGTGGCTTGTTACGAATAAAATATAAAAAAGACCTGCCTAGCAATCACCAACCCCATGTGTCAAAATAAGTATAGCCGCCCGGCTATACCAAGGTTTTTTTTTTTTTTTAAATATTTAAAGAAAATGTATAGCTATACTTGTTTTGACATGTGGGGCCTAATCGCTAGTTTTTTCTGTGCGGCTGTACTGTATAAAAAAAAATATATAGTATAGCCGTTCAGCTATACGTTTAAATATTTTTTTTTTTCCCTGACTTTAGAGAAAACCCAAGTTTTATGTCTAACTACAAACAAGTGTATACCAATCTAAAATGTTGAAATAGTCAGGTTTGTCGTCCGAGGCTACTAGGGGACTATGAGCACTCTATTCGCATTGCCTTTGTTGAGTTTGTGATGGTAATTGCTTATTTCTCAATGTTTTGCATGCTGTATCTTTATTTTCTTAGTATTGTTACATGGTCACCTGTTTAGTAGTTTAATCACTACACTAGCAATGAGTTTCAGAACGTAAAAATAGACAGTCCAATCCAATGGCTTCTTCGTTGGAGGGGAAAATCCATCCCAAAATAAATCTGAGCCTGAGGATTAAATTACAAAGGACGAGGAAGAAAGCTTCTGCTATGCCATGCAGCTGGTGGGTTCTTATGCGCTGTCCATATCTCTGCAATCAGCAATTCAGCTTGGCTTTTTCGACATCATATCCAGAGAAGCTAAATCTTCGTCTGAGATTGCAGCCAAGATTGGCACCCATGATGATGGATAGGATCCTTAGGCTCCTCGCCAGCAGGTCTTCTCCTTTTTATTTTTATTAAATAGTGCGGCCGCGCGGCTATAACTCGGGTATTATATATTTTTTAAATAGTCTAGCCGGGCGGCGATACCTGTTTTGAAACCTGGGGCAATAATCGCTAGCAGGTCCTTTTATTTTATTTTATTAAATAGTATAGCCGACCGGCTATACTCGAGTAATTTTTTCGAAATAGTATAGCCGGGCGGCGGCACTGATATATAGCCGCCTAGCTATACTTGTTTTGAGACGTGGGCTCGTAGTCGCTAGGCAGGTCCTCTTGTTTTAATTTTATTAAATAGTATAGCCACACGGCGTTACGTGGGTTATATTTTTTAAAAAAATCGTGTAGCCCCCCGGCTATACTTGTTTTGACACAAGGGCAATAATCTCTAGGCAGGCCCCTTTTTTTTATAATTAAATAGTATACCCGCATGGCTATCCGCGAGTATTTTTTATTTTTTTAAAATAGGATAGCCGTGCGGCTATATTTGTTTTGACACGTGGCCACCGAATCACTAGGCAGGTCCTCTTCTTTTTATTTAAAAAATGGTATAGCCACTATACTTGTTTTGACACGTGGGACCTAATCGCTAGGCGCGTTTTTTTTTTAAATAAATAGTATAGCCGGGCTGCTATACTCGGGTATTTTTATTATTATTATTATTTTAAATAGTATACCTGGACGGCTTTACTGGAGTATTTTTTTATAATTATTTTTTATAAATAGTATAGCCGAAACAAATTACAAGGTGCGGAAACAAATTATTGTACTATAGTTACATGTATCTCGCTGACAAAGTGAAGAATGTTCACATATTTATCAACAAGGAGTTTTTTCATCTGACATTGCTACCCTCTCGAGGAGTACTACATGCATGAATGGCCCTCCAACCCTCCATCTTTCAGGTACATAGTATACAAGAAAGAGGTCGGCCGTTTGGAAATTTATGTGGTCAGACAAATACTTATATGTAACATGCACTTAGCATGTTAATTGTGTTGCGAGACTGTTAATCTATAATGACTCTACCTTGATCCTCTTTGAAATTCTGGGACAGGGGCCTCAACACTCGATCCTCTTTGGATTTGTTTAAGACTACCTCTCATGCTTAATCATTTCATTTAGCCCTCAATAATCTCTTATGCTTAATGCTGTTGTTGAACCTCTCAGAGCGTCCTGATTAGTAGTATTAAATTAATAATACAAAAAATATTAGCAAAACGATCTCAAGGTTTAGTCGACTTTCATTTAGTGGGTAATGTTGAATCAAATCAATTAATTGTTCAGCACCCCCTTTAATTTATTGAATTACACTTAATTACTCTACAACAGGGATTAATTAAGGTTAAAGGTTTGGAAATTATTTATTAAGAGAAGACAATGAAAGAGATCAACTATCCAGTAGAAGAAATCTTTCATTCTGCTTTGCTCAACGAGTAAAACAAATCTTTCTAATCTTCCTTTTCTGACACAAAACACAGAGTTCAAATGTTAAATTGAGACTTGTTGTAAAGTCAAGAATGTTGAATCCAAAATGATAGAGCCCACTAACTAATTGATTGAAGAAAAATAATGGTAAAGCTTGTCTGCCAACACCCACGTGAAGCCAAAGAAATATGAGTAAGCAGCCACAGAATTCTGCCTACATATAAGGCTTCCCCCTTCCTTTGACACACACACCATCCGAGAAGAAATGAGAGCGCAGGCAGAGAGGAAAGAAAGGAAGGAAAGAAAGAGGGTGAGTGAGTGAAGAGAAAAAAAGAGCAGAGAGAAAAGTCAGTGAGCCACGTATATTGTAAACACTAAAATTGTAGCCTTATTCTTTTATATAGTGGAAAAGTTACTGCTACTGCTCTCCAAGGACATAGGCAAGGCCGAACCTCGTTAAATATTGTGTCTTATTTACTTTACGTACAACTCAATATTTTAGCATATCCCGTTCATTTTACAACAAGATGGGCATTTTTTTATATATCTTAGCCAAAAAGGCTCTACAGCTTTAAGCCTTTAGCCCTAGTGTGTGTCCAAGTACTTTGTGACAAATGAATGGTGCTTTCTTGCGAAATTCTATAGTGAGGATGTTATATGTGGACTCCTCATGCAGACCTTCATATTAGTCAAATGATCATTTCATTATCTTAAGTAACATTACTATTCAGATGAATCATGTGGTTAATTAGCGATATATTGATGAAAATGTCAAAGATGTTTTAAATTATATCCTTATTTCATACAAAATTAGCCAATTAAGTAGAGATTAAGAAAAACCATTTTCTAAAATAGCCAATCCGCAAAACCAATGTACTAGATTAGCATGAAAAACATGCATTTGCAACAGAGCAAAAGATTGTCAATCTTCTTGATTCAGAGCCTTTGTCTAATTCACAAATGAATAGGTCACACGCTAGTAAAGTACCACCACATGTAACATAATTCTAGGTGTTCATCATTCTACGGGTGGGTACGGGGTCCTTGTCGATTCATTACTTCAATCACTCATTTGCAACAGAGCAAAAGATAGTCAATCTTCTTGATTCAGAGCTTTGTCTAATTCACAAATGAATAGGTCTCACGCTTGTAAAGCACCACCACATGTAACATAATTCTAGGTGTTCATCATTCTACGGGTGGGTACGGGGTCCTTGTCGATTCATTACTTCAATCACTCAACACTTACCACTTCAGGAAAAGTTGTTTGGTAATTGATACGTACCATCCTTGCAGGGTCGTCCCTGAGATTTTGAGGGCCCTATGCGAAAAACCATTTTCTAAAATAGCAAATCCGCAAACCAATTTACTAGATTAGCATGAAAACATGCATTTGCAACAGAGCAAAAGATAGTCAATCTTCTTGATTCAAAGTAGTCAATCTTCTTGATTCAGAGCCTTTGTCTAATTCACAAATGAATAGGTCTCACGCTTGTAAAGTACCACCACGTATAACATAATTTTAGGTGTTCATCATGCTAGGGGTACAGGGTCCTGGTCGATTCATTACTTCAATCACTCAACACCTACCACTTCTGGAAAAGTTGTTTGGTAATTGGTACGTACCATCTTGCAGGGCTGTCCCTGAGATTTTAAGGGTCCTATGCGAAACTTAAATTGGGGCCTCACATAATCTAATACGAAAATGCTATAAAAACTTGTCATAACTTAATGTCATACACAATTTTTTTAGAACAAAAGTCACCATCAATAAATATGTAATGACAATCAGAAATCAAATTCATAAAAATTTAAATGTTTCCATTTGATAAAGTTAAATGTTTGGTACAAAAATAAGCTCCTTGTGCCCCTATAAGGTCCCTTTCTTATGGCTGCTGCAGATTGGACACAGGCCAATATGGAAAAAATTAGAAAACCCATCCGCTCTCTCACTGCGCTTTCTTGGCAATATCCGAATGAAGGAGTGATTAAAATAAATACCGACAGGTGCATAAAAGGTGAGGATGGACGCATTGCTGCTGGGGGTGTACTATGGGATAGTTCTGGGCAGTGGATGAGAGGCTTTGCTGTCAATCTTGGTGTAGGACAAGTCTTGGAAGCTGAGTTATGGGGCATCTATCTTGGACTGAAACTTGCTTGGGACATAGGTTGCAGTGCAGTTGTGCTTGAGTCTGACTCAGCGACCGCGGTACACCTTCTTAACAAAAACTGGGTTTGTTCTATTCATCATGTATATCGTGAGTGCAACATGGTTGCAGATAAACTAGCTGAATTAGGTTCATGTCTTGAGTTGGGTCTGTCAACTTTCCAGGACCCTCCGGACAGTATTAGGTCCTTTCTTAGTGAAGATTTACTTGGAGTCTGTAGGCCTAGAGCCATTGTTTAATTTCTTTGTTGGTCATTAGCCCCGTTTCTTCACCCAAAAAAAAAAAAAACTATTACGAGAGCTTTTTCCCCAAAAGAAAAAAAAAACACAGCCAGTACAATACTAATGTCTGAAAATTGATCTTCTTGAATTTTTAGAAGAGAAATCATCAATCAAATGTTCATAATCAAGTTTTTCTAAAAGTTCACTTTCAATTGAAATCAAAGCTAGTCCGTGTAATCATTCTTGAGACATAGTTGATCACAAGTATGATTTTAACATTTTTAATTTTGAAAAATTTATTTCTGCAGATGCAACAGTAACAGGAATAATCAATAGGATTCTATATGCAATGAATGTATTTGGAAAACAATTTAATCTTTTCAAGAAATTTAATATTGCAGTGGCTGCGATATTTTCTTTTGGTAAAAGCTCCCCTAAAACTTTCAACTCAACAAATAAATCCTCCCCATCAACATCAGAAAACTTGTCATTTTTCAAAATGCTTTCCAGATGACTGCAACTATTCTTCAAATCGCAATCATCCAATGAATTTAACTTCTCTGAAGTAAACAAAAACCCAAAAATATTTTCATACTCTTGATATTGTTGAAACCTTCTCCGTAAAGAACCAATAGCTTGATCCACTAAATACAAGAAATAATCAATTCTAAACTTTTCTTCAGCTGATTCAGGAACTAATTGGGATGGCTCACAAGTATTCTCATCAAAAAAAATTTCTCTACGAATTTTTCGCTTCTCAAGAAACACCGGGTAAATTCCCATGTCAGTAGCAATTTCTTTAGCAGTACTCATAGCTTCTGTAAACCCATTTTCTCTATACTTTTCAAAAAAAATTAATCAACCCTTTCACTTTATCAATAACAACATCAATAAGCATGTCTTCAGATTGTAAGTTTTTGCTAACTACATTGACAGCATCTAACATATCATACCAAATAACCATCCCCAATAAGAACTCAAAATTTCCAAGTTCGTATGTTGCCAAAGAATTAGTTCACTTGTTATTTTGGAGTCACCGTCACTTTCTGCTAGTTGAAGTAAAGCTTCTCTTAAATATGGAGCTTGGAATCTTATTACTCTTACACTTTCAATACGACTTTCCCAACGTGTAACTGACAATGATTTCAGAGTTTAGTGTTTAACATTATCTTTCAATATCTTCCACTGCTTTGTAGAATTATCAAACAATGTATAAATACGTTGTATGACTCCAAAAAAGTATTTTGCTTTTCCACAAGAGTTTGCAATAACACAAAGTGTTAAATTAAGACTATGACAACCACAAGGTGTGTACAATGCTCTAGGATTTACATTCAAAAGTTTTCTTTGGACACCTTGGTATTTCCCACTCATATTTGATCCATTGTCATAGCATTGTCCTCTCACATTATCAATATCAAGCTTAAGTTGTTGCAACTCTTCAAAAAGTCCTTGTCCTGTTGTATCATTCACAAGCAAAAATTCCAAAAAGAATTCTTCAGTCTTTATTGGATTAGTAGAGACATCCACACATCTTACTATCAAACTCATTTTTGTTCTTGGTTGCTAGCATCTGGAGTACAATCAAGAATCACAAAAAAATATTTAGCTTCTTCAATCTTTTTAATTATTGCACTTTTGAGTTCAAAAGCTAACAAACGTATCAATTCATTTTGAATCTTATGACTAAGATAATGATAATGAATCTCTTTATCATCCATACATCAAATATGCTCTTTCATAACTGGATCCCACTTTGCAATCATTTTCACTGGGCCCATAAAATGTCCATTGTTAATATCATGGATCTTCTCATTACTTCCACAAAAAGCCAAACTATATTTTCCAATATATTTCACAATTGATCCTTGATACATCATCACTTTGGGAGAAGTATAATAAAGTGAACATAGTAGGCAGTCTTCTTTTCTCGAGGATTCTCGAAATAACTTGATGTAATCGGCATCTTGTGTGGCTTGTTACGAATTTTACTTAAAAGATCAGAACAAATTAAAAACATTAAAATATGTAGTTATAACCAACAAAAATAACATTAAAATGACAACAATTTAATTAAGTGGTTGAATTAATAACTTTGAAATCAAGTGATATTTTTGCAAAGATAATGTGGGAACCTAATTTTAAGCAAACCTTAGGTCAAATATTTCCTTCCATTTGGGGAATATTTGGAAATATTTGATTTGGGGATTCTTGCCTTGATTAGGGATTTGATTCGCATTAAATCCCTAGTTGATTTGAATCTCCTAAAATCAGAAAAATAATTCCTTTTCCAACAAGGATTATTTTTCTCCAAACCCTAACCCTCCGAGACTACTATAAAAGGATGGCTACGCACAAGGGTTGAGGTACGTCTAAAATCTCTACTGAGAGCACGAGATATACTCAAAGCGTGCTCCAAACCTACTTTTTCAATCCACCGAAGCCTTTCAAACAACCATGGTTGGAAGCAAACGCCTTAGGAGCAAAACCACGGCGACGGCGCACTCCAAAAAGGCCGAAGCCTCGCTGCCACCACGAGGTACAGCTGCTGCCAGCGATTTGCAGCAACCTCCCATCGCTGCCAGCATGTTCCAGCAGCTTCCCAGCGAGATCCAGCAACATCCCATGGCTGCCAGCGGGTTCCAGCAGCTCCCCAGCCAGTTTCAGCAGCCTCCCATGGCTGCCCCAGGGATTTCCAGCAGCGTCCCATGGCTGCCAGTGCGCTCCAGCAGCCCCTCGTGGCTGCCCATGCTGTCAGCTACGCAACCTCTCCAAACAACTGCTATAGCAACCAGAACGCAGCAGCAGCGGTGCCATGTGGCTGCTGAAATTGCAGCGCAGCCACACAGCCCTGTGGCCTCCTCCGTCGTGCAACCGCAAGGTCTAGGTGCCGGTGCCGCCACCCATGATAGTGCCGCCATTCGTAACCACCTCAATGCCATCTCGGACCATTCCTCAGTCTTGGAGCAAATCCATTCACTCCCTCCTTTGCAACTACACTTGACGTATGCACCCGTGTACACATCTAATGGAGCCCTAGCCCATACGTCATTGGGCCCGATCCACACCTCTTTACCCGACCTATGCAGTCAAGTGGGCCTTAATTCAAGGGTTGATCAATTCGCGCAAAGGGTCGACGATCAAAACAACCTAATTGGCCAACTACTCAGGCAGATCAACTTGAATAAAGGCCCTAACTTTAGAGCCCATAGCGAGGAGAGAAGGATCTGTGAGCATACTGGCGAGCATTTTAAGGGATCCCAGACTAGTCAGTCAGAGACAGACTGGCCGGGGAGAGAACAAGATCAGGCTGACAAGACGCAGACATCTGCAAGCCGTACTCTGAGTCGATCGATGATCCATTCAAGATTGGGCTCACAGGGGGCACGATTGTGTGACGAATGCAACGACCGACGCTCACTAACCCGCTCAAGAACCAACTTGCGGTGACAACTCGTGGAGGAATCTTTGCAAGCTCAATCCACCAATCTGCCTCACGGGCAGGGCAACAAGGAGGTCAACCTCTTCAAATCGACAAGGAAGTCAACCATCCCCTCCTGAATCACGAGGGTCGCCAACGTGATCGGCAAGCCATGTGCGCGGAGGAAGTCGAGAAGCCCGTAAACGACCGACTTCGTAACTTAAAGATTGGTGGAAATTTTGAAGATGCTCTGCGCAGGGAGGTGGACCAAGCAAACTCTACGCCTTTCACTGCCGAAATCGAGCAGGCTGCTCCCCCAAAGAGATTCTCAACTCCTTCATTCGTTCATTTCAAGGGGGATTCTGATCCCGAGAGCCATCTAAAGCAGTTCAAAAGTGCCATGATCTTCTACAAGGCCAACGATGCACTGATGTGCAAGGTGTTTACAATGACCTTGCTAGGAGTAGCCCAAGACTGGTTCTATACCCTGCCATCCAGGTCGATCAACAGCTTCAAGGAGCTAGCTTACGTTTCCACCAAAGAATACACTTCTTACCGGACAATCAAGAAGAACCCTGACCATCTGTTCAACATGCGCAAGAAGTACGATGAATCCCTCTGAAATTACATCAAGAGGTTCAAAGCATATAAGGCAAACATCATTGGATGTGACGATCGAATCGCGTCATCGGCCTTCAAAACGGGCTTGCCAATTGAGTGTGAGCTGTATCGCGAACTGACCATCTCTCCCTGCCAAACACTAGTAGAAGTCTTCACGACAATAGAGCGTTATGCACTTTGGGATGATGACCGGACCGCCGCAAAGAAAGCTGCCAAGCAAGCCGATCAACCGGTTGAGTAGGCAAGCCAAAGAAACTGCATGATAAAAGACAAGGATGGAGGCAAGCGCGGATTACAGCCTCAGGGAGGTGCTCAAACAGCTGAGAGCTACACCAAGTTCACTATCTCAATACAGCAGATCCTAGCCCAAGTAAAGAACATGCATTGGTTAAAGAAACCATCGTCTTCGAAGGGAAACCCAGCCAAGAAGGATACCAGTAGATACTGCAAATTCCATGAAGGGCACGGTCATTACACAAATGACTGCTTCGCCTGGAAAAAGCACCTTGAAGAACTGGTTGGAGACGACCATTGCAAGGAATTCATCGCAAGAGGGGCTATCCATCAAATCAAAGATCACGACGCAGCTACCAACGAACCTCCACCAAAAAATTCATACGGATCAGCACGATCCTTACCGACTCTAAGAGAACGAGCTGACCACCGAGGAACAGAAGAGAGAAAGATCATGCAAGCGACAAGAGTAAATCTCCCAAGCCGTCACCAGCTACCCAGTCATGGAAGACGATCTTGGCATCATCTTTTAAGGGAAGGAAGTTCCAAGACAATGGAATGCCCATCACCTCCGAAGGTACTATCCATGAAGCTCTTCGCCTACCAACTTGGCTCCAAGCAGGCGGCCAAGCCTTTTGCACCTCCGTTGAAAACAAGTTACTTTTGATGTTACTCCTGCAACTCATCTTTTTAGTTTAATAAAGCAATGTAGTCACACAGACATCAATATAAGTTCAAGCTTTTCTTTCCAATGGGGTGTTCACAAATGCAATCGACATGTCTCCGGACGTAAGCCAAACAGGCCACACTCATCGACACGTCTCCGGACATAGGCCAAACGGGCCACTCTCGTTGACACGTCTCCGAACGTAGGTCAAACGGGCAACTCTCGTCGACACGTCTCCGGACGTAGGCCAAACGGGCCACTCTCATCGACACTTCCAATGGGGTGTTCACAAATGCAATTAACACGTCTCTGGAAGTAGGCCAAACGGGCCATACTTATCGACACATCTCCGGACGTAGGCCAAACGGGCCACCCTCATTGACACATCTCCGGACGCAAGCCAAACGGGCCACACTCATCGACACGTCTCCAGACGTAGGCGAAATAGGCCACACTCATCGACACGTCTCCAGACGTAGGCCAAACAGGCCACTTCATCGACATGTCTCCGACGTAGGTCAAACGGGCTACTCTCATCGACACATCTCTGGACGTAGGCCAAACGGGCCACACTTATCGACAAGTCTTCAGACGTAGGCCAAACGGGTCATTTTCATCGACACGTCTTCGGACGTAGGTCAAACGGGCCACACTCATTGACATGTCTCTAAACGTAGGCCAAATAGGCCACTCTCATCGACACGTCTTCGAACGTAGGTCAAACGGGCCACACTCATAACACTTCTCCGGATCTAGGCCAAACGAGTCACACTCATCGTGACGTCTTTGAACGTATGTCAAACGGGCCGCTCTCATTGACATGTCTTCGGACATGGGCCAAACATGCTACAACCTAAGAAAAACATCCTATGAGATTTGCAGAGCATGCCCGGAGTCCCTTAAGAGGGACCCTGGCACTTACAAATTTCCCGAGGGAGACACACAATCAAGATACTGGCTAGTTACTCAAGCAGTTCACAAGTCAATACGCAAATTGAAGTTGAAAAAATAACTGAAATTTCGAAAGCAAACTGACCAACCGGCCAGGTTCAATAAAAAGAAGATGGTCAGATAAGACCAATTATTCTACACAAGAAAGCAGACTACAAAAGCTGAAAAGAAATAAAAGAGTTTTCATCTACTCTGAGGTGCCAACAGGAGATCCCTGGCCTACAGCCTCTTCGACGTCTGCCTGATCAGCCACATTCTCAGCAGTTCCACCTGCCTGATCCACGATGTTGGCCACTACCTCATCTGTTGCATCCTCCTCTGCTTCATCCTCTTCAACTACCATCTTTTCGATTGCCTGCTCTTCAGCTCCTCTCATGTTCACGACATTAACCTGCTCACTTTGCATAGGGAGCAAGTCATAATAGAGCATCTCGATGTCTTCATCTCCAATGACATAGAAGAGATCATTTCCATTTGTCTTCATCTCCAATAGCTCCGAACTTGGACTTTTCAGCAGACTTGTTATAGGCGTTAAATCTAGCTAGAAGCTTGTCATAACTAAAGGAGACGTCAGCATTCTTGGGCTCAAGACGAAAGTAGGCATATTTTCAAATAACCAAGTCAATAGCAGAAGAGGGGGCAACAGCAGACGAGTTTTGGATAGTTTCAGCAGCAAGAACTACTCATTTTTCAAGCAAATGAAATATTGCTTCCCTTTGTTTTTTCCAATGAAAAACTTGAGACTGTCTCAAGATCACCAGCCTGATGGATATGATCAACCAGCTTGAAGCAAACAGATGGGCTTGACAGAAGGTTCATCTTCAGCAGATCAGACACGTCTGCATCTCATGCAAGGCTGGACTTGTGCATCTTGGGGTCAGCCGCTAACGTTGTAGAAGAACCTTTCACCCAGACAGATGACTCTCTCTTTTTCTCAACCGCCGTCATCCTTAATTCCCAAAGGAGTCGACGATGCTGAATCAACTCCACGCTTGACTGCTTGTGACTCAACAGCTGGATCGCTATAGTTGAGCGAATGAGCACACCTCCCAGTTCGATCTCTATCCCTTGACTAGTGTAGATGACTCGAACTTCAGAGAGGAATACCAACATCTCTTTACTTCTCGGCAAGCAGACCACTTCACGAAGCAAATCACAGTCTCCAAGCTTGTATGTAGGAAACTCAAGTGGAACGTCCTGAACATTGCGTATACCGTCAATCTTCTTGCTATCTGCACCAACAAGATGTTTAAACCTTGCTGATGGCGGCGAAACAGCTCTTACTTGAGTCTTCTCAGCAGAAGGGATCCTTGGCTTTTTCCTCAACGGAGTCACATCTTTTGCCAGCGAAGTCGTGGCTTCATTTCTTGAAGACTTGACATATCGGCCTTTCTTTTTTAAAAGGAGTTCGGCAGAACACTCCTCCTGCCCAGCCGGCAGATCATCAGAGTCTAGACCATTCTGCTTCCATCACTCAACATACTGGGCAGAGGGCAGACCACCAACTTCCTCCCGGTACTCACTCAACAGCCACCAGCAGTCACCGCTACTCCAACTGACTTAAGCCACCAACGACAACAACCAGCCTGGTCCCACCTAGCTAGTCCTCGCCGCAAAAAAGAGAAAACGAAGAAAAAATATACGTGCTCGACTTACCTTGGGATACACGACAACTCCTTTCTTCGACAACCAGTACAAATTCTCCAAGATCTATCTCAAGCTAGAAAGTAAAGAAGTCAAGTTTGCGATGTGAAGAAGAGTGAAGAGAAGCCCTGCATTTATACAGGTTGGGCATCCTAGGTCAAGAAAGAATCGCAAGCCCATTCCTACTGGGAACCCAACTCCAAAAACAGCTAAAAGCAGACTCCAATTGGGAGCCCAAATCCAAGAAGGAAGCCCAGTTATAGCTGGACAGCCCAACAGTTAATTCACACCTCCTCCATGCCACCGCGCGCTATGCAGAAGCTGGGGGGCATTTGTGGGAACCTAATTTTAAGCAAACCTTAGGTCAAATATTTCCTTCCATTTGGGGAATATTTGATTTGGGGATTCTTGCCTTGATTAGGGATTTGATTCGCATTAAATCCCTAATTGATTTGAATCTCCTAAAATCAGAAAAATAATTCCTTTTCCAACAAGGATTATTTTTCTCCGAACCCTAACCCTCCGAGACCACTATAAAAGGATGGCTACGCACAAGGGTTGAGGTACGTCTGAAATCTCTACTGAAGCTCTGCAGAAAATTCCTCTCAAACCCTAGCCCCCTCCTCTCTCCCTCTCTTTTACATACGGCTCTGGCCGCCCGGTTTACACCTTAAACATATCTCCGTACCCTAGATTAGCTAGTGTTTTTCTTACAAACTTTTGAACTAATTTAGGCATCATAGGGCCTTTGGTGTGGCCCTCTTATTTGTTCTATTTTTCAGGGAGAAAGAGGCGGCAAAGAAGAGAGGGGAATTTTTCCAATTGAATATTCTTGTGGAAAAATTTGCTCCCACATATAATATTTGAAGTAACATCTAAAACATAGACAGTCCGAATAATTGAAATACAATATAGAGTCTCAATATATTAACAATATAGTACTAAATTGGTATTCCGTCTTAATATTATATACTAGAGCCACTTGGATTGTATGTTATGTTTCCTAGCTATAAGTAAACCCATTCCACTAGCAATGAGTTTCAGAACGTAAACATAGACAGTCCAATGGCTTCTTCATTGGAGAGAAAAAGCCATCCCAAAATAAATCATGCTGAGCCTGAGGATGAAATTACAAAGGAAGAGGAAGATGAAAGCTTCTGCTATGCCATCCAGCTGGTGGGTTCTTCTGTGCTGTCCATGTCTCTGCAATCAGCAATTGAGCTTGGCGTTTTTGACATCATAGGCAAAGAGGGTCCAGGCGCCAAGCTCTCTTCATCTGAGATTGCAGCCAAGATTGGCACCAAGAACCCTGAGGCACCCATGATGATTGATAGGATCCTCAGGCTCCTCACCAGCCACTCTGTTCTCAATTGCTCTCTTGTTTCTGCTAATGAAGATGAAAATGGTGGTGGGTCTGATTTTCAGAGGGTCTACAGCCTTGGCCCTGTGTCTAAGTACTTTGTGAATGATGAAGAAGGTGGTTCTTTGGGCCCCGTGTTGACATTCACTCAAGACAAGGTCTACATGGAAAGCTGGTTAGTTTAAGCCCTCTTGCCCCAGCCACTAATTAATTATCCTCTTTCCTTTTCTATACATGGTCCACCCAATAATAGAAGAAAGGCCCTATATAATTCAATTTTTATTAAGTTCCCTAAATCAAAGAAGCAAACCACATAGTTTGTGCTAATTATAATACAATTAGGGTATCTAACTCCAACTTTCTACGCATAATAAATTCACAGGTCTCAACTGAAAGATGCAATTGTTGAAGGAGGAATTCCATTTAACAGGGTCCATGGCACGCACGCTTTTGAGTATCCAGATTTGGACCCCAGGTTTAATCAAGCATTCAACACAGCAATGTTTAACCACACCACCATTGTCATCAAGAAACTTCTTCATATCTACAAGGGTTTTGAAGACAAGAACCTCACACAACTAGTTGATGTTGGTGGTGGTTTGGGAGTGAACCTTAATCTGATCACATCTAGATATCACCATATAAAGGGTATCAATTTCGACTTGCCCCATGTTGTAAATCATGCCCCTTCCTATCCTGGTAGGACTTGTTTGATTCAATGTGAAATCTTCGTTTTTGCTTCATCGGAAGCGGTATGCAGCATAAAATGGGAGTTAATTGATTTTTGTCTTTTTGCAGGTGTGCAACATGTTGGAGGAGACATGTTTGCTAGTGTTCCAAGTGGGGATGCCATTTTTATGAAGGTAATTTTTTAATTTCTCAAGCATTAATTAAATTTTGGTTTTCTTCTTTTAGTTTAACAACGGTAACCATATATATGAAGCTGTTCTACTGTCTTCTGATAAATTTGTTTGTAGTGGATACTTCATGATTGGAGCGATAAGCACTGCCTAAAGCTGTTGAAGAATTGTTACAAAGCTATTCCAGACAATGGAAAAGTGATTGTTGTGGAAGCAATACTTCCAGCTATGCCAGATACTAGCACTGCTGTGAAAAGCACTTCCCAACTTGATGTGATGATGATGACTCAATATCCGGGAGGGAAGGAGAGGAGTGAACAAGAATTCATGGCCCTGGCAACTGGTGGTGGATTTAGTGGCATCAGATATGAATGTTTTGTCTGTAACTTTTGGGTTATGGAGTTCTTTAAGTAACTAAGGCATATGAAAACTTAGTTACTAAAATGAAGGTGTTAAGTCTTCGAGGCTAATAAAAGATTGGCAAATGTTTCTTATCTATGAGCAAGAAAATACTGAAGACTCAAGAGTACTGCACCTAAAGTCTGCAGATTATTTTACCTAATTTACTTTGATATTTCCCTTCTAAAGTAACAGAAGATTGTAACAAGTAGTTTTTACGGGTATGTTCGTAGGGGGACGGGGGGGTACTCTATCAGTGGTTAGGTTCCTGCTCCTGCTTGTAGTTGAGCGGGTAAGATTACTCAGTTAGACCGATGATCGAGCCCATATGTGTAGAGAAACTTACCTAATCCCTGACGACATTGCCTCAAAAAAAAATCCTATCGCTATTCTCTCTCAAAAAAAAAAACAGAGAGCTTCCATTGAGGGATCCCTCAAATAAGCTTATTTGAGGGACACCCATTGTAGGGCCCACTCCGGATTGTATTTCACTAATCCAAACCGTCTATTTTGTAGATACTCATTCAAAGATCATCTCTACAAAAAATCACTTAAATCTGATATCATTTGACTATTCAATTGAGTTATTGAAAATTTAGTACTTTCTTGAAGTACCGTGTTCATTGATTTTGTAGGACACAATTGGATGTCGAAACGATTTCCGATTTGTCTAATTTTTTGTAAGGATGATCTATGAATGAATATCTAAAAAGTAGATAATTTGGATCATTAAAAAAAAGATTGTATGGTACCCTAAAGGGCGTCCCTCAAATAAAATTATTTATACCTTTTAAATATTCAAATATATTTAAAATGTTTTTAATTTATTTATAAATTCTCATATAAATGAAAATGCTAGTAAAAACAAAAGCATCACTCGAAATAATAAAAAGCCTTCTCTTTCATTACCAGGCATGAGCGGTTTTATTGCCGAATTGATAGTTTTTTTTTGGAATACTTACTAGCCAAAAAAATATCTTTTAATGGAAAAAAATACGGTACAGCCGTGCGGCTTTCCTGGTTAAAGAAAACCCAAATTTTACTCCTAACTACATACAAGTATATACCAATCTAAATGTTGAAATAGTCAGGTTAATCGTCTGAGGCTATCAGCACTCTACTCGCATTGCCTTTGTTGAGTTTGTGATGGTAATTGCTTATTTCTCTATGCTTTGGATGCTGTATCTTTATTTTCTTAGTATTGTTACCTGGTTCACCTGTTCATGAGTTTAATCACTACACTAGCAATGAGTTTCATACCGTAAATATAGACAGTCCAATCCAATGGCTTTTTCATTGGAGAGGAAAATCCATCCCAAAATAAATGATGCTGAGCCCGAGGATGAAATAACAAAGGAAGAGGAAGAAGAAAGCTTCTGCTATGCCATCCAGCTGGTAGGTTCTTCCGTGCTGTCCATGTCTCTGCAATCAGCAATTAAGCTTGGGTTTTTGACATCATAACCAGAGAAGGTCCAGGCGTCAAGCTCTCTTCGTCTGATATTGCAGCCAAGATTGGCACCCATGATGATGGATAGGATCCTCAGGCTCCTCACGAGCCACTCTGTTCTCCATTCCTCTCTTGCTGCTGCTAATGAGGATGAAAATGGCGTGGGTCTGATTTTCAGAGGGTCTATAGCCTTGGCCCTATGTCTAAGTTCTTTGGGCCCCTTGATGGCATTGGCTCAACACAAGGTCTTCATGGAAAGTTAGTTATACACCATTAGTGCCACTAATTAAGTTATCATCTTTGTATTGGATACTTCATGATTGGACCCATGAGCACTGCCTAAAGCTGTTGAAGAATCGTTACAGAGCTATTCCAGACAATGGAAAAGTGATTGTTGTGGAAGCACTACTTCCAGCTATGCCAGATACTAGCAATGCTGTGGAAGCACTTCCCAACTTGATGTGATTATGATGACTGAAATTCCGGGAGGGAAGGAAAGGAGTGAACAAGAATTCATGGCCCTGGCAACTGGTGCTGGATTATTCATGAATGATGAACCATAAAAAGAAAATAAATTGGTTGACTGGTGCTGGTGGTGAGCAGGCATTAGTGAGTGAGTAGTGACATACATATTATTGCATGTACCACGCTCATTAAATATATTAGAGAGTAGATTGGGGTACAAGAAGGAGAAATAATTTAGGGTAAACTGCCGACTTACCCCTTGAACTTGTACATAACTCTCAATTTACCCCCTGACTTTTTTTTTTAGCGAATTAAGGGCTCGAATTAAATATTATGGTAAATTACTCAAATGGTCCTCAAATTTGTACCCGATTTACATTTTGGTCCCTAAATTAAATTATTCGTTCAAATAGTCCACCAACTCTTTATTAATCGGCACTTTGGTCCTACCGTTACATTTTCTGTTAAATTTAGTCATGTGAGCCGCACATGCTACATTTGTGAGGGTAAATAAGACTTTTGACCTATGTATCACCCTTTTATCACCACTATATCACAAATGTATCACTACTTTATCACCTATGTATCACTACTTTATCACCTATTTGGGGAACATAGGATGGTTATGGACTGTTTTACCCTTACATTGGACGGCAACATTAACATAATGTAACGGGAGAATCAATGGAGCGATTAAGATAGAGTTGATGGACCTTTTGAACGAATAATTTAATTGATGAACCAAAATATAAATTGGGTATAAGTTTGAGGACCATTTGAGTAATTTACCCTAAATTTTATTATCAATGTTCCCCCACCGTCAAAATTTGAACATTTCATCCATTAATCCGTCCATTTGAGGGTTATTTTGGTCATTCCCAGTTTGGTAAGGTTGGACAGCCACCATCTCCATGTCGATATCTCCCTCAGCCCCCTTCCCATTCTTGGACTTGCAACAGCCCCACCCCACCCACCCTCTGCACCATTGCCTATCCCTCCTAAAAAAGTTTCGCAGCACACCCATCCTTCCCACAAAAAACAAAAAAACAAAAAACAAACAAACAAACTATCAGCCAAACCCATACCTGCAACCCACGACCACCTCAAGCACAAAATCAAACCTGATATCCCCCTTCCCCTTCTTGGACCTGCAACAACAGTCCAATGGCTTCTTCATTGGAGAGAAAAAGCCATCCCAAAATAAATCATGCTGAGCCTGAGGATGAAATTACAAAGGAAGAGGAAGATGAAAGCTTCTGCTATGCCATCCAGCTGGTGGGTTCTTCTGTGCTGTCCATGTCTCTGCAATCAGCAATTGAGCTTGGCGTTTTTGACATCATAGGCAAAGAGGGTCCAGGCGCCAAGCTCTCTTCATCTGAGATTGCAGCCAAGATTGGCACCAAGAACCCTGAGGCACCTATGATGGTGGATAGAATCCTCAGGCTCCTCATCAGCCACTCTGTTCTTAATTGCTCTGCTGTTGCTGCTAATGGTGGGTCTGATTTTCAGAGGGTCTACAGCCTTGGCCCTGTGTCTAAGTACTTTGTGAATGATGAAGAAGGTGGTTCTTTGGGCCCCTTGTTGACATTCAATCAAGACAAGGTCTTCATGGAAAGCTGGTTAGTTTAAGCTCTCTTGAACCTACCACTAATTAATTATATCCTTTATCCTTTCCTCCTTTATTCTTTTTTTTTTTTTTTTTCACTTATGTTTTTATATATTTACGTTTGATTAACATATTGGCATTACACATGATTATATTAAAATCAGTATAATGGGGAAACCAGAAAAGTACTCGGGAATGATCGAACTTGGGTGTAACGGGGCGGACTCACTCTTATACCCACATTTACAGACAATCTCACTCCTTAAAATGGCATAATTAAAGTCAGTATGGGAATCTTGGCTAGGGAAGTAACTATTAAAATTATTAATGGTCCACCCAATAATAGAAGAAAGGCCCTATATAATTCAACTTTTATTAAGTTCCCCAAGTCAAAGAAACAACTCACATAGTTTGTGCTAATTATAATACTAATAGGGTATCTAACTCCAACTTTCTACACATAATAAATCTACAGGTCTCAAATGAAAGCTGCAGTTGTTGAAGGAGGAATTCCATTTAACAGGGTCCATGGCATGCAAACTTTTGAGTTTCTAGGTTTGGACCCCAGGTTTAATCAAGTGTTCAACACAGCAATGTTTAAACCACACCACCATTGTCATCAAGAAACATCTTCACATCTACAAAGGGTTTTCAAGACAAGAACCTCACACAACTTGTTGATGTTGGTGGTGGCTTTGGAGTGGCCCTTAATCTGGTCACATCTAGATATCCCCATATAAGGGGAATCAATTACGACTTGCCCCATGTCGTAAATCATGCCCCTTCCTATCCTGGTAGGACTTTAATTTATTTGATTCAATGTGAAATCGTAGTTTTTGCTTCATCGGAAGCAGTGTGCAGCATAAAATGGGAGTTAATTTTTTTTTTTTGCAGGTGTGGAACATGTTGGAGGAGACATGTTTGCTAGTGTTCCAAGTGGGGATGCCATTTTTATGAAGATAATTTTTGAATTTCTCAGGCATTAATTAAATTTTTGGTTTTCTTCTTTTAGTTTAACAATGGTAACTATATATATGAAGCTGTTCTACTTGTCTTCTGATACATTTGTTTGTAGTAGATACTTCATGATTGGAGCGATGAGCACTGCCTAAAGCTGTTGAAGAATTGTTACAATGCTACTCCAGACAATGGAAAAGTGATTGTTGTGGAAGCACTACTTCCAGCTATGCCAGATACTAGCACTGCTGTGAAAAGCACTTCCCAGTTTGATGTGTTTATGATGACTCAAGTTCAGGGAGGGAAGGAGAGGAGTGAACAAGAACTCATGGCCCTGGCAACTGGTGCTGGATTTAGTGGCATCAGATATGAATGTTTTGTCTGTAACATTTGGGTTATGGAGTTCTTTAAGTAACCAAGGCATATGAAAACTCATACACTAAAATGAAAGTGTTAAGGCTCCAAGCCTAATAAAAGATTGGCAAATGTTTCTTATCTATAAGCAAGAAAATATTTCAGACTTAGAACTGCACATAAAGTCTGCAGATTATTTTACTTAATTTACTTTGATCTTTCCCTTCTAAAGTAACATAAGAAACGTAATGATATGAATTACAAAATGAAGACAAAGTACATTTATAACCGTGGTTAGAATAAGCTTATGCAAACAAAATGAAGAATGTTCACATATTTATGAACAATGCTGCGAGATATACACGTATGTATAAGCTTCAAAAACCAACCACAAGTTCTTCTCCTATCTCAGCAGCATTACTTTTCGGGTTTGCTCTAGCCGCTTCCGATTATATCTTTGTATGTGTCTTTAATCTTCTGCGTCAAAGCTTCCCTGAAATTCAAACAGCAGATGTGCCATGGAAATTCTATATGTTACTATGGCAAATCTTTTTTGGACCAATTAAAAGAAATAGAAACTACTTATATACTCCAATAAAGGTTTTTGTAGCAAATTGTACTCACCTGTCTGGTTTGAAAACAAGGTTCTTGTATGCAAACCACTGCAAAGATACATAAGAAAGGCAGGTAGTAAGAGGTAGGAAAGTGCAAGAAGTAGTGAATTGGGTTCTTTTCTGGCATAATCTTAATTGAAAAGTTTCTAAAAGAATGCAAAAGCAAACAAAACCCAACTTACCCCAGTGTAGCCAATGCCTACAAGCTCAAGAACACCAGGGACTAAAGGAAGCCTATCAATTGCCTGTTACAAACATACCCATCAAGCAGATTAACCAGTCAATAATCGAATAATCGAGTAAGAAATTAGCTACTCAAATCTACAGAAATAAAAACACAGCAACTTAAAAATTTTAATTTGGAAACTATGGGAAGCTAACACAGAATGTGGATAAGGAGAGAGACACACCGAGATCAATCCAGTGGAGCCCCATAGTGCAACAGCACCAGCCACCGCAAGTGAAGACACTGCGTACTTATCTTCAACTTTTTCCCACTAGAAAGCAAAAACAAATCATTTTGTGTCATCTAACTTGCTGAGCTCCTTCATACAAAAACACTAGATAGTGACATAACTGAATGACAGGCTTACAGCTTCTTGAACTGTCTTCACAATCTCTGGGAACTCAGTTGTTGCCACTTCTGCAGGTGCTTCCCCTGTGGCCATGGCCATGACATTGCGTGCAATCTTACGACCTAAAAGAAATAAAAAAGAAACATCAGTATATATGCATTTTATATTTACACATCTAGCATGTTATGTTACTAGACTGTCAATCTAAACGATACGTTGAATAAAATTTCACTTGATCAATCGTCTAGATTGGTCAAATTGTTTGGAAAAACAAAATTTTCATCGAACATATAAAGTACTTTGTAAATACTAATGATAGTAATCATGGATGGCTCACAATAGGCAGTAGTCTTCCCTGGGCGGTTCTGAGACTGAACCGGGGGTGGAGGAAGCGTAGGGAGGGTCACACATTGCGGCGATGATGCTGCCGAGTGGCGGGGAGCCTTGGTGTCAACAAGGGTGGATGAGGAGGAGATGGAAAGTGTGGAGGAGCTAGAGGCCATGGCTATTGAATCCCCTACAGGTTATTTAAGTCCTATGAGAGATTCTGAGGCCACCAAGGATGAGAAATTTGATACAGTAGTGTCTGATGAGTTTCAACTTATCTTTCTTGTTATCTTTGTTCTTGGTTTGTAATTTTGGAGGGGCTTGGATTATTTTGCAATGGACAGTGGAGATGGTGTTCTCTCAAGTTTGGAGATGGAGAACCACCCATTCCTTCATGTGGATAGTGTGATGACATGGCTTGTAGGATAGGCATTTTGTGGTGTTTGATTTGGATAGGAAGCTCCAGGTTGGATCTCTGTTGTTGTGACCCAAAAAACCTCTCCATTATATTATCTTCCTCCAAAGGGCAAACTTTGTTTTCAAATTACCTTCTGTTTACTCACCTGTATGTCAATCTATTCTTCTAATAAAAATTTAGAAGACGAGTTTGTAACTCAAGTGATTGAGAGCTTCGATTTCCCTTTCCTACTATATCTTTTATAACATAAAATAAAAAACTTACTAGTGGGGCACAACCGAGAGAAAACATTTAGCAAAATATTTCATACATCTCCATCATGCTTTGATATGGGAAAGGTCTAAAAGAGTGAAACTATCTACATGTGCATATGTGATAGGCTGTTCACCACCACCCAATACCCTTTTAGTAAGAAGATTCTCATCTGGTGTTAAACATTTGCACTCTCTATCCACTACTGGCATAAGCCTCTCATTAATATTGATGAAAAAAAAATCCTTAAAGAAAACAAACCATCATCATGTAAGCCTACTTGTAAGTCGTCTAACTAGGGGATGGGTAGCAGAGATTCCATAGGCATCAAAGAACAAGTTTCTTTTCACCTTTACCTATACTGTTGGTGGTAAATGTTAAAGTAGGGATGGTTGAGGTTGAGGTAAAAATGAGTTACGAGAATAAAGAAATGGTCAGCTTGCTTCCGAGGCTAAGGCCCCGTTTGGGATTGCTTTTTTAATTAAAAACCTGCTTCACTTTAAAGTTAAGCAGTTTAAAGTGTTTGGTAAAAATAAAATATCCCGATTATTTTCAAAGCAGTAGCCTTTTGACAGCAGCTTTTAAAAGTAGGCTCTGGGTTGTTTTTCAAAGCTACTTTTAAAAGAAGCTGAGATGAACCTTCAATGAATTTTTTTAATTACCAAAATATCATCATTCATTTTTAAAAATGACACCACCTCCACTTCCACATCCAACTCCAACGCTTGCACCACCACATTCACTACCTCCACAACCACCGCCAGCACCACCACATCCTCCTCCTCCTCATCCACTGCCACCACCACCACAACCACCACCTCCTCCACCACATCCACCACCACCTCCACAACCAACACCACCACCACCATGCTGCCACTGTTACCACCACCTCCACAACAGTCATCCCTACCACCACCACTACAACAACCACCAACTCCATCTTCTTCACCACCACCACCTCCATTCTATCACCACCACTACCACCACATGATTAGTACATAACACTTTCAATATCATGTCTATTTTAGTTATTATTCACAGTTACAACAATTTTATATTAAAATTTACCAAACGGTTTTGACACTGCTTTTTGTACTAACAGCACTTTAAAAATATTGTTTACCAAACATGGAGCTGCTTTACTTTACAGCTAATTATTTTTAAAGCACAACATAAGCAACTTTTTTCAAAAGTGACGGTAATACCAAACTGAGCCTAAGTGATCTTGTCTTCTTTGGGCCTTCGGCCTAGTAATCTTAAACTTCAGTATATTTGTGTGGACCAAATCCAATATAAGCAGGCCACACAAGGTAGTAAGGCACTAGCCCATTTTATTTTAGATGGTCATGCAAGGTTTCTTTTCCTTTTTTAAAATAGAGGCTAATAGGCTAATATATAAGTTATAGACAAACTTAGTAAGGTGGCACTATTTTTTTTTCTTTCTAATTAGATGTGACAGTTACGGCACAATCGCCTCCTTAAATTGCACATTTGTGCTTGTGGCATCGAAGCTTGATTTGTAATAAGCAAGCCTATAGGACAAAAGCAAGTTTTTGTCGTTCACACGCATATTGATGACTGATAGAGTCGATATGCCTAACAATCATTGAGTTAATGTATTTCAGAATAATAGTCAATCATAGTATTAAATTATAATTCTAGTCTATTAACGATTGCTAGTCATTGATAATTTGAACACATCTCACATCATCACATGTAGCTATATAGGTCAGATTCTCCATTTGAGAATCAAAGATGTGGTAGAATGATAGATGTAGGAGACTAGGGTTCTTTTTTCCTTTGATCTAACATGCCAATTCCCGCGTAAATCTAAACAAACCATCGTACGAATGCTACATAGTATGCCTATGCTTCTTTTTACGCTACAGTGAAACGGTAAAAACCCCAGTTGATAAAAGTGAAAATAATTGAAGGGAGTTGATCTCGAGGTGAATAATTTGCTCATGGTTAGAAGGGGATGGACAAACCATGGCATAGGAAAAAGGCTTTGTTTCTTGGATCGGAAACCGAAACAAACCCATGTAACCCCTCCCACCCCCACACAGACGCATGAGAGAGAGAGAGAGAGAGAGAGAGAGGGAGGTTAAGCTTAGACTTCCCTAGTCCCCACACTACCATATACTATGACTCATTTTGTCTTCTTAGCCAGCTTCTTTCAATATAATTTGAGCTTTCATGCATTCGTCCCACCACCTGTTTGGTAAAATGCCTCAAAGTGGCATTTCACACTTTTCACCTTTATACACGTAGGAGCCCACAACCCAAATCCCATATACGATTCTATCGTAAATTTGCATATAATTATGTGTCTATCCTATATATTGTTTTCTTCAATTATTGATTGCATATCACTATGTGTAATGTGTATATACTTGATTCACTATCCATTATTTCACGACTAATATATTTTTTTTAATCATAGTTTATGTACATTATGTATTTATTTCTCATTATATTTTACAATCGAAAGCGACTAGACCAACAATTATATAGAATTATTGATAAAGAAAAAAGCTCCTACTTCACCACATACAATACGTTGATACAATATCACACTAACCCTAAACATGTACTAGAAAAATAAAGGGAGATATACAAAGCTAAAAAAGAAGATGTCCTTGAAGAATATGAAGAAAAAGGCCTTGTTTCATGGTGTGGCCGAAAAGCCACTTGGGGACATCTCGGAAGCCGAAAGCTATGCAACAACAAACAAAAAGAAAACAATAGATTATAGGCCTTTCTGCTGCCGATCGATCGTCACAGACTCACAGCCTCTTCCCAACTTCTTTCGTGCAACCGTGCAATAATCATGTAACATAGAGAGAAGAAAGAAAAGAAAAACGTTGCATTAAAAAAGTACGCAGAAGCAGGCACACATGCGCAGGCTGTCAAAGACTGATTGACTGGACAAGCCCCTCACCTCACCAAAGAAGTTTTACTTTGAAATTTACTTTGACCCCTTTGAAAATTTTGATTGATTGATCCCTTCTTCTTCTTCTTGTGTTGACTTCAAAAGAGTAAAAGGAAAATGAGGGGCGACCATAGGTCAAAGCATGGCTGGTATGATGAAAATTTGGGTTTGGGGATTCTGATTTTCTGATTTTCTATGATCTGATTGATTGTACGGTGGTGATGGGGGTGCTATGCTATGCCTATGATCTGTAGGTTAAAATGAAAGCTTAAAAAGGTAGATCTTGAAATTTGGAGGTGGTGGGCCAACAGAAAAAAAAATGTGGGTCTTTTTACAGAATCTCCAAGGAGATTTCTGGCACTCTCTTGAGATTTGGATGCCATACAATGAGGAATCTCTTGTCCTCTGATAAATCTCTGACCCCAACCTTCTCAACCCACCAAACCCACCAAGCAAAAGATATATATAATTGATTATATATATAAGATACCATTATATTATTGATAATGTTAACAAATAAAAGTGCATGTCAGCTTTATATGGACAAAACCCAGTTACCCAAGTTCAGACTCAACACGAACAGAGGAAGTGAGGTGGTTTTGGCTTGGTGTTAATTAGGAGAAAATAAAAAATTTAGATTTGTTGTGGGGTGTTTTTAATTTGGGATTAGGGCCAACTTTTTTTGCATTTCATGATGGACAGTTTTCAGAGCCTGAGCCTGCAGTCATTAGAGAGGACAGAGAGGTTCTCTTTGGAATTTGAAGTGTGAAGACTCTGGCTGTAGTAGAAGTAGAGTGTGTACAAACATTTGCAGCATCTGAATCACAACCCCATTTTTCTTCTTTGGAACTTGGAAGATTTTTGTGGAAGGTTTTGTCTTTGGATAAGAACAGAGAAGATTGAAGCCTCTTTAGTAACAGGAGAAATGGTATTTTGCCTTACAATCTTGAGATTATAAAACACACTGAATTGTTAATTTGAATGGATCATTGTTTTGAATGTGTCTCTAAATCATCAATTAATAACAATGTTTTAGTAGTATTTTTCTCTATTTTGTTGGAAGAGATCAAAAGTTCGAGAGTCTTAAAACCCAAAACATTTGAAAATTTGAACTAATATCATTTGCAATTTCTTATAGCATTTCCATTCATTTGTCACGGCAAAAGGCAAAGGGAGACAAGGGATGTTACCATTCACATGATTAGTGCTTGTGTTATCAATTTTTTTTGTTGGTTTTCCACTCATTGTCATGGCAATCCAAAGGCAAGCACTATTCACATAAGATATGATGAGAGAAATTTGTATAGAATTTTAGTGTGGAAAGTGAAGAATATAATTAGGTATTTATTTTCAAAAAATTCTAAAATTTTTAGTTTTTTTTAGTTATTTAATCTTGTCCAGGCAAGTCTTACATTGGGTCTTACTCCACCCAGCCTAGTGGCTGGTGGAGCCCAACGCTTGCCTTGGCAAGCCTTGACCGCGCTAGAAACGGGATTAACAGGATTGGGGGCCTAGGGGCCTCTTGCCCGTGCTTGTCTCTCCAGCTAGAAATGCTCTTAGAGGTGGGAAAAAATGAATAAAAAGGAAATTGAAATGCATTGTCCCATCAAACCATGGTGAACGTAGTCACACAGACATGTCACCTGCCAGGTAAATTTAAAGCTGGTCTAATGTTGGAAAAGAACCAAAAGGAGAAAAAACAAAGGAACTGTTAACCAAAATGATGGAATCTCAAAACCCTTGGCATGCAAGAATGCAAAACCCTAACTAAACCAGCTGACGGCGTTTGCTTTGGAAAGACCAACCACATTGAGACTCTCAATTTTCCTCTGCCATTTCAAAGAAGGAGAAGTGATTAAATTAAGCTAAATATGCTTTATTAATCTAATCCAAGGACAATCTCTGGAAATGTGAGATTTGTAGAATTAGATTATAGAATTAGAGGCTCGTTTTTCCAAATAAAACAAACACTTACTTTGATAATTTCAGACAAATGTTCCTTTTTGGGTTCCATTTGTTATTGAAGATAGAGTTGCCCTAGGGCCTTGGCAAAGTTTCTCTATTTCTTAATTTTGGGTGCCTTTTCTCTCTCTCTCTCTCTCTCTCTCTCTCTCTCTCTCTGGTCGTTTTCTCTCTCTCTCTCTCTCTCTCTCTCTCTCTCTCTCTCTCTCTTCTTTCTTTCTTTTTTTCGTTTTGCCTTTTAATCGCATATTATTATTGTTAATGAAGTTAATTACTTGGAATCTGAATTGGTTAATCATGACACTTAGGCTAAATGTCCACAGAGTTTAAGGAAATGATTAAAGATTGACTTCAAACAAAAAGTGAGAAAAAGAAAGGGAAACATGGAGGGAGGTAAAAACCAAAAACCAAATGATGTAGATTGAGACTGAGCTTGAAGAAAGGCTGTGGGAAAGGAATATGAAATGCAGAGGCAAAAATGACTAAGACTTTGGCTTTTCACATTGGGATATGTGGTGCAGCTTTGCACACTTGCCTTTGCCCTCTCCAGTCTTCATCATCCATATATATGACAATTTTCAGGCAACTTTTTAGTGGGATTTCTATTTTTTTTTCTCTCTTTAACCTCACCACCATTTTGACTTTGCCTTTCCTCCATCCCATTTCAAACCTATGTCCTCACACAAAATCTTCTGCCCATGTCTCCCTTAAACTTCAATTCATCATGTCATGAATTATATACAATGTGTAAACACAAAGGGAAAGCTACAAAAATATGCACAAAATATTTGTAGATTAAAATCTTAAAGCATATATATATATATAGGACATTGACAGCCTTCCTGGACATGCCTTTTATTTGGTAGGTGAAGCTACTGTGAAAGCTACGACCTTAGAAACTTAGAAATGGAGAGCAATTTGATGAAATGATCTTGAACATTGTATAAGTCCAATAAACTTGTAGCTATCCTTTTAAGAAAATGGAATTATTGGGTGGCAAAAATGAATTTGAAGTATGGGGAAGTAATGTTAAATATTCCACCAGCAAGAGCAGCAGGTGCAATACATGTGGGTGTGGTACCACTTCTTTCTGGCCACAATATATTTATCTTTAGCAATAACAGTGAGCATGAACTTATTTGGCAATAACTGTAACAAGTTCTTTTCACAAGCTTCCAGAGGGCACATGGGAGTGAGCCAAATTCAGCTGCATATACTGCCAACTTGGGTTCACATTTCAAGTTTCTGTAGCCTACCTCTCTCTCTCATGTCATTTCTCTAGGGCAATTTAACTAGCACAAGCCCTTAGGTTTAGGTCCTAGAACAGTAAAAAAAGAGGAAAATAACTGAGCTGGCTGGGCTTGGAGCCTTTGACTAATTGTACCTCCCTTCCCAAAACTATATAATTTGGCAATTAGAAGGGTGTTTCATGATTCAAGATTGAAATTTGAAAGATTATCATGTCATCCATGGAGGCTGAAGAAAAATGTACAGACTTCAGAAACCCAAGAGGCAGGTAAGAGTGTTGGCTTAAGGACATGCATAAAGCCACATGCAATGATGAAGCACCTTACGGACTCATAGTCCATATGGATTGCCCCAAAAGTCAAATATAGAAAGAGAAGCATCCTTTGCAAAGCTGTAATGATGATGAGAATATCAGATATTCAAAATGAGCCCTCAACTCTCCAGCAAGCATGGTGGGCCCCCATCATAAAACAAAAAACAAAAAAAGAGAGAGGAAGAAATAGACATCATCTGCAGCATTGTCGCTACAACCTCAGCGGGTAAAACTAAAACACACAAATTTACATCCTAGGAGATGGAAACAATTTTTAAAGTGGAGGTTCCCTCTGCTTCCCCATCTCCATCCCAATATCCTAAAAGAGTGAAAGACCACCTTACATTTTTCATTTCATGTGGTCACTTTCTTTTTCCTTTCCTATCCCTACTCTCTCTAAGAAATGAAATAGGGTTAGCTGCTTTCTGGAGCACTGCCTTGACTCATTAAACCAATCAGCTGCAGCCGTTGATGAAGCTGAATATTTGATGTACAGCTCTAGCAATCTCATCTGCTGATCCTAACTTGCATCCTTCCTCTATCTGCAGTAACACACCAAATTTAAATTCCAAACTGTGTTAATATTATATTACATCCATTCACACATCTCCTCAAAACAAGAGCAATAAAATAACAAATTAAAAAGAAGCTTTACTGGGGTGCTGTGATATTATATCATATATGCTAGCCTGCTAGCTAGGGTAGCTTGAGATCCAAGTCAGAATGTTTGACTAGGAAAAAACAAACAGATAAGACAGAATGAAAAAAAAAATTGTAAAAGATAAATAATACCTTGAGATTGAAAGAGTAAAGAACAGTATCTTGTGAAGAAGTAATGTTGAGGTGCAAAACTGCGAGCCTAAGATCTTCCAATGCAAGAATGGCTTTCATCAACTGCCCAGCTCTTCTTTGGCACTGGATTTTTAAGTTCACATGGGTTTGGATCACTGTGACATCTATGTCTGCAGCCTCAGACTTGTTCTGTGCTGTTACTTCATCCTCAAGGGGGGTGGTGGTGGTGCCTTCCTCATGAGACCCAATTCTGCATTGGGACAGAGACATGAACATTCCATTGGATGGCATTGCCATACTGGCAGAGGAGGATGATGATGATGAGCTAAAAGAGTTGTCACCATTGCTCCCTTGATCAGCTCTTCTCATTCTCTTTTGGGCTTCAAGGGATTGAAGCAGCTGCTCCAATTCCTTCACAAAGTCTATTGCACCCCCCACAATAGATGCTTGGTCACCCTTTGAAAAACAAAGCTTATTTCAATAAAGAACATTTCATGGCTTCTTCAAGCTAACTCATGAAATTGTAAGAAGCTAAAGATTAAAAATTCATATATATGCTTACCCTTTGAATGTAGGAAGTGGGCATGAGGGACCTGAGAACATTGAGATGGTCATTCATTTGGCGCCTGCGGTTGCGTTCAACAGCAATGTGAGTCATGCGCTGGCTCTCTACTTCTTCTTTGTTCTTGGTTGGCCTTGTTCTCTTGCGCTTTCTTCTTTCTCTGGTGACTGGAGGGGATTTGGGGTACTGGGTCTGCTCAGGTTCATTTTGTGCTTGAGCCCAGGTAGGTGGAGGAGATCCTGATGAGTTATTGCCTTTCCTACGACAGTTAATTTCAGCTGAGTTGGGCTGTTCCTGGTCTTGGATGCAATCTGAACTAACAGCCTCCAGATTACCAGCAGAAACTGAATGTGGGTGATTATGAAGGTCCTTGGCTTCTGATTTAACAGGTGAATGCAATTCAACCATGTCATGGGTCACACAGCTCTCAATCTCTAGTGCTGTCTGAAGTTGGGTCTCCATTTCAGGCATGTAGGCTTTGCCTAACTCCCATGGATTCTTTAGGTGCTGTAGTCTCAAGAGTGCCTGAAAGCTTGGCTCTTTCAAGGGAAAGTAAGGTGGGGGGGAGTTTACAGTTTGTAACATCTGAAGGAATGGCATTTTGTCTTCCAAGCTTGGTATTGAGAGATGTGCTGCTTCTTCTTCTTCCTCAAATCTCAAGCTTTCTGTGGTGCTTAATCCTTGTTCTAAGCACTGAAAATCCAAATGCTCACCAAAAAACTGCAACAAACCATAAACCCAAAAATAATTATAAAAAATGTGAATAAAGAAAGAAAGAAAGTTCGGAAAAGGTAAGAACTTTACTGGGCTTCACACCTAACCTTTTTCTATTAAAGAAAGCAAGAGAAAAATAAAAACAAAATTGACATGGGTTTAGTGGGGGGTTCAGTTTCAACTTTCAACAAAGGAAAGGTAGAACAAAAATGGAATGAGAATGGAATGTGAAAGAGGAAAACAGTGTAGCACGGTGTTATTATTTCCAGGAAAACAACACACATTGCATTGAATGCAAGCATTTTGAGAAGTAAATGCAGTGCATTTCTTGAGGCTAGGGAAGGGATTCTAGAAAGAGGAAAGAGAAAAAGAAAGGGCAGTACAAACAAATTGAGCAAAAATAACATAACATACACAGGGATCAATGGGTCCTTGAAGCCTCTCCATTGCAGCTGAGCTGAGCAGTTGTTGGGTGAACTGTGCCTTAAATTGTTCTCTCTCTTTCTCTCTCTCTCTCTCTCTCTCTCTAGATATATTGGCTATACCAAGTTACCAACATTCCATTGTGATGCTAACAGAACAATTGCAATAAATGTAAGAAGCCCCAGCAATAAGAAGCAGAATGAGACACCATGAATCCAACACCATAAAATAAATATATTCCTTTGTTTTGTGATGGGTGTAATGATGCTTCTAAATAGAACAATATTTAATGCTCTGTGCGAGCATTGAAGAACTAACAAATTGAGGAGATCAGAAAGAGGTAGAGAGTACTTGACACAAGAGGTTGAAATGGGCCTCAGAGAGAGAGAGAGAGAGAGAGGTGAAGATGGGTTAAAACAAAGGTGGGGCGAACAAAATGGAAATGTACTAAGGACGGGTGTGGTAAGAAATGAAGGGTGGAAAACTCTCAAACTGATTTTGAGAGGATATGCTAATAGTAATGCTTAGATATACATGAAACTGAGAGAGAGTTGGTGAGAGTTAGCAGAAGAGAGAGAGAGAGAGAGTTGAGAAGGCTATGGTTGTCTGGTTTACAAGGTCCCAAGCATTATTGGCGGTGGCAGTTTTGTCCAGCTGCGAGGACAGACAGTTGTGGGGACTCTCTCTCTCTCTCTCTCTCTCTCTCTCTCTCTCACACACACACACACACTCTCACTGCACAGGGAAGAAAGAAAGAGAAAAGCTTTGGAAAGTCCTTCGATGGATTGAGTCACTTGTCTAACGATGGGTCATTTCCCATTTTCACACATGTCCAGCCAGCCCTTCAGCCCAACCCAACTCAACGCCCAACCCAATCTCAATTTTACCCATACTTCATCACTTATTTACTGCTTTACCTGTACCCTCCGCAAATTCCTCCCGAGTTGCATTTGGGTTGAAATTCTGAAAAAATACGTTGGTGTTTTCTGGAATTTCTTATTTTATTTTAATTGTATCAAATTCAAGAAATTGAATGACTTTGTCAAAGAAATTACCCTTTACATGCATACTTAATACAAAAACTAAGTTTGCTTTTCCTTAAATAACTTGGAAAACTAAACATATTTTGAATATGAAAGGACCGAAATAAAGTTAATGCACATTAGCAAGGCGATAATAAGGGCAATAGGGTTATTTAAGCCCCAATAACTTTTTTATTTGCTCTTCCATTTAGTAAATTTGCAATTTGAACCTAATTAGTGGAATTTTTCTTTCAAGCGAAGAGATAATGTGTTGGACGAACAAGTTTTTGGCTCCTCTGCCACTAATACATGAATTGAGCCCTCGTGTTCCCATCTCAACCACTATTTTAGTTCTGTCTCAACTACGTCACTGTCATAGTCCAAATTGAATTGTTTTTGAAGTTGTGTAAAACTGGTTTAGGGCTTAAATACCTATGATTGTGTTTTTTTTTTTTTTTTTTTTGGGCTGGGCCTAGAGCCACTAGCTGTGACTCTGTGAGCATGTTTCGCAATAAATATGTCGGGACACAGATTTTGTCTCTAAGTAAGTACTGATGGGACCGAATCCTAGACTCAAATCGTATATTTCCCATTGCATTTCCTCCTTTTTAATCAAATTTGAAGCCAATTTTAATGCTACGGCATTGTCCACAGCATCACACATTGATCTAAATAAGATTAAATGTCCATGATGGCAGATTGGCTACCTTATTAAAATACCCTCTCGATATTCATATGAAGAAAAAGAAAAGGGATTATTTGAGGTTTTAAAGGAAACTTTATGTGCTTTGTTTTTCTGACTTGTTGCTTTTGTTTATAAAAAGAAGGTTGCTTTGTGTTTCTAATGTTTTTCCTTAATAAAGAAGGGAAATTTGAACATTAGGAAAAAGATGTCTCTGTCTATATATATAAACCAAAAGACCATATGGGTCAATTTTCAAATAACTCAAAATGATGCTTTTTGTCAACACGAGTTGGTTCAGTTGATAAGGTTCCTGTATCGTGTGTGCCCCATCAGTATTCGAGTCTCCTTGCCAACAGTTCCGTGTTTGGTGGGTAATCTATAAAATTTCTCTGAAAATCTATACAGGTGACTGCAAGGCGTAGAAGCCTTTGAGTAACTCCTTCTTAGTAAAGGCCTAGGGTTTGTCCTAGCCCTAGATGTGGGGGTAGCCTCTCCTTCATTAAAAAAAAAAAAGATACCTTTTAAGAAAACTCAAAATTATCTTTATTTAAGAAAAAATAATAATAGTCTCTCCACTCTGCACCTAAGTTAATCCCCTCCTCATAATTTAGATTAGATTAAAGTATAATATCTTTTGCACTAAAATATGAGATAATTTTCATAAGTTACAAAATCTGAGACGGTTGCACCACTAGGCTTCCCACAAGGTTGGCCGAAGCCAACCCATATGGCTTTTGTTTCAATAGAAAGCTCTATACAGTGCTGTCGATCTTGGACAAGGGTGGTCAGTGCAACTGCCCTGGGCCCATTGTCTAGGAGGTACAAATTTTTATTTATTTTATAAAGAGGTATAGTATATTTATTATATATTATTTTAATATTTTTTAAAAAGTAACATGGGGTGTTTCAACACTTTTAAGCTCTAATTGATTGATTGCAAATTTGGAAGTTTTAAGTTTGTTGTTGTGAAGAGAGATTTCTCAAATTCCAAGTTATATTGTTCTTTGTTTATTATTTGAAAGTATTAAAATTTCATTGGATTTCCTTGTACTGTTTCTAATTTCAAGTAGCAATGATTCCTGAAAAAACAACAATCTGGAAGTAAAAAAAGAAAAAAAAAAGATTAAATTGTTACAAGTATTTATCTTGTTTATGCATTATATTTGAATGTATATCAAGTGTAGCCTCTTATTTTAGATTTTTATATATTGAAGTTTGATTTTATAAAATTTATTTGTCTTGAATGTTAAATTTTCAGTAAATTTGAATAAGTTAAATCTCGATCGAAAAATGAGAGTTACTCTAGCACGTAAATGAAAAAAAAAGAATTATATATATAGAGGCCTAATTTTTTACATTTGCCCTGGGCCCTGGCTCCATATCAGACATATTATTTCGTCTAGCTTGTGGTACATAGTGATTGAGATACCTGTCATAGCTCAGGCCTAAGATTTTCTAAATATGTTCCCATTTTTGTCTTCATACAATACAAACCAAAAATAACCCAAATTAAATCATGCATTCACATGTATACGTATGCGAATGGTTGTTTTCAAGTTTCTGTAACATTTCCTAGTTCTCAAGGCACACTACAGCTCAAGAACCCTTCTCTGCCATTTGCTCAAGATCCTAACATCGATATATATGAATTGAAAGGCAACCTCTTATCATGTTTCTTTTTTCTTTCTAGGGTTGCTTTCAGACCACTCACACTGTCACCTGTTCGCTAAGCATATGTACTCTGTCCTCTGAGGTGATTTATTTTCTTCTCCTGGCTTTTCTTTCTTATTATTGGGTAAAGTATAGATCACGGATGTAAACTAACAGCTCACTTAGAGCTTTCATAAGCGCCACGACAATTTTTCGGATATATAGTACGCACATACTAAAAGTCGTGACACGTAGTATCAGAGCTAATTAACCTCATACAATCTTAACTTACTATAGGAATTTGATTATGCTAAGATATTAGGAATATGAGTGTGGAAGATTATGCCAACAGCTGACTCGGAACTCCATTTTTTGCAATTCATAAGTGGCAAGAGAACTTTTCGGGTATATAATACGTACATACTCAAAATCGTGACAATTAGTATCTGAACAAACCTCATAGGATGTTATCGTAGGAATACGTGTATGGAAGATTATGCTAAAATATTAGGAATATGAGTGGAAGATTACGCTACTTCAAATCGATAATTAAGCTAGATACTTGGAATCCCAGTGTCATGATCTAGGATCTTTTTGAAATATTGTCTGGCCTCATTTGTCACTACAAACAATTTTAGGCATGGAGGATATTGATGAGTGCATATGCAGAGAATGACAAATTCAATTTAATTCATAAGATAAAGTCTATCTTATCCAAGCCACACTGCCTCTATTCTCCTCACATTAGTTTATATTGCAGATCTGTAGCCACACAACCAGAAGCATATGCTTCAAGTCCTAAGATATATGGCAGAATTTAAAATTCCTTTGTCTTCTTCAAGCTTGGCATTCCTAAGCAAACAAACATAAAAAATAAAATAAAAAATTTATTGAGAAGTAGCAGCATTCAAATATTATAACAGCAAATAAATTTTAGCATTATCCTGATATCAGTTGAGAAACTGGTTGTGGATTGTAGAGTCTCCTGAAACCCCAATACTTGGAAGTTGAAAACCTTATCTCCTATGACTTGCAACTTACAAGGTCAAGCTTCGCATCGGCAGGCTTTGGCCCCTTTCGGCCTTGCAATTACACATACTGCCAAATCAATCTACTGTGCCTGCTTTCATATGTATATATTGATTAACAAGAGATATCTGGCTATGTATTTCAATTCGTGACGAATGTTCTCTTGACAGACTGTTTGATACATAATCATAATCATTTTGTAGTTAGACCATGACATAAATGTTTGGTTGAAGTTGATAGTCTAGTAACTTAATATACTTAATGATACCTCCTCAAAATTGACAAATTACATAATGGTTCATAACAGTAGCAAAGCTATCTCAAGGACAAGTAAAGTTGTACAGGCAGCTTCTAGCTCAAGTCAAGATGACAAAATCCTGTCACGCCAAATGCAGGCAGGTACCTGTTGATTAGGTTAAAGAACACCAGGCTAAATGCATACCCAGTGTCCAGCATAGACTCTTAGCTTCGACGTGGCGGCCGACACTCGTCACACATGCATCTTCAGTCCAATCCAATCCAATCCAATTTTCATTGATTTTGACAATATCGGCAGGAAATATTACATCGATTGAGTTTAGTCCTCATGGCGCATTGAGTGGTACATTTGGTCTATTGAATGGTACATTTGGCCAATTGAGTAATGTAACGCCACTTTAAAGGTATAATACACCATCTGATTGGTCATTTGTTGCCCTTCATACTTAGTTTGTATGTGTGCCGTAGAAAAATCGGCCACTCAGATTGTAGGACAGACATTACAAAGCTACACAAACTGTTACAAACCAATCCAACTGTTGTGCACCGTACTATTATTGTGCATTATTTACTTCTTCAATATATCAGCTAACTGAAAGAGAACCATTACCCCCTTGTAAGCTTGTGACAGTAAGGCTCCAGGAAATGCTCATAAAACCAATCACTCTATTGCTTGAATCCCAAATATCAAGTAGTTAGGAGCACCAAACATGCAACTTTCTAAAGAAAAGAAGAAACATGTGAGCAGTGTGACCACTGTCCTGCCTAAATACAATCTTGATGCTAAAACTCTAAACCCCTTTTAAGAAGAGAATATGCAGCCATATAACCAATTTAAAGACCTTTCCTCTATGAGCATCTTGTCCAAACATCCCTCTTAACGCTCAATTTGTATGGTCACATGGCTGATGTTATGCTCCCTTCTGATATAATCTATAACATCGTCCAGCACCATGTCTGCATTTGCTTCTGGTCTGATTTTCACATGGCAAGCCAGCAGGACTTTCCCCACTGTGATAGCCCATATATGCAGCTCATGGATAGCCACCACGTCATCCAGCTCCAGCAACCCCTCTTCAAGTTTTGTCGCATCAATCTCTCTCGGCGTGCTCTCCATCAGCACATCAAGTATGTTCCGCATCATATTGATCGTTGTCCCCAAAACAATGACCGAAAAGATTAGAGTGCAAATCAAATCGACTATCTTCCACTCAGGCTTGTACCATATGATTGCCCCTCCAATCATTACCCCGATACTTTGAACAGAGTCCCCAAGCACATGGAGATAAGCTCCCTGTAGATTTATGTTCCTGTGCTTCTTCTGCCCAAGTCCATCTTTTGGCTTATCCAACAGTGGCTCAGCATGAGCTTCATCAGCATGATGGTGTCCATGATCTTCATCAGCATGATGATTTTCTTGATCTTGATGAGTGTGAAGATGCTCATGTTCATGTGAGTGTTCCTCATGATCATGAGCATGATGATCATGAGTAGAAATTGTCATTCCATGACTGTGACCGTGATCATGTCCATCATGTCCATCATGTCCGTGCCCATGCCCATGCCCATGCCCATGATCATGGCCCAACAGAATGGCCATAGCTATATTAACCACTAGACCAAATGCAGCAACAAGAAACATTAGAAAGCCATTCACCTCAGATGTCGGATGAATCATTCTAACTATGGCTTCATACACCAATATCCCAGCAAGTAACCATATCATCTGGATGGAAACCAGGGCACCAAGAATTTCAATCCTAAAAAACCCGTAGGACTGACGGGGAGTGGCTTCCCAACCAGCAGCCCACATAGAGAACAAGGATATGGCAAAGGCTGCAACATCCGAGAGCAAATGTGCTGCATCTGTCAATATTGCTAAACTATTGGCTTCAATGCCACCAGCAATCTCAACACCCATGAACAGAACACAAAGTACCACTGCAATTAAGAGCTTGCGCATGGAGGCTGATCGCTCTTTGGCATCTTTAGAGATGGATCTAGCATCCGAGAGTCCACATGGTGCTTCCCCACAAATCTTACTCCCACCAACACTCGTTTCACCATCATGACCATCTCGATGGATCTCAATAACCTGTGCATGATAAGCATTTTGTGCTTCCATCTGAAAATTCACAAAAAGAACCCATTAAAAGAATGCTTAATACTGTAAGTACAGAAAGTAGCAAGACAAAAGGTTTTGAAATTGGACAATCAAAAACAGCAATAAGATTACATTATCTTGCTGTCATCTTAGCTAACAAAAAATATGCATCATTTATACAAGCATACGCTTAAGAAGGAAATGTTCATTTGTAACACAATACAGAAGAACATTTTGACTAACTTAGAGTAGCTTTATGAGCTTGATAAGGCCAGAGCACTATAAAGAGAACAGAGCATACTAGTGTATTGTTAACTCTATTGAAAATAACTACAATTTCCTGCAACCTCATATCTCTTTGAAAACAGAAGTGCAATGAAGACATGCTAAAACAAACAACTCAAGCTATTGAAAAAACCAGTAAAAATGAAGAAGAAAAGATGCTAATCAAGGGAAGGAATTCTGGTAATCATTTTTCTGGCTGCACTTGAAATGCCTGCAGCCACTACAATTTGTAGACTTAACAATCAACCCTGGCAATTCCTTTTAAATGACTCATCCCATAGAATACAAAACAGTCTTTACTGAGACAGACTTCTAGAACCCCATTAACTCCGAAACTTTAATCTTTCTCAATATCCCTACTTTTCCAAACACACAATAAGGATGTTAAGACTTACTGGGTGAAATTAAAGTATTGGCTTTCTCAAAGAAAAACTGCTATTTTATATGCCTATCCACTGTCCTTAGTAACCTTAGGAGGGAGCAAAGCTTGCCAAATTACTTTTATGAGGATGAAGCTTACGAAGTTTCTAATTAGTAGCTTCCAAAACTATCTCATCCTCCATATTTCTATTCAAAATATGGAAATAGAAATTAGAAAGAAAAAAAGAATGATTCTCTCCTCCAACTCCCAATTTCTCACATCCCTAACGTAATTCGAAAAACTATTGAAGCTCAAGTGTACCCAAACTACCAGCTACAACCCTGACATGATTCAAAACAACTAGTGAAGCTCAATTGCACCCAAATTAGGAGGTACAGTTGCATTTTCATCATGGGATATGGACTCAAAAACTCGGGACCCATGAAACTACTACAAGAAGGCAATTTAGCCAAACCAACAAACATAGGAGCAGGTTTGAAAATAGTATCTTCGAGTGTGTTAGGGTTGTCAGGAGGAACTCAGCGTCAAATCAGAACCAACAAAAAAATAACAAGCTATATGATCAGACCAGATTTATTGATCAAAATGACAAAATTGTCACTGCAGGTACACTGCAAGCAGAAATGTTGATATGCCAAAACATTTATCTCAAAGGCCTTTTACAATTGTGCAAGCAGACCCCAATCAAATATATGATCAACACCACAGTAAATATGCAAATCACAATCTAAAAGAAACCCAATAAACTATATAGCTTTGGTGTAAAGCCTATAAGACGATCAAACCATCTCAGCCACAGCTCTCTCTCTCTCTCTCATGAAAAAAATAAAAAACACAAGCTTTATGAGTTCACAAGAATGAGAAAGAACATCCATAAAAAAGATGAAATACAGAGGAAGTTGATGATCAGGATATTAACAGAAAGTAAGAGGTTTTAAGGACTCAGAATCTTACCTTTTAGTCTTAGCTACTTACGGCAGTGGCAGTTGCTGCGGCGTACGAAAAAAGACTGAGATGGGCACCAGCAGCAGCTTCTGCATCAAAACCTTGTGGCCTTGAGAGTATTATATATATTTAGGACTAGCTTCAAATGGAGCTCTGCAGCGTCAACAATTTCAACTGCATCCGTGGAAACTACCCTTTTAACCTCCACCAGATCTTCCAAATGCAACTACAAGTATTTGTATAACAACCGACTCAAAGGTCAAAAACTCAGATCAAGTTTCAGTCAACGCTGTATTTGGAGTAGGTGGTGGAGCTCACACGGGTCTCAAGGTCGTGGCTTTGTCGAGTCTGTTAACGTCGCAGGCAACAGACAGATTAATTTAACATAGACAAACCGATTCACAATAACAATATTCTACTCTACAGTTTGTTTCTATATTCTGATGAAATTCACATTAGAATACAGAGTCATTAAGTAGGCTTTGTTGGATTGTAGCACCTTAATTAATGATGCTTGCTGGTTATGATTTAGCAATCTGCGTCTCATCATGAGTGGCTGTTTTTAAATGTCACTGCCATTTTGACCATTTCTTTACTTCCTCTAGAGGGTGTCGCTATAGATTACAATGGAATGACGGTTTAAAAAGAGTGACATCCAGATAATCAAGTATTTTTTTTTTTAATATTGAAAGAGGTTTTAAGTTCGAATCTTTCTTCTTAATTAATAAAAGAAAGTTGTACGTAAATTTTTTATATTTAATTAGTCCTTTCTGTGTTTCTGATTTTGGTAGCCAATTCGAATATTTGTTGGTCAGTTTGGGCATCCAAAAACCAGAATGTTGGTTATTTTTTTGTCCTCCTTTAGTTTTTTGTAATTTTGTTAATCACGTGTATAATTACGGTCTTGTATTGCATTGTCAAATTTAGGTTACTTGGGTGGATAAGATAGAGATTCTATCTTCCAAACGTCAAAACGACAAAGATTTTTGGGCGGACTTGAGATACTATTCAAAAGCTCATAATGACAAAGTTTATGGGCCCCAAAACAGAGCACCCAACCCCAACACAAGAGCACTACAACGACGTAATAGAGTTATTTTATAGGCTTATTTGTTGAAATACCCATGTGGTTTTCAAATCTTCTCAATTTGCCCCCTGATGTTTTAAATGACTCAATTTTCCCTCTGAACTTCCATTCTGTGACCAAGGTTGCCTATTCTATTAGTTTTTAGATAAAAATCGTTAAATTTGCTGACGTGGCATGGGTATTTTAGTAATTTTAACTATTAAAAATTGAAATATTAAAAAATTACTTGAAATTATTCAAAATCAAATATGTAAAATAATAAAATAACATAAAAAAAATTTTAAAAAAAACAAAAAAGGAGTGAACACAACCCCAAAGTTCTGCATCATCTTATTCAACTTCATCACACCACCACCCCATTGTACACCTAACCACATTAGCAGCCAGCCACACCTCCCATCCCACCCACAACCACTAAACTCATCTTTCCACACAAACCCAGTCGTCTCCTCTCCCTCTCCCCCTCTGTCTCTCTCTAAAGCTCTCTTTCTTCTTCAACCCCTCTCGCTCGTTGTCTAAAACTTTGGTTTCCAGTATTAGAAACCAAGAAAATAAATTTCCAAAATGAATTAGCGTCTTTGTCATCAAGAACAACGAAACTCATCACCAACCCAATTATTCAAAGAAAAGCAAACGAATTTTGAAACATGGTTGAATGTGGCCCATCTTCATCCCCAAAACTCCTGCAACCTCAAACACCAACAACATTGACCAAACGACAACAGCCGCAAACATTATAATTAATCAAAACCCATCAAACTCTTCCTCAAACCCACCAATTCTATCCCCTTCAGCTCTCTCCTAATCTCCTCAAATCTCATCCCCTATTTTGCTCAACATATCTCTCACTCAAAATCAACATATTACACTCACTGTTGGACTAGATTACACACAAAGTGAGGGACGAAGAAGATCACCGATCAGACTTGGCTGTTTTATCAATGGATTAAACCTCTAAGGTTTCGATTCAGGCTGACAGACGAAGAGCTCATCAAACACTACTTGAAGCTTAAGATCAACAGTCGTAATTTCGAGATGGGGTGACTAGATCTCACAGCTCAAGACTTTCTTTTTTGTTATTTATTTATTTATAATTTTACATATTTGATTTTTGAATAATTTCAATCTTTTTTTATTTATTTTATATTCAACTTGATTTTTTTAATTTTTAATAGTTAAAATTAACAACATAACCATGCCACATCAGCAGTTTAATGGTTTTTAATCTAAAAACTAATGGAATGAGGCAATCTTGGCTACGGAATGGAAGTTCAGGAGGGAGATTGAGTTATTTAAAACGTCAAGGGGCAAACTGAGAAGATTTGGAAACCACAGGGAGCATTTCAACAAATAAGCCTATTTTATAATTAGGGCTTTGTCTATAACCTTTAAGTGAGATCCTATCTCTTAATTGTTGGATTAGGCTAGCTAATTTGATTCAATGGCTAATCAATTTGATCCAACGATTAAAAAATAAGATCTCACCTAAGAGCATCCACAGTGGAGGGATGTATTTTCAGGGGTGTAAAGCCACTTTTACATCCCCTTTACATCTCTTGGGGTTGTAAATATGGTTTTTGCTCCAATAGAGAAAATATAAATCTAAAAATGTATAATTGATTTTGCTCACTTTTGTCCACCATTTTTCACTTTTTCTAATGTAGGCTCTACCTGCAAGAGATGTAAAAAAAAATGTACATATGCATCTAAATTTGCATCTCATGGTTATGATGCAAATTTACAATAATTTACACCTCCCCATTGTTGGTGATTCCGATCACAAATGGTGTATATTTAACATACACCTTATTATACAACCCCCCCACTGGAGATGCTCTAAGGACCACATATAAAGCCCTCATTATAGAATTCTTACGACCGAACGACCTATCAAACAAGACTACAATACAACCCAAAAACACTTGGATCCCTCCCACAATTTCTTAAACGAAAATCACGTCAAACCAACAATTGTAATGAAACCAAATTAGTACAACATGCAACCCAGGTTGCATCTCTGTTTTTGGGTTTTATTCTAAACATTTATAGGTTATACAACCAATAAAAGAGTTCTGAATTGCTGGTATATTTTTAGTTTTTTTGGTATTGTTGATGCTCAAAATGGTCAGGCCAAGATTAAGTCCAAC
>NW_007362501.1:0-112422 GCF_000346735.1 Prunus mume
CAATAATTAAAAAAACAACAAAAATTCTGAATTTTTTTAAACAAAAAAACCCATCAGATCCATACCCAACTCAACCTCCCCATTCTTTTTATCTTTTTGTTTTTTGTTTTTGTTTAAGATAATTAGGTTCATTGCATTGGAAATAGGACGGGGAGAAAAAACAGAGGTTTTGCCTCCTATGGATCAAATCATCAATGCAGTGATACCTGCTGCGATCCCCCTCCCCCATTGAAGCCATCTTCTCTTGCTCCCTGGGATTAATAGATTCATTCTTGCTTCTTCACCTTCGGTGCCTTTGCAAACCAACCCCAATTTTCTCTCTCTCTCTCTCCCATCGCAACCCCACATCCCCTTTTTTCCCAGTTCTCCTTCTCCCCTTTTGACACTTTTTTTTACAAAAAAAAAAAAAAAAAAAAAAAAAAAAAACTACCCTTGAATTGTGCTTACCATCTTTTCAGATTTTTTTTTTCCTAGCCATGATCCTTTTAAATACTATTTCTCATTTTCTTTATCATTTCAATTGAGTCTTGAACAATCATCCACAATTTAATTTCCACATCTCTAAACAAGCCTCTAAAAGGGGTGATGAGGAAGACTTCTTATTCAAAACGCCAAAATGGACTTATTCACTAACCATAAAAATAAAAATTAAAAAAAGGCAAGAAAAGAGAAAAGGGGAGGAGGGGCAATGTTGCTTCTCCCTCCTCCCCCTCTATGAAGTTTTTCTTTTTTATTTGTCGTGGTAGTTGGCTTTTGCCTTCTTCTAATGCAAATCACTTTCGACCAAAAAAAAAAAATCTAAACCTTTTCATGAATTAATAAATGTACATTTTATGAAAATGAAATATAATTTATGACATGAATATGCTACATCAAACAAAACACATGCCTGGCTACGAAAAGTCAGGTTTAAACTAATTTATGATATTCAGCACAATTTGTAACTACATCTTTTGAAAAAAAAATAAAAAAATCATACCTAATTAAGCTCCTTTGGAGTGACGAATACGTGACAATCTGAAAGCCAAAGCAGGTGAAATGCTTTACTCTGAAAGTTACTTCTTGATTGGTGATGGAACGTTGAAGCAAAGTTTTTAATACTATGATCCAATCATTTACAACCATGTAGATATGTGAATGGTCAATTCCTTCCCAGGCCCTAGTGGGACTGAGACATTGACGTACAGTGCATATAGTGCATAAAGACATTTAAGCAAAGTTGAATATTTTCGTCAATCATTCAATTAATTATGACACTGTGTATGAATGATGAGTCAGACATATCATAACTATTGTTCATGAGATTTAAATCTAACAGACCAAATTTTCATTCTGTTATATAAAAAAAGAATAATTAAGAAGTCTTATGTATTTGATGTTTTATAAAATAAATAGGTTACGTTAGAAAGGGCCAATATTTTTCTTCTCTGACACATGAATGGACATAGTTGGATCATGCCTAAAATAACGAGAGGAACTTCCTAGTCTCGGTGTTATTGTCACTGTTTTCCTATCTCTTTTTTTACATGAAATGTAACATACGGAAATAAATTGGAAGAGGGATGCAATGGCATGAAGTAGATGTGGCAATTATCGATATGACACATGAATGGACATAGTTGGTTCGTACCCAAAATAACAAGAGGAACTTCCCAGTCTTGGTGTCATTGTCACTATTTTCATATCTCTCTTTTTATATGACATATAATAGAAGGAGATAGATAGAAAGAGGGATACAATGACATGAAATAGAGGTGACAATTATCAACATGACACGAACAAAATGCAAGTTAAATTCAAGTCAACCCGCTAAACACCATTATTTTTGGGGGGGGGGGGGGGTGTGTTAACATTAAATTTGTCTTTTTGTATAATATATTATCATATGAGTTATTGGCTTATATGAATATTTAATCACTTAATAAGTTTTTTTGTCAGAATAATTTAAGCGGGTTAAACGAGTTAAAAAAATTAGGGTTAATCATTTTATTAGTCGATGAACTTAGACCCAATTTGTATTTGAGTACCTTAATTTTCAAAATGGTTCCCGTAGTCCTTCAACTTTATTTTTGTTACGACAAATGATCATGCCGTCAATTTTGTTAACTTTTTTAGTTAAATGCAGGGGTAAAATGATATTTTTATATTAAAACAAAAAAAAGAATAAAAAATTATATCTTTAAAATAACAATAAAAGAAAAGAAAATAAAAAACCAACACAAAACAAAAAATTCAAAATCAAAATCAATCATCGTCCCCGACCCCCTCCCCCAAAAAATCTCATCGTCCCCGACCCTATTCCAATTTCCCCACCCCCCTCTCATCATCCCCGCTTCCACCTTTTATTCATATTTTAATTAATTTTGATATAAAAATACTATTTTGCTCATGCATTTAACAGAAAAATTAACAAAATTAATGACATGACCATTTGTCCTAACAAAACTGAAGTTGAAGGATCACGAGAACCATTTTAGAAATTGAGGTACTCAAATACAACTCGGGTCTAAATTCAGGGACTAATAAAATAATTAACTCAACAAATTAATATGTTTAACTTCAATAACAATTCAACTCAACTCATTTAATAAACAGAACCTTTTTAGTAAATAAGTTGTATTCGAATTAGAGATTTTTGATCCGTTTAATACCTCAATATGACCCGAACGCGACGCCAAACAACCCACCAACGGCAAGTAAGTATTTGTCCAAAAGAAGACCTCACAAACACAGCACACCCCTCATCACCAATTCAACATCTCGTATCTCGCGTGAAATACGTCACACTCACTCTCCAGTCTCAACGAAAAACTGCCGGGAAAGCGCCTCCATTTCTACCAACTTCACTTTATTCCATGCTTTTAAATAAAAAGGAAAAGAAAAAGAACAAAAAATTCCTTGTTTTTGGTGCTACAGTTCCCTCTCTCTCTCTCTCTCTCTCTCTCCTCTGAAGCTGCTGCCAAATCCAAAGCTCCCAACAGATGTCTCAGTTGGACTTTAACAAAAGCATTTCCCAGTTGCCACCTCCACCTCCCTCGTAGTCAGCGCCCTCCTCCATATCACTCTCTCTCAATTCTCAAGCGCAGAGAGAAAAAGTGAAGAACGAGAAGGAAAAGCGCAACTGTTCAATCGCTGCGTGGAAGCCTGGAAGATAGGGTTTGGAGCAGACATGGGGACCGGACGGAGACAGTTGAAGGTTATGCTTTGGAAGAATTGGCTTCTCAAAGTTCGTCACCCTTTCGTCACCTGCGCTGAGGTTTCCTTCTTCTCTTCATTTCTTCAAATTTGACTTCATTATAGTTTTTTTCTAGTCATAATTTGTTTGTATCGACTTCCGGTCTTGATTTTCTTTTTCATTCTTTTAAGCGATCATCATAAATTCAGAGTTTTTGTCGTTTGTTTTTGAGTTTACTGTGTAATTCGGTGTGGAATTTGTAAATTTTAGACTTAAGATGATCATCATGCTGCCAAGACTGCTATTTTGAGCAGCACTTTGTTTTTGTTTCTTTTGTTTTGGTAAACAGGGGCCAAAGCCCAAAAATAAACAACCAAGAGGGATAAGACTAGTTAGGTGATCAGCAACGATTTGCTTTGAATTGCTCCTTTATATAATCTTTCTATTTTAGGATAATTGCTAATTGAGAGTTATGGAGAAAAAGCTGTATAGTTAACTAGGGACTTTAAAATAAGTATACCGGATTAATGTCACTATAGAAAAAGAAGAGTAGGGAGGTGCTGAAAATCAAGGCTCAAGTGATTTTATAGAGTTAAATTTTTGCTGTCTAGCTCAATCTTGCGGTTGAGAAATTCAAGATGAAGTGATTCATAGAGTCACCTCAAGATGGGTGAGGAGTACGCATGATCATCGTATACCTTTTGGAATGGGAAGGTAAAGTTTATAGAAGAACTTTTAGACAGGGAACAAAATGCTGGACAGTTATGAGGATGTTGATATGGTGGGAAGACAAGAAAGGATAGGATTTGAAATAAAACTAGAATGTTGAATTAGCACATATTGAGATAAAATGAGAAAGCACCAACTATGTTTGGTTTGTATGCGTTCAACAAAGATCAATATGCACCGTTTAGAAGAGTGACTTAATGAGCAGAGATAGTAGTGCTAGGGGAATAGGAAGACAATAATAACAAGGGTATAGGTAATTAGGATTGTTATGATAGCATGTGACTTTAACGAAAAGTTGGGATCAAGCTATGGTGCTGCTGCTGCGGCTGTTGTTGTTGTTGTCTTTGTTATTGTAGCAATTTGCTTTGTTGTTGTTGTTGTTTGTTTGTTTCCTTTGTTCTTCTATGCTGCCTTCATTTTAATTGTAAAAGTAAACAATGAAGCTTATTGTCTTCCTTTTGGATTTTGGTTTTAAAGTGGCAGTTTCTCGTTAGGTGTTATTCATAATGTTTCAAATTAAAATAATTTTCTTATTTGTTTATTTTTCTTCACTTTTGTGAAGAAAAAGTTGATGAAACCAATCTGAAACTTCTTTATGATTTTCTTGCAGATATTACTCCCCACAGTAGTAATGTTGTTGTTAATAGCTATAAGGATGCGTGTCGATACACAGATTCACCCTTCGCAGCCGTAAGTGGAGACAAAGTCTGGCTAATTTTTGTGTTTCATTTATTTTGTAATATAATGTGCGTGTGTGCATGGCAGGGTGTGTGTGTTGCATGCAGTTATGTGCTTTTTACTTGATTTGTTACTACATATTTTAAGGATGTTTCATTTTGGGCAATATTCTCTCAGTACTTAATAAATTTGAAGGAAATAAGGAATCAAATGAAATTAAAACCCACATGGATTTGGGCAAGGTTTTTGTGTGTACAATCTCTCATTTTGTGAGAAGTATTGGTACTAAGTTTAATGAGACTTGACCAGGTATATCCGGAAAGGGATGTTTGTGGAAGTGGGCAAAGGAATATCACCTAACTTTGAACAAATTTTGGAATTACTGTTGAATAAGGATGAGTTTCTGGCTTTTGCACCAGACACCGAAGAAACAAGGTCAATGATTAACATAATATCGGTTAAATTTCCCCTCCTGAAGGTACCCATTCTTATCTATTGCCTGATTTGGTTACTTTTGGTATATAGTTGTGTGTTCATGCACATGCTAGGCGCATTCTTTTTCTTTAGCACATCTGAGCTTTGACACCTCTTCTCTATTTTGCAATTTATTTTTGAAAGTATTGAAGTCTTTGTCACATATGAGATTTGTTAACCACCCTACGTAGAATGGATGATATTGGTGTGGGACTCTAGTTACCCTCAATTAGATATCAAGTCTTGTACTGTCTTCATTCTAGCAAACTATTGAAAACGCAGATGTTTTGTTAACGTTATCATCCTGCTTTGATTTTCTTAAATGGTGTCCTTTTGCATAGGGAGGCTTCATCTTTAAAAGTATGATTTTTGGGCTAATTCATTAGTGCACTATTGTGAGCGAGACGTGGTCAATTAGGCGCTTTTTTTTTTGTTTTTTGTTTGTTTTTTTTTGGGTGTCTTTTTCCTAATAGAAAAATTTAGGGTTAAGTTCTTGGCTTTCTCGCACTTTCTCGGCCTTTGGTTAAGATCAAGTGTAGTATATATTCTTATTAGTAATTTCAGATGATTGACCCAATGGTCATTAATTATTAGGCATAGAATTTGTTGCTTTTTATTTATTAGAAAAATCTTATTTTCTGCCCCTTCTTTTTAACTGGATGTTTTAGTTGCAAAGTTCTGGTCTTTTTATTCCCATATGGTTCTCTTCATCACATTTAAGCATGGCTTTGTTAGTTGGAATTTTCTTGTATAAATTAGAAAATGAAATAACGGGTTTCACAATGTGTCCTTTCATTTCCTTCACAAGGGTTTTCATGGCTCAAGCTAAATAAAGTGCATTTCATACTTACAGAATGTTTCTAGAGTTTACAAAGATGAACAGGAGCTGGAAACCTATATAGGCTCAGATCTCTATGGTACCTGCAATCAAATAATGTAAGTCGTACTTTTGTATCACAGTATGGATCTGAGCGAAATTTCCTTGAAATGAATTTCGATTATAGTTGGGACTGGAGAAGTATGAAAGACTAGTGAAGAAATGCAAATTACCATATTTGTTTCTTTTGATGGTTTTCTTGTGCTGGTCAAATGTTTCCTGCCTAATATCTTGCAGATTAGTGATCTCTTGGACTACATGACTGTAGCTATTCATGTGAATAAGAATTGATTCAGTGCATTATATTCATCTTTTTAAATGTGGCTTTGGCTTCCTGAAATTATCTGTATGATCCACACGTTTTCATGAATTGAATGTGATGATTTTTGAAAAAAAAAAGGAGCCAACTATCATACCTGCACCAATTAAATGTTGATCATAATGTGGATAACTTTGCTAGAGATATTGCATTGGTTATGGTATGTTCTAATATCTGCATACTCTAATTACTTTACAAATTAAAATGTGTTTTGCTTTTATTTTTTATTTTTTGTTCTATAATTATTTAATTTATTTTTTTAAAGTAGTCATCTGACTTGTGCTTATAGTTTAAAACTCTTACTATACTGTATTTCTTATGTGATGGTCATTGTGTGATCACTGGATGGCTATTTTTTGAACAACGAAAGTCTGTTTGATTCTATGAGAAGTCACATTATTAAATTTAGCGGTGTCACTGAATAAACTGAACTATTTGTTTAGGAATTGCTCGAATCCAAAAATCAAAGGAGCAGTAGTATTTCATGACCAAGGTCCCCAATCTTTTGATTATAGCATACGTCTCAATCACACATGGGCTTTCTCAGGATTTCCTGACGTTAAATCCATCATGGACACAAATGGTCCCTACCTTAATGACTTGGAACTGGGCATAAGTACAGTACCGACAATGCAATACAGCTTCAGCGGTTTCTTAACTGTATGGTTGCTTCGTACCTTCGCCACTTATTGATTTTTGATATCTTACTTTCATTTGTTCCTTTAGTTGATGTATGGAGCTTTGTCATAACTATATTTATATTTTCTAAAAAACTTTTTGTTCTCCAGTTGTGTTCCCAAAATTTCTCTATACAAAAAGCTGGGTTTGGGTTATTAGTTCATTTTATGCAATCCAGGGTCTAGTTAAAAGTAATTTAATAATCTTTTTTTAACATTCGTTTAAGTAGATCGTTGGTGATGGTTTTCTGAATCTGAATGTTAAGGTGAAAATCCAACTGATTAGTGGCACAGACGTAGACGGTCCTTTTTCCTGGCTTCTTCCTTAACTCATTCATCTATATGCTGTAGGAAAAACATTATCCCTTTAAGAATATTGATTTTTTAAATTTTGGTATGTAAATCCCACAATAGAAATAATAGCACATGCTGTCTCTAGTAACATATAAATTGATAGTACATGATATATTTTTTACAGTGCAGTAAGTTGCAGTCTTTCTCTATGTTGTTCCAAAAGAATCATAATGTTGAGCCAAGTGTAGTTTGTGTCATATTCAAAGTTTGGTGCTAAGTATTTTTTTCCCAAACATAGGGCTTACTCATGTTGGTCGGATAGGGTTTATTTATACCAATACTGGCATCTGATATTGTTGTTGCTTGTCCCTTCTCAGACACTCCCTCAGATTTTCATAGTGTGACTCATAAATTTTTTATAATGGTGAATGATTCAAAATTTAATACGATATCCACTTATAGACCAATCTTCAATGATTCTGAAACTTGATGGTTAATACAGTATCCACTTATAAACCTTTAATAAGTCTAATGATTGTTATTTAACAATAGTGCAACTTCTCACTTTCATCCTTGTTAAATATTGTCACTAATATTTTTTTTTTTTTTTGGGTTTCACAAAATATTTTCTGATTCTGCCTTGATAAGCGCCTTATCTACAATAAAATTGTGGGTGAAGCTGCATGTATATTTGTGAAAACGCGTGTCCATTCTTCTTATGCTTTTATATTATTGCAGCTCCAGCAAGTTTTGGATTCCTTTATAATTTTTGCGGCCCAGCAATCTGACACCAAAAATATAGAACTTCCTTCATCTTTGCCCTCTGGCAAACCTTCCTCTCTTAAAGTGCCATGGACGAGTTATGGTCCGTCAAACATTCGAATAGTCCCATTTCCAACTCGTGAATACACTGATGATGAGTTCCAGTCCATCATAAAAAGTGTCATGGGTGTATTGTATGTATCTCTTGAATTTTTTATATCTGTTTTTTCCTTTTTATTTTAGATTTCTGTATTGTTCATGTTATAATCATCAGATCACAATCAATATTTCTTAGCATCAATATACTGACATTTTCTGTTTGGTTGTTCTGGAACTTGGATGAGCAGGTATCTTTTGGGATTTCTCTACCCAATTTCTCGGTTGATCAGCTATTCTGTGTTTGAGAAGGTTTGGTACCTGTTATTATATTTTACATGAAATAAAGCTCAAGATTTACCTTATTCACCTCACGGTTTCTGTTTATTTCTCTCTCTGTTTTTTTTTCTTCTTGGTTAACGTTATGGATGAGAGTAATTTGTTTGTCATCCTTTATGTTCCTGACTGCAACTTGTTTTTTATTCATAATGTTTCAGGAACAGAAGATAAGAGAAGGTCTTTATATGATGGGCCTGGAAGATGGGATATTCCATCTCTCATGGTTTATTGCATATGCTTTGCAGGTTGGTTCTTTGTTCTTTTGTATTTTTGTTTAATTTATGAAGAAGTCTCAGCAAGAATTCAATCAATTTAACCCCATTTTTTATATTATAAATTTTTTATTTAAATAATTATTGCCACCATTGCATGCTCTTGTTTTTTTGGAAGATTTTTGAAATATTAATCTAACTTCAAATTTCAGTTCTTTGGCTTTGTAGGATAGAAGTCTAACTATTGTTGCATGGCTCTAGTATTTGCACTGTTGAACAATGATTGAGTCTCAGCATTGATCAACTTGCAAGGAAGGAAGTGTCTCCTCTGATTGATAAAGCAACGTAGTGTTAATGTACCATAGGTGTTGTGGGTCAGGTTAGATTGTGAATATAATTCGGTACACTAGAAAGAAGATGGAGAGGCTATGTTTAATTCGTTTTTCTGAAATTTGAGTCCATTTGGTATGATGGAGTGTGAAACTGCATAAGATGGTCTATTGATAGGTTATGTTGCTTTGGTGGTAATCTAGATCAAGTTCTATTTGAATAAGAGTAGAAAATATAACGTTGGGCTTTTCAGTGCTTGTCATCCCTAACAATTTTCTGTGGGTTTTGTTTTGCTTTGTTTTTTTTTTCCTTCTGATAGTTTGATTTCTTCTGCAGTTTGCAGTTTCTTCTGCGATTATTACGGTTTGCACTATGGATAATCTTTTCAAGTACAGTGATAAGACAGTGGTGTTCATTTACTTCTTCTTCTTTGGACTAAGTGCAATTATGCTGTCATTTTTAATCTCTACATTCTTCACACGAGCGAAGACAGCTGTTGCTGTTGGGACCCTTACTTTTCTTGGTGCTTTTTTTCCTTACTATTCTGTCAATGATGAGGGTGTGCCTATGTAAGTACTGAGCTTTGTACATATCTGTGGTGGATCTCTCTCGCTCTCTCTTCTTAATGAGTACAATGTTGAAAATTCTTTAGTGCAGATGGGTTTCATTCACATTTTCTCTTTCAGGACATTAAAAGTGGTTGCGTCTTTGCTTTCGCCAACGGCCTTTGCTTTAGGATCAATTAACTTTGCTGATTATGAGCGTGCTCATGTTGGCCTTCGTTGGAGCAACATATGGCGCGTATGTTCTGTATTTGGTTCTTTTCCTGTCAAAAGTATTTTAGCCTGTATCATTGTTTTAATTTTGAGTACTATTATCTTTGTAGGCATCATCTGGCGTGAATTTTTTGGTCTGTCTATTGATGATGTTGCTCGATGCGTTGCTCTACTGTTTAATTGGTCTGTATCTGGACAAGGTATATCTTTCAGAATCTTATCTTTTTATCAGAGTTCCTAATTATGCCAATAGATAGACCTGACAATATGCCAATATTCCATGTTTAAGTGTGTTCGTGCCTAAGTGTGGCTTTTCTTATGTGATCAGGTCCTTCCCAGGGAGAATGGAGTTAGATATCCATGGAACTTCATTTTCCACAAGTGCTTCTGGAAAAATTCAAGTATTAACAAACATCTCAATCACAATTCCGGTGTAGAAGTTAATAGCCGTGACAGTGTTTCCAAGAAGGCAAGCTTTTCTGGGAAAGATAATGTTAAAGCGGCTGTTGAAGCAATAACATTTGATATGAAACAACAAGAGCTTGACCATAGGTATGTGTGCTAAAACTTGAATCCTTGAGTATTTCATTTGTACAAATTGATTTTTTCTTTCCTTCATGATTCAGTTGACTTGTAGGTGCATCAAGATAAGAAATCTGCACAAGGTTTATGGCAGTAAAAAGGGGAAATGTTGTGCTGTTAACTCATTACAGCTCACCATGTATGAAAATCAGATTCTTGCTCTTCTAGGTGTGTTACTTTTTTGTTTTTTGTTTTGTTTTGTTTTGTTTTGTTTTTTTTTTTTGTTCTGATGAGAAACTCAAAGTTGCATTGAATAGAAAATGAAAAGACAAAATAGAGAATAACACTCTTTTATTGTCCTTGATCCATCATTGTTTTGTACTGAGTTCAAATTTTATTAATTTAAAGGACACAATGGAGCTGGTAAAAGCACAACGATATCAATGCTTGTTGGCCTTCTTCGCCCTACTTCAGGGGATGCTTTGGTGTTTGGGAAGAATATTATAACAGAAATGGTAATTTATCCTCTGCTTACATCACTCTAGAAGCTAAACACTACTAAAATATAGGCTTAATACATCATTCTCAAACAACTTGGTTGAAGAAGATTAATATGTCTATTGTGAAGAAATGTCCCACATTGGAAAGTTGAGAAACTTTTCAAGGGCTTATAAGGAGTTGGGCTACTCCCTCCATTGCCAATTGGTTTTGGGGAGGAACCTCAACTTCCTTCATGGTATTAGAACGGGTTTGCCCACATGTGAAGTCAACAGTCACACGTGCTCCACATCACCTAATATGTGTTGTCCACATATTAGGCTTGAAATTCTGCCACACGTGCTGGGACATGTAAGAATGTGAAGAAATGTCCCACATTGGAAAGTTGAGAAACTTTGCAAGAGCTTATAAGGAGTTGGGCTACTCCCCATTGCCAATTGGTTTTGTGGTGGAACCTTAAATTCCTTCATCTATGATAAATATATGACATGAGCATTATAAATGGGCCAGTCATTAGCCATCAAAACTGTAGGGTTCAAGCCAGAAGGAGATTGTTGGGCTTCATAGCGTGGGCACACTAGACGTCCAATGGGGAGCATTATAATTGGGCCCATCATTAGCCATAAAAATTAAAGGGTTCAGGCCAGAAGGAGATTGTTGGCTTTCATGGTGTCGGCATGCTAGACGTCCAATTTAGAGGACTCCGTTGGACGTCCATTTTTTAAGAAAAGAGTAGACAACCTTATTAGAGCCCACCTGCGAACCTGCGATATGGTACAATAAAATGACCACCCCTTTTTAAAGTCCTTCAACAATCATCGAAAGATGAGCCAAATTGATAATTGTTCAACCATTTGATTATCATCATCAGCATCAGCATTTCATTACTGATTGGAAATGTTATGTTCATTTATTTATTTGATCTCAGTCAATTGATTAATAGTTTCCATTTTGGCTAAGCTTTTCACAAGGATCCTTGAGGGTATAGATAGGGACTGTGTGGTCTACTTTGGAGAACCATCCTGTATATATATACTCTTCTTATAATTTGTCTAGTTCCTGAGCTATGCCGTAACTTTCAAAGTTAATGATCTAAATCATATGCCAAAAGGCATTCTTTTAAATCTTCCTCATTAATTTACTTTCTGCTTACATTTGTTTAATATTTCGGGAACAGTTCAGTTTTTCTTGGATCTTTTCTGATGAGTTTGAATCTATAGGAGGAGATACGGAAGGAATTAGGGGTATGCCCTCAAAATGATATCCTTTTTCCAGAATTAACGGTAAGTGAGAAGAATTATTCCTTGTTGATTTTGAATGTAGTAAATCCTCTGAAGCTACTAGCAAGATTATTGCTTTGTCTTTTGAATACTAACAAAAGGTTATTGAAATATATTTTGTAGCATTTTCATTTATTGTACATGAAGTAGGTGGTGGAGCTCATAAAGTTGCTTAAGAAAATCTGCCTCTAACTCCATCTCCCAAGCTTTGTCATTTTGATTTTATAACGAAAGCAGCAACTAAAAATATACAGTTAGTTATAGACTTGAGCATTCTACTTGTTGGCTGCAATAGTGAAGAGAGCCGAAAAGGCTTCAAATGTCTTCTTGCACAACAAATATAACACCAAAATCAAGCCCTAATATAAATAAAAAATATGGAGAGGTGACAACCATTATCTTTTGTAAACTAGAACCATGCAGCACTCTGAAAATCATAGTTGTCTGACCACCAAATGAAATTTTGTTGATACGTTCACATACACACAGACATGCACATTGCTGAAGACTGGTACGACAGTAATTTCTAAGTTTGATGTGGTTAGATACTTTATCCAGGTGAGGGAGCATTTGGAAATATTTGCTATATTGAAAGGTGTGAAGGAAGATTTTGTGAACAGCGCTGTTGTTGATATGGGTGACCAAGTAAGTTCTTTTGGCAGAACTGGGTTCTTGCATGCTTTTGTATGCTAGTCTGAGCTTTTGGTTGTTCTTGGCAGTTAAGTATGACATATATTATGATCTGCTATCTTTATGCTTTTAGAGTCTGATGCTAGAATCTTAAGCATCAGGCCATCACTATAAAAGTGTTTGCAATATGCTCTAACAATGTATTGGCATGTTCTTTCTTTGCCACAACGAAACTAATGTTTCTGGTCCTATGATTTTCAGAATATGTGATTTTGTCAATTAGTGTGCTACCTGCTACTTTATTTGATTACTGTAGAACATTAGGCCTGGGACAATATTTATTATTTTCTCTTTTTGTTTATGTATTCTTTGGTTCAAATGAGGAGGTTTGTTTTCTGTTTTGTCATTATGATCAGGTAGGTTTGGCTGATAAAATGAACACGGCTGTGAATGCTCTGTCTGGAGGCATGAAGAGGAAATTGTCTCTTGGAATTGCACTGATAGGAAATAGTAAGGTGGGGGCTAAATTTCAATGGCGCTATCTTGTTACGTTCCCGTGTTGGAATGTACTGAAATTTTTTAATTGTTTCCTTTTGCAGGTTATAATTTTGGATGAACCGACTAGTGGAATGGATCCGTACTCTATGCGCTTGACATGGCAATTAATAAAAAAGATTAGAAAGGGCAGGATAGTATTATTGACAACACACTCAATGGATGAAGCAGAAGTACTTGGAGATCGTATAGCTATCATGGCCAATGGTTCTTTGAAATGCTGTGGAAGGTTTCACCTCTTCCAACCGAGCTTGTGGTGTTTTTTTACCTATTTTTAGTGTTATATTTTGACTTAGTTCACATGAGATTTCATAAAGTTATATATTCTCATTTAGTTAGGAAATGCGGAATAACTGACAAATTTTTTGTAGTATGGGGTGATAATGATCTCATACATTTTTCATGTTTGGGACATTTCCATATGTATTCTGTAGTAGATACTTATATGATATATGTACATAAAATATAATTAGATCTAATATCATCCTTATGTATTCTGTTCGTATAAATAAAAATCTTTGTATTGTATGTTGCAATTATTATTAATAAGTTTTGTTTCTCATAAAAAGAGAGGGATCTTATTAGACCACACACAAAAAGTACGTAGAAAAGTTGTCTGTACCATACATTTAGACATTCTGAAGTCTGAATGAGATGCCATTCAAGTGCTCAATAGGACCGTTCGAATGGCCTTACAACTTTATGAAGCAATTTTGGCAACGGGATGACTTTAGGGTATAGTTTCTATACATATATAATTATAGGTATGCACGTATAGAATCCCCTATTTTTAATTTTCTAGAAACCATGTTCTGGAAACTTAATGCATAATGCTATCAACATGTTATATAATTTTCTCATATAGAATTCTCACTTTTGAACAGTTCCCTTTTCTTGAAGCATAAGTACGGGGTTGGTTATACTCTAACTTTAGTGAAGGTAATACCCCTATTTGTGTTCATCTTTTTCTGAATATTAAATGGTATATTATCATTATGCAACACCAAAATGCTATGACTAACTGTTTTTCTCATGTCAGTCTGCACCCACTGCTTCTGTTGCTGCTGACATTGTTTTCCGCCATATCCCATCAGCAACATGTGTGAGTGAGGTATCCATCACATTTCTCGAGAATTCCTGCTAGTTAAACAAAAACCTTTCCTATACAATATATTTGGCATGATATTAAATCATTGATTATTTACAATAATATGTTTTTGTAGTTTTATTATTTTCTTTTGAACTTTAGTTGTTTTACTACTTTGATTTTAGGGAAAAATATTGATTCTTGCATCTTCCATGTAAATGGTATAATTGTTCCTGATGTAGGATATGGGTGAATTGAGTATTTAGGTAGTTTAGCGGAAGCGAAAACAATGGAAAACAGAAAATAGAACAAAAGGGATAGGTCTGGAATCACTCCAGCTGTTTGGCTTCACACCAAGTAGTCTCCAATCTCTGGAAAATAAACTTTTCCTTATATCTCAACAACTCAACTCCATAATGAATTACATAGACGGGGTATTTATAATAATCTAAAACCTAGAGACAATAGGATAAAAAAAAATCCCTTGCTAAAACAAAATTTCTAACCTAAATAAAATAGGAAACTTATAAATCCTACTAAAATCTGGAAAACTTAAAAATCTTACTAAAATCTAGAAAACTTAGAGAACAAGTTAGAAACTAATCGCAGGAATAAAAAATTTCCAGATTTAAAGACCAAATTAAATGACTTCCTCTTCCATCTCTTTCTTTTGTAAACCCTAATGGGTTTGACAAAGATGTCCTCATCAGTTCCCCTGCCATTGGATGGGAAATGCGAGGGAGGGGCGGCTGATATAACTGTTTACTTCATAATAGTCCACTTGACATTGCTAGTGTATGACACTTTATGTTACATATGTGGTTTTGTATGCTTGTACAGGTTGGAACTGAGATTTCGTTTAAGCTTCCTTTGGCATCCTCGTCGTCCTTTGAAAGTATGTTTAGGGAAATTGAGAGTTGCATGAAAAGACCCATGTCCAACTTAGAAACAAGTTCTGGTGAGGACTATTTGGGCATTGAAAGTTATGGTATTTCTGTTACAACTTTGGAGGAGGTATTTCTGAGGGTTGCGGGGTGCGACTATGTTGAAGCTGCTTGTTTTGACCAGAAGACTGATCTAGGGCTTCCTGATTCTGTAATTTGTCAGACTACTCATGATCCTGTGCCCAAAAAGATCTTTCACTCAAAAAAATCTTTTGGATATTATAAGGAGATTCTTGGGGTCTTATTTACAATAGTGGGAAGAGCTTGTGGTTTGATTTTTGCTACAGTTTTAAGTCTCTTAAACTTCATCGGTGTGCAATGTTGTTGCTGTGGTATCATTTCAAGGTCAACATTTTGGCGACATTCTAAAGCATTGTTCATAAAGAGGGCAATATCTGCTCGCAGAGACCGGAAAACAATTGTTTTCCAGCTTGTTATTCCTGCAGTTTTCTTATTTTTTGGTCTTCTATTTCTCAAGCTCAAGCCACATCCTGATCAACCGTCTGTTACATTTACAACTTCGCATTTTAATCCATTATTACGTGGTGGTGGTGGTGGTCCAATCCCTTTTGATTTATCCTGGCCTATTGCAAAGGAGGTTTGTCCACTTCGATTTTCCTTAATCTTATATTGGATATGCATGGTCATTTTTTAGCATTTGGAATCTGGGGGTATCCCCTGGATGTGAAATTTATTCTGATTGCTTGCAACATCAACGGTTTCTTGCTCTTAAAAGTTACCGGTGCTGCAGGTTGCACAGTATGTTGAAGGGGGTTGGATACAAAACTTTAAACCTAGTGCATATAAATTCCCTAATGCGGAGAAGGCATTGGATGATGCAATTGAGGCAGCAGGGCCAACCCTGGGACCTGTTTTACTTTCAATGAGCGAATTTTTAATGTCCAGCTTTAATGAATCTTACCAGTCAAGGTGTGTTAAATCAAATTTCTCGTTCTTTGCAAATTTCTTTCATCCATATGAATAGGGTGTCTCAAGGAAATGAAATTCATAGAAATTGATATGCTAGAAACCCCAATATAACTCCTGAAAATGAAGTTTCCACATGGGTGGAATTGTAGAAATTTACACATGCACATATGATAATTCGTTTTCAAACTTGTGGGTCTAATGTAAATGAGATGGTTAAGCTAAAGTACTGTAGCTGTACCCAATTTGCAGCTGAAAGAAGGATATTATTTGTACTGAAACTTTGTTTACCTGTGCTGGACTGGAAACCAGTTAGTTTATAGTCTCTTTTTTATGGTGTCACATTTTCTTATGTCTGTGCTTTGTGGTGGCCTTCTTGGCCACAGTTTCCTTTTGATTCATTTTGTACTTGGCTTTTTTCGTAATAAAATTGTGTTTCACTTATTTTTTTTTTTTAAAAAAAGACTTTTTTTTACCTGTGATGGTGGGACTCTGTATGTTTCACTGAACCATCCATTTTGTTAGCAATCCAAGCCGATTGAGGTAGAATATTTTTCCCAGGTAATGAGAGATAACTTGGTCATTTATAAAGCCGCTGACAAAAATTGTGAAATTAATAGAACAAGTGATGATAATTTCTTTCTGCAAAACCAGTACCTGACGTTTTAGTTGACTATAATTAGCCTGCAAATTTTTCTTTAGTGCTCTTTTTTTCATTGTAATGTGTGTGTGATGCAGGTATGGGGCAATTGTGATGGATGATCAGAATGATGATGGAAGTTTAGGGTACACTGTGCTACACAACAGTTCCTGTCAGCATGCTGCCCCAACATTTATCAATTTAATGAATGCTGCAATTCTTAGGCTTGCTGCTCATAATAAGAATATGACAATTCAAACACGTAATCACCCTCTGCCAATGACAAAAAGCCAACATCTGCAACACCATGTATGCCATTTCCATTCAATCCTTTTAAAGATTTTATTTCAAGTTCACTCTTTAAGCATCATAAAAGTCAGTCTCATTTTAAAATTAAACTCTGTTGTGTTGGCTTCTTATCTTTGATTTCCATGTAATAATAACTGTTTTTCTACCTATGAATTATTTTTAACCCCACAAGGAGATATCTGAAAGTATCTATGCCTATCATTTTAAAACATTCTGGATCAGATGAGGCTTATGTTTCTAATGAAGTTAAAAGTGTTGAAGCTTTTCCTGCAGTCTCTCATCCGATGGGATCCATTTATTGGCAGTGATACCAGAAGTTCTGTCAAGTCTTTTAGGATCTTATGACAAATAGAAAATGAGTTCTCTATTCTACAATGGTGCCCTTTTTGCATGCATGTTGGTGTGCTAAACTTCGAGAAAATCTTACGGAGTGACCTTTTTCTTACAACTTACATGAAGAAAAGTTTGTGAGAATGTAAAGGTAAAAAGTCTCACATTGGAAAGTTGAGAAACCTAGCAATGACTTATAAGGAGTTGGGCTAGTCCTCCCATTGCCAATTGGTTTTGGGGTGGAAGCTCAACTTCCTTAGTGGTATCAGAGACAGGTTCTAGGGTGTCTCTTTGCTACTATTTTACAAATCCTATTTTTCTTCATGACCCTATGTTTCACTACCCTAGTTGCTAATCATTGAAATCATCCACCAAATTGAGAGTCGTTGGCGCTTTTCATCCCTCACCCATATGGGTGTTTATATTGTATAGCCCTCTTGCTACTCCTCTCCTTCTATCCTTGTTTATAAAAAATAAAAAAAAGGCTTTTGTTGTTGAAGACCATAGTACTTCCCTTTTCTTCGTTACCATGTTTCTGTTACGGATCCTATCCTTGGGCAGCACGCTATGATGACTTGATCTTTCCTCCGTGAGCCTCGTCATTGCTCACCGCTCACCGCTCATCGCTCATCCTTAATTTTCATCTTCTTTCAAATCTCAATCCTCTACGAGCCTCGAATTTGATGGGGGTGATGGAGGAGATAGACACAATGTGCTTGCGACGTAGGTTTTCTTGTTACATATGCTTGCGTTCTCCTTGCAATTTAAGTGCTCTCCTCCCCTCCTCTTCGAGAGAGAGAGAGAAAAAAGGGGGTTAAGTTGAGGAAAATATCGGTGTTGCTAGTAGTGGGCCGCCAGCCCGTCTCTTTGAAATTTAACATGGTATCAGAACGGGTTAGCCCAAGTGTGAAAGCCCAACGGCCACACGTGCTCCACGTCACCCAATATGTGTTGTCCACATGTTAGGCTTGAAAATTCGCCACATGTGCGGGGGTGTGTAAGAATGTGAAGGTCAAAAGTCCTATATTGGAAAGTTGTGAAACCTAGCAAGGGCTTATAAGAAGTTGGGCTACTCCCTCTGTTGCCAATTGGTTTTGGGGTGGAAGCTCAACTTCCTTCGAAGTTCTTTGAGTTTATTGATACAATCAAATGTCCAGGACAGAATCTCTTTAAATATAGCATTTTCAAGTGATTCCACAGGCTAATATGAATAGGCTTTATATTGTTTGCGGCTAAAACATTTTGTTTTGTTCTGTTTTTTTTATTCTGGTATGTTCTATTTTATCACTGAAGGAGTTAATAATAAATTTCTTTACGTTTTATTAAATTGTATGCCATGAGCTGTCTGGAAAGTGTTTGATTTGCTTGATTGTTAGTTGCCTGCATCAAGAAGCTGGCTATTTTAGAAATGGTTCTATAGCAAGTAAATGTTATAATTTTAGGTTGAAGTTATGTGCTTATGTTAAGTATTGTACAAATATCTTATGGTTGTGCTTTTAACCTCTCTGATTCATTCGATAGGTTCTATTACAAATGAGAGGATTCAGGAATTTTCACTTCTAGTTATTTTGTTCATTTTGCAGGATTTGGATGCATTCTCTGCTGCGGTTATTGTTAGTATTGCCTTCTCCTTCATTCCTGCGTCATTTGCTGTTGCTATTGTGAAGGTACTGTGCCAAACATAGTCGCAGCTGTCCAGTATGAGTGCTTTTGCTTCTCAATTTACTGTACCATTCTGTGCTAGGATTTGGTTACTTGTAGTTACAATTTACAAAATAAGTGATGCTGTCTTATTATTTACTGTACTATTCTACAATTGGCAGGTAATGTTTTTGTCACAAGAAATACAATTTTATTGAGAAAAAAAAAGAGAAGAAACATTTTATTGTGTCACACAAATAATTAAGCAATTGGGATGACGTGCACCACTATGACCTAAAGGCTATATTACATCAACACCACAACCGATTCCCAGAACAACACCTAATTTACTTGTCGAAAATAGCTGCTTTCCAATTTAACTGAAACAGATCCCCATATTGATGACAAAAATTAACTGTGCATCCGTCAAAATACCTACCTAGAAGATATTGTATGATGCTCTTTTTCGGTTGACTGATGCAGGAACGTGAAGTAAAAGCTAAACACCAACAACTGATTAGTGGGGTATGTTTGTTTGCTGGTAGAACAACCATCCTGTTGTAATTTTGTTACTGATACTCATAAGATTGTAATATCTTAATCCTCAGGTTTCTGTACTTTCATACTGGGCTTCTACTTACATATGGGACTTCATCAGCTTCCTATTTCCCTCATCTTTTGCAATAATTCTTTTTTACATCTTTGGTATGTCTTTAAACTTGTATTCTTCACTAGTTTTTTCTTATAGAAATTTGTGCATTCAACTTCATTTCATTGTTGAATTTTTCGTAAAATAATTGATGGGAATGTCGTCATTCTTTTTTTGTCAAATCAGCAAACAGTAGCAATCAAAATGTTTAATGAGGTTTTCTTTGTTGGTGTCTGCTGGTATAGGGGAATATTTGATTGACTGCATATTGCACCATAGAGGTTGATGTTAATACAAGATATCGTACATGATCTCTTATATTCTCCGGTATTCTTTAGCCTATGCATAACTGACTTCAAAAGTTGTGCAATGCTTTTGTAAATGATTCTTTCTATATTTAGGAGCCTTTTTTGTGTAGGGGTGTGTGTGCGCATACAGACACTCCAAATTCAGGCTTCGCAGATGGTTTCCACATCTATCCGGAATTTTACTCACTAAATAGTTTTTCTTGTATTTTGATATTTTAATGCACATATTGACAAATATTTGTTTGTAAAAATCACAATAGACATGCAAGATGTGAAATTTGACTTTATTGTGTTCTCCAGTTAGAAATTGATCTAACATATTGAATGCCATGGAGATTGACCAACTCTTTTTGAAATGGAGGAAGGATAGGAGGTGGAAAAAAAAGTATTTTGTAATTGTAGAATTATTCGGTGATGACTTTCTAACCAACTCAAAAATATTTTGAACTTAACTTGGAATCAATGCTTCATCCCACATTATGGTCATGGCTAATGATTATTCTTCTTTCTTTCTAGGTTCCCTTGTATATTAATTGCCTCTGTATGTAAACTCATAAAAAAATGTGTGTAGGTCTGGAGCAGTTTATTGGGAGTGGATGTTTATTGTCGACAGTAATCATGTTTTTAGCATATGGATTAGCGATTGCATCAACAACATATTGCCTTACATTTTTCTTTTCTGACCACACTATGGCTCAGGTGGTGTATTTTTCATTGTCATTCTCTTATTCTCACGTCCAGGGCATTAAGCTTGCATGCCCATGTTTATGAATGTCGTTCTCTTGTTTATTAAAGTTGTACTTATTATTATCCAGAATGTGGTTCTCTTGGTCCACTTTTTCACGGGACTGATTCTTATGGTTATCTCATTCATTATGGGGCTTATAAAGACGACATCAAGTGCAAATTCTTTTCTCAAGGTTGTATTCCTACGTACACATCTCTTTTATTTTTTGTTTTAAAATCTTCTTCTTGTTTTTACTGCTAGCATTACTACTTTGTACAGTAAATTTACTAGTCCTTGTAGTTTTTCTTTCTTTCTTCTCAATAGTAGTTTGGTTTTCCTTATCAAACATATATGTGTGTGTGTGTGTGTGTGTATATATATATATTTAGATGTCTGCACGTTATTATCGTTCGGATGCCATTGTAAACAGGGAGGAAAACAGGGAGGGGTAGTAGAAATACATGGTGTCCGCACGATAATAACATCCGGACGTCCACATAGGATATATATGTGATGTAGATAGTTTGTGCTGTGAAATTAAATTCCACAATGATAGCAGGAGAGTATTAGTGTATACTTGGAGTTTCGTCTGGTTTTTAGGGGAGGCCGTGACTGGAAATTGCAATTAATAACTAGATGCTGTCTTTATTCTGAAGGAATTCTAGTGTAGTTCCTTTGAATTTACTTTGAGGATGTTGATTCATTTAGAAAAATAGGACTAATTGCAATTCTTTACTTTACCCTTAACTATTGCTTCTTAAATCTTATACAGTGTTTTTTTTTGTTTCTTTATTTTGAATTTATAGTTTTCAAGCATTGTCTTGGTCTGAACTATCCGACAATGTTGAGAGCAACAAGTGTAAAGCTGTTTATCTTTTGATAAAGGGCTACTCTAGAAGTTCTAGTTTGCCTCTTACTAAATGTTGTGACTCAATCTAGAAAACTAGTGCTGGTGATAATAGGAATCTTATATTCCCTGACATGTGGATCTATGCTTCCAGAACTTTTTCAGATTATCTCCGGGGTTTTGCTTTGCTGATGGACTCGCTTCACTGGCTCTTCTACGGCAAGATATGAAAGATAAATCTAGCAATGAGGCCTTTGATTGGAATTGTACTGGTGGCTCAATTTGCTATCTTGGTATTGAGGTTCGTATCTTACCTCTGGCCTTGTGGGAAAACACTCTTCTGCAACTCTCTGCTTAAAAAGTTAAATATGTTTCTTGAGAAGTGGAATTACCAATGAATATATGTAATGCTAATGAGTAATACCCCTACTCAGAGTGTTTTGCTTAAGTGCTCTTCTATGTTGAATAGTATTTAGATGTCAGAAAGGTGAGGCCCTACAATTGAATTTGTGGAGTCACCTGTCTCTTTCATTCGTCAAAATGTAAGCTTACGTGCTTTGTTTATTTGAACTAACAAAGAATGTAAGAGAGGGAAAATATGATCATAAAGAATGAACTATAAGTTTCAAATGCTGCATGGTGTGCAGGATAATCGGAGATATATGTGTTTGTATATTAAGTAATTGTTGCTTAAGCTATTGGGATATAATGGTAGTCTAGCCTAGAATCAGACTTCTGGGTTCGAGGCGTCCTTGATTTGGAACCTTCCAATACAAGCTACATGAGAGTAGGAGATCCTAAGTTAAATTCCAGTAAATGCAGCCTCCACTAGAAATTGAATTCTAAATTTTAGGCTCTCCTGAGAACTATACATGATGGGACGTATTAGACCCCAACCTCACAACTTATCAAGATGACACTATACCCTAGTTGTAGCTATGCAGTCAAACGACATAATACCCCAAATCTGCTAGATATTGTGTGCTTTTGGGCCCAATTGACCCTCACAACTTTAAATACCATGTTAGATACCACTAGACACAAAAATCTTAAGCTGTTAGAGATGAGGTGAAGAACCTTCAATAATTGAAATATACTTTAGATTATCTTTTTTCTTCTCCCATAAGAGGTATCTATAGCTATACAAATTACATAAGAAAAGGAAAGCTAGTAATCCTACTCTATACAAGCATCAATATACATCAATGTAATGGGGATGGGGTTGGGGCTGGCAAGTACCTTTTACATGTTCTGCACCTGCTCTGTAATCAATGGAAAGTTTAAAGCAAGAGGTGTAGTATCTTGTGTCTTGGATTGCTATTTGTTACATATTTTAATATTAAGATTGAAAGTGAAACTTTAATTCATGTGGAAAATAGTACTCTGATCTTATTCAAATTTCTCATCTGTGCAGAGCATTTGCTACTTCCTTTTGACACTTGGGCTTGAACATTTGCCTTATAACAAATTGACACTAGCCACGCTGAAGGAATGGTGTAAGAGTATTAAAAGTACCTGTCAAGCCAGTTCGAGTTATCTAGAACCCCTTCTGAAATCTTCCTCAGAAGTTATCACTCATGACCTTGATGAAGACATAGATGTGAAGACAGAAAGAACTAGAGTACTTTCAGGTCCCATTGACAATGCCATAATCTACTTGCGGAATCTTTGGAAGGTATTTCTATATATGGTTCAAATGATATTAGTGGTTCTCTTAGTTTAATAATGTGATACTTTACGACGTATGATTGTATAATAGCAATATATGTCAACTTTCAGGTGTATCCTGGAGGAAAGCTTCATGGTCCAAAAATAGCAGTAAATTCATTGACTTTTGCAGTTCAAGAAGGAGAATGTTTTGGTTTCTTAGGAACGAATGGAGCTGGAAAGACCACAACTCTGTCAATGCTGACTGGTATGTAATAGCTGGACACCAGAATATCAGATATACTTACTGTATTTTTGAAACATTTAAAGTGGACAATCTGAGCAACTTTTTTTTTTTTTTCTTTTTGAGTTCGTACTTATGCCTTCCATAACTAGTGTTTGGTATCTGAGGGAACCACCTCTTAAAAACCAATTGCATTTCATGATAATAAAATACGTCATTGAGTTCACTATTTCTTGGCATTTTAGTTTTTGCTAAGAAGAATTTTATAATTTATTTTGTTACATTAAAAATGATGGTCTCCAATGTTTGATTTCAGACAAATCCTAGTAAAAACTTTTGACTTTGCATTGCGTTATATTGAATTTGTGGCCTTGTGTGTTTTTGCATTGTTAATTTGTTAATCAGCATATTCTCAAAATTGAATTATTATATCAGTTCCTTCTTTTTGATTCCATCCAGGAGAGGAATCTCCAACTGATGGGACTGCTTGTATATTTGGCAAGGATATATGCTCTAATCCCAAGGCTGCTCGTCGACATGTATGTCTTGATTTTCTTTATATATGTATGTGTGTAAGTGTGTGTTTGTGTGTGTGCCTTGTCAATGATGATGTGGCAGAAGATCGATCCAGGCCATTAATCATGTTGATGATACAATGGAGTCAACAGGCATCGGCATTACCATATAATATATGTCTGCATATTATACATACATACATATATATATATATATATACATTTGCACATACAATCCTTATTTTTATTTCTTCCTTTGTGGAATGTTGATTATCCATCCAATATAGTGATAGATCCTAGCTAACTTTTTCAATGTATCATTGAATTTCAGATTGGGTTTTGTCCACAGTTCGATGCTTTGTTAGAATTTTTAACTGTTCAAGAGCATCTTGAGCTTTATGCCACAATAAAGGGAGTACCAGATTACCAGATAGATGATGTATGTATATCTGTTCAAAGCTCGTAGAACTTAATTTTCTTCTTAGCATCCTGATTTAAGTCAGAATTTTCATCCATTTGCATAGATGTAATGACTTAAATTGTCCATTTAAGCCATATCATGCTAAATTCTGAATCAAACATTTTGCATGTTTAAATATCTTGAATAACTTTGGCACTCTACATCTAATATATATTTTGAGAAACACTCAAATGGTGGAGCCTCAATCCCTGACAGGTTGTAATGGAAAAGTTAGTGGAGTTTGACTTGTTAAAGCATGCCAACAAACCTTCATTTTCCCTCAGTGGGGGAAACAAGCGTAAATTATCTGTTGCAATTGCGATGATCGGAGATCCTCCTATAGTCATTCTAGATGAGCCATCAACAGGTGTACTTGCTGGTTCTCATTCTAAATTCTTGAACAATTTCTATCTTAAGATTTCTTGTTTTTGTGTCCTTTTTATATGATGAAACTGCTTTTATATTTGTGGCATAAGATTTTAAGGAACTGCTGAAATTAACTAAATAAGTGATGAGCAAAATTTGCGGTGTGGTTAATGTGATCTTAGTAAGGCTGTCCATCAGATGGTTACAGAATAAGGATATAGATCTCTACTTAACCAACTTTATTAAACAATAAAGCACCAGGAAGCAATTAATAAGCCATATAAGGAGGGGGTGAGAGAAGGTGCTGGAAACAACTAGTTAGGGATTTCAAGATCGATCCAAAATGGTTGTTTACAGTGGAGGTTGATGAGGGGTCTCAGGGTAGCTCCATGGCTGACAGAGGAATAGGTTAAAAGCTTCTACATGAAAGTTGATCTGGGTTGTGCTGCACAAGTGTCGGAAAATGACTCTTAAGATACCTAAGGCATTAGTTGAGCTTTATATTTGAGGAAATGTGGAGAAAACTCCTACTAGGCATGGATGGTGAGATACAAAACTAAAGGCCCACATACTAAATTAGGGTCAAGGTGATAACATTCGCTGCTGGAGTAGACACAATTAAAAAGTTCTTATAAATGCCGTTGTGCTTATTTGAATATGGTTCTGACCGGACAATGGTCACACATTAAATCATGTCTATAAGTTGGCAAAAAGAACCTTTTATCTTGTTACACTAGATCTAGAAGTTGCAGTCAAAAGTGTTCTTTTGTTCAACCTCAATATGTACTCAAGATATACAAGACTGCTCCTTGTTTTGTTTATACTGAAAATGTTGCTACACCATAAAAAAGTATATTTAATTTGTGTTTTACTTGGAGACAGTCACAAATCTTGCTCACTATTGTATTAGGTATGGATCCAATTGCCAAAAGATTCATGTGGGAAGTGATATCTCGTCTCTCAACCAGACGAGGAAAGACAGCAGTAATACTTACTACTCATAGTATGAATGAAGCTCAAGCTCTTTGCACCCGTATGGGAATAATGGTACCAATTTACCTTGCTCACCAGTCTACTTGAAGCAGTGCTTAATGCCACTGTTCATATCACTGTATAACCACTTTGATGTTTTATTTTAAGGTTGGGGGCCGATTAAGATGCATTGGCAGTCCCCAGCATTTGAAAACACGGTTTGGAAATCATCTTGAGCTAGAGGTATTTCTTTCGTTTTTCCTTGCTTTTTAGAGTGGTGTGGTCTGAAAGAATTATTTTGTATGATGATATTTTATGGAATTTTTAATCACTTTTAACTCTGTTACCTACTCTTAGGTTAAACCTTTTGAAGTCAGCTCTGGGGACTTGGAAAATCTTTGCCGAGTTATTCAAGAAAGACTTTCATATGTTCCTTGTCATCCTAGGAGCTTACTTGATGGCTTTGAAGTTTGCATTGGGGCCATTGACTCCATTGTGGCTGAAAATGCATCAGTGGCAGAGATTAGCTTGTCACGGGAAATGATAATCATTATTGGACGATGGCTTGGCAATGAAGAAAGAATAAAGTCACTTATATCTTCAGTGCCACTTTCTGATGGCGTGATTGGTGAACAGTTAGCTGAGCAGTTGGTTCGAGATGGTATGAGTGATCCATGCATTGATTAATTTGTATTCTTTCATATTTAATTTTTAATTTTTGGGATTTTCTTTTTTGTTTGGAAAATTTGGATGGGTAACTTTAAATGTCTGTATGCGTACCACATCGTATGACTATACAAATTTTTTGCCCTATTTTCCTGACAGTTGATTATTTTAGGATGTAGGAACTGTTCTGGCTTAGGATTTATATTTTACTCTCAGGTTTTGAGTGTAACAGGATTGTGGAAAAGAATTCTGAACCGGAGACTCTCTCTCTCTCTCTCTCTCTCTCTCTCTCTCTCTTACACGCAGAAAACTTGGCTCTGATCCTATCATGTAATTAGAGCATCCAAATCAAAATAACTATGGTTGGAGAGACCCAAGAATGTATGCACATCGTGCAAGGCTTCACATTCTGGATGTGGGATTTACACTCTCAACAATTATCATATGTCTCCACAGTACTAGACTTTTATGATCTTTTATCGCTTTGTTATATATAAGTTGAATTAAGGTCCTGAAGTTTCTAAGTTATTCCCATGCATCTCTCTTCGTAAATGCTTGCTTTTCCTAATATTTTTTCTAGAACTTTAATTTAAGTGACAGAGAAACTATCTACTCCAGACAAAAATTCTTATGCATACGCAGACAAAATTCTTCGTTAATGCTTTAGTTTGCAATCATTCTTTGTTTCATTAGTTTTCATATAGGTTTTAATGAAGTTTGTATTACTCTGGCAGTGCTTTAATCAATATGCAGCGAGGTTCAGTGTACCCAATGTCTACAAGATCCAGATATACATTGCGTTATTTTTCAATGCTTCACTAGGACTTGCTAATACTATGGGATATTCTTATTTTAGGGTTTAGGGTCTTATTTAGACTCTTTGTCAGTGCTCTTGGTTATGATTCTTGCTCTTATAGAAAAATTAGAACTTTTGAAAGGGATCGATTGTGGACTTCAAACAATTTTTATACATATTTGATGCTCTAAATTCTATTTGGAATGTCATTATTGGTAACTCATTTATTTAATTATTGTTTCTTGTTTACCTTGCTACATTTTTTGTACTTAATATTGGAGTTTGTGCAGGCGGAATACCTTTGCCAATATTTTCTGAGTGGTGGTTGTCCAATGAAAAGTTTTCAGCAATTGATTCATTTGTCTTCTCATCATTTCCCGGTGCAATATTCCAAGGCTTCAATGGCCTGAGTGCTAAATATCAGGTAAAGTTTATCTTGAATTAAAGTTACAAATAGTAATTCTTGTGGAAGATTTATTTATATATTTTTTAATCTGTTTGGATTAAGTTATCCAAGTGCTATGCACTAAACTATAGAATGAAGGTTGGCCCACCTGCTAAAGTGTAAGCTTTTGGGAGAAGTAAGCCAATATATTTATAATGATAATGAAGTAGGAGATCCAGATTCAATTCAACTGAGTCTGTAACCAACCAATTAGTAGGCCACATAGGAACAAGAATAGTGTGTGTGTGTGTGTTGCGCACATTGTGCACGTGCCACTCATGTTGAAATAAAAAATAGCTTTGATGGTAGGTGGGTTGATGTGTATGCGAATTCACTCAGGTGCCCAAGTAGTCTGTTTATTGATGGAATGAAATTTTTTTTTTCCTGAACTCGCTGATGGAATGGTTGAATGGTTGAGAGAGGACACGTTGTGAGATGGAAATGGGGAAGCTCTTGGCTTTAGTTATGTTGTTGTAAAACCTTTATGATTTTAGAGTTAGCATCCTTACTTTGCAGCATAATGGGAGATTCCTGTTATTGCATATTCTACTGGGTGTATAGTAGTATCAGCAGTTGAAATAGTTTTCCAAAATCTTGTTCGTGGTTAAATATTTACTGTTTTTGTTATTTTCAGGTACTATTACCAGACCTGTCCTTTACTTTCTTTTTTCCCCTTCACTGTTACCATCTCAGAAATGTTTTCAAATTACACTTTGGTGCATTCCCAAATTACACTTAGATATGTTTTCTTTTTTCCCGAATTGTTGATCTTTGGTTAGTGGGGGGCAAAAAGTTACGTCTCTTTTAATTGTTGTAGATTACAGGGGTATCTTATTTTCATGGTGGGCAATAAGCCTCTCTACTTAAGAATGGTCAGTAGGGAAAATGTGGAAAATGGGTTTACCTGTGGCTCCAAATGCCCGTACATGGAGTATGAGCACCATGTGTGATCATGTCTTTCATTGTATTGCTGGTGCACAGAAAATTTTGTAATTTATCTCAACTTTTGGCTTTTGTTGCAGTTGCCATACGGACAGGGCTTCTCACTTGCAGATGTCTTTGGACACCTCGAACAGAACAGGTGAATTCGTCGTACCTTCTTTCTTTGTTTGTGTTCCTTCTTGCCAAACCTGACCAGTGTTTATAATCTCTCCTTTTCAGATATAAACTTGGAATTGCAGAATACAGTATTAGCCAGTCCACTTTGGAAACCATATTCAACCATTTTGCAGCAAACTCATGAGAATCATCATCTACTGAGACAAATCTAATTCAAATAGTTTTACATGACTCATCAAATCGTCACTCGGCACAAGCACCGGCACAAGCGGCTCTCTTGTTTTAAAGTTGAGACCGCCATACAAGGCTCTATGTAGATATTAGAGACGGCATATTGTACATAAGTTAACTTTGGGGAAGTGTAATCTGTTAAAAAAACTAATGGGTCAACAATCGTACCTGTCATCAGTCATACGGGTGTGGGACTTGCAGCCCGCATCCTGTCTAGGATTGGCGAGTTGACTCTTCCAGAAGTGCATTTGAAAAATCATATTGTTGTGAACTCGTAGAAGATAGAGAGTTCCTTTTATTTGAGTTTTCATATACATTCACCATTGGGGAAATGAAATGCCCGAGGTTTCATATACATTAACCATTGAGGAATCAGATGTTCAAGTTGCCCAGGCTCTTCCATAGTTCTCTTTTGTTCCATCAGTCACATTATAATTATGTGGTAGTTTCATTTAGGACATTGCTTGGCTCCTCATTACACGTCGATCAGAGTCTGACACAGTCAAAAGTAACTTATTAAAATTACAGAAGCAAGTTTTCGCACACGTGTAAGACTTTGATTTGTTTGTAAGGATAAATGACTCTTTACATCCAAGGAGCCAAGTATTTTCCTTTCGTTTATTAACAATTGGGTATGACAATTAATTTAATAAGTGAATCGGCATATATATATATATATATAAAATGTGGTCCATAAGTGCTAAATGTGATTTAAAAATATGGGTTTTTTAAAATTACTCAGAAGAAAAGAAACTATATAATAGAAAAGTCTATAAGATTACAAATTATTATTTATTTGGTAGAAATAACATTGTACGTTATTCTTTATTATTTTATTATTAATAAAGTTCTATAATTTGAAAACTAATTTAGTTGGTTTTTTCTTCTTGATGAGTAGCAGATTAAATACAGGGGAAAAGGCACATGCATATTCCCACCGCAATAGCCGCGAGCTGCTCCAGCACCAGCAGTCTTGCCATATTTTTGCCTGCCAGCACAAATCATTGCAAGGCTTCTCTTGGTAGGGCTCGTCAATGGGCCAGGCCGGGCTAGCCCGACCCAAATTTAATGGGTTTGGGCCGGGCCGGATTTTTTTAGAACATTTAAAGCCCAAGCCCAACCCATGAGCCGGGCTTGGGAAAGCCCATCATGCCGGGCCGGGCTAAGCCCAATGGGTCGGGCCTAAAAGGGCCTACTTCATTAAAAAAAATCATAAACTTAATCATAAGGGCATTTTAGTCCAAATTTAAGATTAAACTCACTTAATTCCAATATTTTCACATCAAACCCAATTCATAAAACACTCAATAAAGTCACACAACTTAATAAGGTTTTCCATAAAAACAATGAAACCAAGTATTATTTTTAAGGTTATTACATAATTAGACCGTAATAAGTTTTAAGAAATAATTTTAAAAAATAATAAGTATAAAAAAATATTTTTTTAAAGGATGATATGAATAAATATGCAAATATTTGGTGATGTGTTAAAAAAAAAACATGATTATACTTGGTGGTACGATTATGTTTCATGATATGATTATATTTGGTGATGTGATATGTTGTTCATCTTATATATATATATATATAATTGTTGAATTAATAATTGACACAAATTAATGTGCTAATCATCCAATTATAAACTAGGAATGAGTAAAGAAAAGTAAATGAAATGAAAAAAATTATATATGTGATTTAAGTGATATAATCATAAACCTAAACTCTTATTTATACATAATTATATATGTATGCGGGCCTAACGGGCCGGGCTTTTGTGGGCGGGCCGGGCTGGGCTTTCTTGGGCTTAATCGGGCTGGGCTTATGGGTTGGGCCAGGCTTTAGTCACCCAAGCTTAGCTTGGCCCAAAGCGGGCCGGGCCATCTCTAAGCCCATAACGGGCTGGGCGGGCCCCCATCGGCCCATGAGCCCGCGGGCCAAATGATGAAGCCTATCTCTTGGCAATTACGCATGTACTCCATCTTCCCACAAGCACGAGTTGATTGTGCCACCGCTTCATCTCCTGCACCACTCAATATATTCAACAAACATAAGGCAGATAATGGTGAAACATTCAAAATACCAGAAAATGTCATTGGTTAATGCAAATATTAAAAATTGAAATTATTAATTAAATAAAGATAATATAGTAAATTCACACTTTTTCATATTTAAAAAAATTAAAATTAAATGAAAAAAAATCATATTTTTATGGAACACAACTACTCATTATCTTTTTTTAATTCTAAAATAAAATAAATTTTTTTTATAAAAAATAGCCTCTCGCATGTGCAGAAATGCGTGCGAAGAGACTAGATATAAAGCAACAAAATTATCAACGATCAATACAAATTTCTACTCTGACTTTTCCGCCACAAGTGGCCCTTTCAATTTCTTTGTTTTTCTATAAATATTCCCAAGCATTATATTAAAGAATAACGACCAAATTTTTTGCTGTTTTCTTTTTATAGTAAAAAGTATTTAAAAAAACAAAAGGGAGTGTAGGTAAATAAAAGAGGAATAGGAAAATCACCACCCTTTATGAATTATCAAAGTTCGGGCATCTGGGTTGTAAACAAAAAAAAAAAGTTTGGGCATCTGGGCTTGCTTACTTATAATAACCCAATTTGGTTCTCAGTCTTCTTATGGTGGACTTTTCTTTTGTCAAAACAAAGCTAGCCCATTAGTGAAACAGACCTAGGCACTAGCCCAAACGTCCTCCCTCCTCCTCTCCTCCTCCTCTTTCTTCTCTTCTTCTCCTCTCTCTCTGTCACGCCTCTTCTAAAACGGTGTATTGTAATTAGGGCACCTGACATCATCTTCTTCACGAGTTAGCCGCCTTCTTCTTCGCAGAGCACCAGCAACTGGAGATTGGCAGCAGCTACAAGCGCAACTAAGTTCTTTCCAATCCTTCTTCCTTCTTTTTGTTGATGCCGCCGAAACCAGTAAAAACCTAGCCTCTTCGAATCCAGGAGAAGAGGCTAAGTGTATTGCGAAATAACCCCCGCCGTATCCTTGATCGTATCTAGACTGTATCGCTCGCGTGTCCATGGCGTATCGAAGACTTATCGGATGTTCAACATAACAGAAAAGTCCACGATAAGCCGTTTGCCGTATCCGATACGTGTCGGAGGCGTATCGTATCGGAGGAGTATTCTGACCCGCGTATTCTTGCAACATAGGCCTCCGATTACAGAGACTAGGAGAGAGAGAGAGTGATGGAGAAGAGAGAGGGAGAAGGGGAAGGTGAAGAAGAGCAGGTAGTGAATCCGTGGACGGTGTCGGCCAAAGGTGGCGGGAAAATCGACTACGATAAGCTCATTGACCAGTTCGGCTGTCAGAGGATCGACCAGTCGCTCGTCGACCGTATCCACCGCCTCACCTCACGTACTCCCCACGTGTTCCTCCGCCGCGGGGTCTTCTTCGCCCACAGGTCTCTCTCTCTCGTTGTCTTTGGTTTTCAATCATTATAAATTTGACATTAAAAATAAACACAGAAATGGAGTTGATAGTGGACTGCATGCGAGTGCAGGGACTTGAGTGAAATTCTTGATGCTTATGAGAGAGGAGAGAAGTTCTATTTGTACACGGGAAGAGGACCTTCCTCCGAGGCATTGCATTTGGGTCATCTTATCCCTTTCATGTTCACTAAGTAAGTCCTACCTTACTTTCTGCTTATCTTTTTTGGCTAGGGTTTAACAGACAGATGCTATGTACACACTCATATGTATGTATGTGTATATATAATCAGTGTCTTTGTATAGTAAATTTGTGACGATTTATCACTGAAATGCTTTTTGCAGATATTTGCAAGAGGCCTTCAAGGTTCCTCTTGTTATTCAACTTACTGATGATGAGAAATGCATGTGGAAAAATCTGACTGTGGAAGAGAGCCAGAGACTCGGCAGGGAGAATGCCAAGGACATTATTGCTTGTGGTTTTGACGTAACAAGAACCTTCATTTTCTCTGATTTTGATTATGTTGGTGGGTAAGTAACCCATATGTACGTTTAACTCCATTACTAATTTAATACTTCTGCATGTTGACATGTTGTTCAGTTTGTGTTTCAATTTTTTATCAATGGCCTAGAGTGTGCTATGCAAGCCTTCATTTACTTTTCTGCCCAAGTTAGTGGTTTGAGATTTTGGGATTCTATGCAAGCCTCTTTTTTTTTTTTTTTTTTTAATAGAAAAATCTTGTTTGCTTTAAAATCCTTAGTTTCTTAATGAATTTACGTCAAAGGGCCTCGTGAATTTAAAGTTAATGTTGGATGTTCCACCAAGTGATCACCTTATGAGATGCAAACTGCTTGACAAGCTTCGATGGGGAACCTTCTGTTTTCAAACTTTGACAGGGGCGTGATTCTATCATTCATGAATACTGTGTCTAAGTGTGTGTTGTAACACCTTGCTGACTGATTCTATGTTTAATTTTCTATGCAGTGCCTTTTACAAGAACATGGTGAAGGTTGGAAAGTGTGTCACATATAATAAGGTGATTTACAATCTTTTCCCTACGAGCATTATTTTTTATAGATATTTGGTGTACCTCCTTATTCAAGTTTTTGTAATCATCTATCCAGGTTGTTGGAATTTTTGGTTTCACCGGTGAAGATAATATTGGAAAAGTTAGTTTTCCACCTGTGCAGGTATTTTCTTGGCTATGCTGCGTATGATAGTGAATCATGTAATTTTTGTTACTTGTTTCTGATTAGTTCCACGAAAATAGTGAAGCTAATATCTGTTCTATTTTTATACTTTTATGAAACATCACCTCTTGTAAGTCATATTAAGGAGATTCAATGTGGTTATGTGTTAATGCAGGCAGTTCCATCATTTCCAAGTTCCTTTCCACATCTTTTCGGTGGCCAAGACAATCTTCGTTGCTTAATTCCATGCGCGATTGACCAGGTATAAATGATAGGAATAATTCTCAGAGCATGAATTGTTAACTAATGATTGAAAGCGGTCAAGTTTTTTCAGTTTTTATAGATAGGTATAGTTTATGTGCCCATGATAGCAGTGTACAGTAAATTTATGTTATTGTGCAAGTTCTGTTACTATTTAGGAGAACATATATTGGTTAGTTTGTGGGAGATTTTTTTCCTTTTTTATATGACTAAATTTGTAGGGAACCACCTCACCTTTAAATGTAACACCTTTTGAGAGGATAAAACATGGAGAGTGGGATAATTATAGTTTTAGTAACGTTGTGTGCTCATTTGTTTTAGTGAATGCTGTTTTTCTTACTTTCTTTTATTTACTAATACCATGTTATATTTGTTTGCGATTTGTCCAGGATCCTTATTTTAGAATGACACGAGATGTCGCTCCACGGATTGGATACCAGAAACCTGCATTGATTGAGTCTTCTTTCTTCCCTGCCATGCAGGTACTTTATGGTTTTGGCACATAATACATGTGTGCTACTTAAAGTGGTTCCTAAATTTTTAAAGGGGATAAGAAAGATACAATATTTAAATTAGCCAGCTGAATTTAGTTGATGATTTTTATGCAGAATCTGACTTTCTGTATTTGTTTGGCTGTTTATTTATCTGATTTTTTTTCTTTTATTTGACCAATGATTTTGCACTAGAGACTTAAATTATTCCACATATGTTTCATATGACCAATGTTTTCCAGTGGGGGGTGCTAAATTTTGATGTTGGCAGATATGTTTAAGCCCTAATGCGGACTTTGGAGACACTACCTGTATGGATTTGCACACACATAAACATGAATATATCATTGTTCACAGGGAGTGTAGAAGGACCTTAATTAATAAAACAAAAGTTGATTATTGTAATATGAATATTCAGCTTTGAAAAGAAGTAATTGCTGGTGAAACTGGTCATGCAAAAATTGGATGATGTGGTATGCATGTGATTGCTGATATATTTCCTGGAATGTGGATACTTTCAGGGAGAGACCGGTAAAATGTCGGCCAGTGATCCAAATTCTGCCATTTATGTAACTGATTCTGCAAAGGAAATTAAGAACAAGGTTTGCGTTTGCTGTTGCTGTTGCTGTGGGTTTATTTGTACAACCTTTCTATTTACTAAGACTTGCACAATCTTTATTGATGTTCTCTTATTCTAGGGCCAAAGTCTTTAATTGATGCAAGGTTCAAAGTGTAACCTTTTAAACTCCTAGTGAAAAACATGCTTCTCTATTTCTTCAAATAGCTGTCTTCCCTTTCTGAAACCACCATCTACTCGTCTTAGCTTTCCCACACCACCAAACTGCAGTTTCACAGTGCCAAAATTTTCTACCTGAAATCACAGTCCAAATGGTCCAAAAATTCTTCAGGATTAACAAAATAAAGAATTTGTGTGCATATGCAGATAAACAGGTATGCATTTTCTGGTGGACAAGATTCAATAGAGAAACATAGAGAACTTGGAGCAAATCTTGAGGTATTTGAATTGTCTCACATGTTAGTAATAGAAATTTGTCCTCCCCAACCGGTTTGAGAGTGTTATTGTTGCTGGATCTACTACCTTCCCTTCTCATTATAGATTGTCCAAGCAAGAAAAACAATTCTGCTTATCTGTCTGCACTTACATGCCAGTTTGATTCATGTCTTATAAGATTTGTCGGTCAGTACTTGGTGCCATTAACTTATTGAGGAATGATTTTATCTTCTGGACATTATTCAGGTAGATATACCATTCAAATATCTTAGTTTTTTCCTGGATGATGACGCTAAACTCGAAGAGATAAGGAAGGTGAGACTGGTATCCTAATGAACTTGTTTTTTTAATAAATAATTTTTTTTATTAGTACAAATGATGCCTTCTTGTTTTGCTAATTCACTTCGGGTACTATTAGGAGTACGGTGCAGGATGCATGCTGACAGGTGAAGTTAAGCAACTACTTATTCAGGTTTTGACTGAACTAGTTGAAAGACATCGTAGGGCTAGGGCTGCTGTGACTGATGAGGTAAGCTTGTGGCGCTAAGGATTGATCATTCTCTTGTTATTTGTCACTGTGCTGATTCTGGCCGCCCATATAGATTTTGAAAGATGCTTGTTGGCACATGGCATTGAAAGCAAACATTTTGAATTATATGAAATCTCAGTTATGACTTAGAAGGATTGATGAATGTTTTTGCATATTTTTCAGATGGTGGATGCATTTATGGCAGTGAGGCCCCTACCCAATATGTTCAACTAAAGTTGAGGCAGAGAGAAATCTACACACATCCATGAATATTTATCTTACAATTTTTGTGTCAACGATCTGTTTGTCTGGATAGTACTCTTCAAATTTAGATCTAGTCATATTGATTGTTGATGTTCAAACACAGAAGTTGTGAAGGTTTCTACGACAACATTTTTATAACAGTCATTAATTGAAACTCAATTTGAGCTTGAGCGCAATGGTTTTAAGTTTGGTTTTGTATGATATTGTGCCCTAAAGTGCTGTATCTGCAGATATTTTTTTAATGGTAGCTGTATTTTCACATCTATTGTCAGGTTAATGTAAGGGATGAAACAGTTGTGAGCAAAGTTATAATTGTTAATGTTACCATCTTCATCAACTCTCAACTGGAGCAAAAATTTCAATTGCAGAATCCATTCGAAAAACTGCAACTGATCATCTCCGAAAGGGGTTAATTGTTTTATTAGTACCTGAATTTAGATCCGTTTTGTATTTGAGTCTCCCAATTTCCAAAATCATTCTCGTGGTTCTTCAACTTTAGTTTTGTTAGTACAAATGGTCACGTCATCAATTTTGTTAACTTTTTTGTTAAATGTAGGGGCAAAATAGTATTTTTGTATTAAATTGATTAAAATATGAATAAAAATAAAAATTAAACTCTCTCTCTTGCTCTCTCTCTCTCGTTTTCTACTCCCTCCGAACTTGGTTTTTTATTTGATTTTCTTTTATTTTTATTAAAGATGTGATTTTTTAATTCATTTTTTTGGTTTTAATATAAAAATATCATTTTGCCCTTGCATTTAATAGAAAAAGTTAACAAAATTGATGGTATAACTATTTGTTCTAACGAAAGTGAAGTTAAGGGACCACAGGAAAGATTTTGGAAATTGAGATACTCAAATGCAAATCGGATTTAAGTTCAGGGACTAATAAAACGATTAACCATCTCCTAAATTACCAGTATCATTCTTTATATATAAAAAACGCAATGATTTTTGCATTTAAGGGTTTTAGTGATGAATGTTTGCATTTTGAGGTTTCATGATTGAATTATTGCATTTTAAGGTTTCGCTGATGAATTTTCACACTTTGGAGTTTTATGAATGAATTTTTGTATTTTAAGGTTTCAAAAATTATTTGCATTTTGGGGTTTCATGAATGAATAAGAAGAACAACTTTCATAAGTGCAATAACAATGACATAAATTAAACACACAACATAAACGAAACACACAATATAAATGAAAACGCACTACATAAATTTAAACAAGTGGCTCATTGCCTCTCTCCTTGCCATTTCCAAAGGTCGTTGATCAAATCATTCTTTAGAGTGTGATGCACGTGCGGAGATGAATGGATTTTGTGTACCTATTATGTAAGAAAATAGGCATGTTACTTTGTAATAGAAATTTTTTTACACTTTCTATAAATTAAAAACATATTTACAAAATAACATACCTATATAGTGTAAGAAAATAGGCATGCTAATATTAGGTTGACTGTGGAATCTGACTATTTTAGGGCTGCTTATATTATTGTTACGGTACGTAATTATGAATTGATTAATTTGCTTTAGTTAGAGAAATGTTATATTATTCTAATGATGGTAATGTATGTATCATGGTCTCATGGAGTGGTATAATATAATTTTGCAGAATTCGGCGCCGGAGCCGGATGGGATAAGGTCTGGTGCGCAGGCAGTTGCATTGCAGATCTCCGGGGACAAGGCAGCCTTCTACAATTGCAAGTTTATTGGATTTCAGGACACTCTTTATGATTACAAGGGCTTGCATTTCTTCAAGGACTGCTACATTCAAGGAACCGTAGATTTCATCTTCGGAAAAGGAAAATCTCTCTACTTGGTATGTATTGTAATAATAATGCCTCATAGTACCATACAATAATTTCTCCGAGTTCAAATCATATGCTTGCTTATGTTAACTTTATGCATTGTAGTATTTATTTAAAAAAATATGTCGTTCTAATTAAATTTTAATTTATTGGCTCAAATTGTGACACTAAATAATATGATATATTTTGGTGCAGAATACTAAGATACATGTCCTAGAGCAGAATATTACGGTGGTAACGGCACAACAAAGGGATGCTTCGGAGGATAATGGATTTTCATTTGTGCATTGCAAAATAACTGGCACTACATGTGTGAGGGGTACATACTTGGGCAGGGCTTGGGGGAGCAGCCCCATCGTGGTGTTTGCCTACACTGACATGGCCAACGTCGTCCATCCTGAACGATGGAATGACTTTGGCCACCCTGAACGTTCCAAGTAAGTAAGCAATTTTCATTATTTTTCTAAAATGTTTTCTTATTCTTGGATCCATTTTTTATTGTTATTATTTACATATATATATATATGTGGTAATTTTTGCAGCAATATGTTCTATGGAGAGTTTCAGAATTCGGGTCAAGGGTCAAACATAAGCGGGCAAGCACGCTACACCAAAAAGCTAAGCGATGCAGAAGCCAAATCTTTCCTCAGCCTTGGCTATATTCAGGGTTCCAAATGGCTTCTTCCTCATCTAAATACAAGATCCAGACATAGTATAGTTTAAGAATAGGAAATATATACATACATTTATAGTAGTTTCCCAATTTGTTAGGTGAGATTGAGCAAAGAGCGTTGCCAATCCAATACGTACATACAATACATGCACACAAGCAATATGTACATCTCATATATGTATTCGACTACGGAAAAAAACTAATGTAGTTAAGTAGTTTGCCGTGAAACTTTCCGTTTATGGTTTGAATTTATAGCCATGGAAATTTTATATATAAGATGAACATGTTCACATTATTTTACAAGTTGTGACGTTATTTCTTCATCTAGAATGTGCACAAGAATTCCTAATTTATTTGTAAGTTTCCTATTAAAATATACACAATAACTTCCTTTGGGCTAGCCACCAGAAGTCAATTGCAAGTCTCTTTCGGGCAAGAATTCTATAGTGAGGGCCTTAGCTAAGGCCTTAAATGAGGTCATATCCTTTAACCGTTAAATCAAATTAATTAGTTTAATCTAACGGTTATGAGATTATGCCTCATCTGCAAGCCCTCACTATAGAATGACTCCTCTCTCAAGTAGCTTCCAAGAAGGACCATGTCCATGCAAGGGTATTAAAAACCTTTAATTTTTGGAGCCCATTACGCGTCAATTTTGTCTCTCCTCTTTGTTGCCTTTTTTCTTTTTGGGTCTGATCTGAACGAGTCAAATTTGTCCTCCTTGGTTTTCTGGTTTCACACCACTAGTTTCCTTTCTTCACATTGTACCTCCTTGGTTTGGTTTCACACCACTAGTTTCCTTTCTTCACATTGTACCTCCTTGGTTTTCTGGTTTCAAACCACTAGTTTCCTTTCACACCACTAGTTTCCTTTCTTCACATTGTACCTCCTTGGTTTGGTTTCACACCACTAGTTTCCTTTCTTCACATTAATGAACACTTGTTGACCATAAAATGAAGTTTCCATTGACTGGTGCCCTTCGAAACTTCCTAGTACCTCACACAGTCCAGGGGCTGTGTTTGTGGAAAATATCAAAGTTGGTATGGCAACAGTTGGGTTTCCTCCCAAATATAAACCTCTTCACAATCTATAAAACGGGGAAGTTTTGCTACACAAAAAGCAACAAAGAAAAGAAGAAGAAGCAAAAAAATTAAAAATTAAAAAAAAATCATGAAGGCTGCAGGCTCATTGGGTGTGGTTGTATGCTTGTTCTTGGTGGTGGTTGGTGTTTTGGTTGAGGTGGTTCCAATGGCAGAAGGGGACACCACGCCCAGCCAATGCAAGCAGGAGAAGGACCTTCTTGTGAGTGCGCATGCAAGAGCGCAGTGATCAATAATATAATCGGGCGCAGCCCCTCTCCATACTGCTGCCAACTTGTCAGGGTGACACATGTCGAGTGTGTGTGCCCTTATGTCACTCCCAAACTGGCCAATTTGATCCCTCTCCGCCGTACGATTAAGCAGATTGAAGGCTGTGGAAGAAGCGTCCCTCGCAACTTCAAGTGTGGCAGTGAGTTCATCTCTCTCTCTCTCTCTCTCTCTCTCTCTGCCCTCGGTAATCTTTAACATGAATTGATTAATCTTATAGCTGATCTGATTACTCTTGGTTAATCTTATTTTTTTGGCAGGTATCACCACTCCACCATAAGATAAGAAGACGAATATTCTAGCTAGCTACAAGAATATATTATTATGCTTGATTATCAAATAAAGAATAATCTAATTAGCTTTCTTTCAAGCTATGAGTTACATAAATTTGAAGTGCACAATCATGTGCACTAATTATGTATTGGAGAATGGAGGGAAGGGGACAAAGATGTATGACTTTCCTCAAATCAAAGTGAATTATAAGATGTCTCTCCTATATATTCCGATATTATTGACACGATTGTTCAATCTCAACCGTCTATCCATTCAAGGACTAATATCAGCCATTCATTTTATTGGAATAGTTTTTAAGGACTTTATTGTCTGGACTAAAACTTAAGACGCTACATAAAATAACGATACTGGGCTTGGATATTAGAGGATCATACGTACATGAAGGGCATGTTTGTACCCGATTTTGGTAAACGGACCAAAAATGGTCTCAAGTTTTAAAAAAGATAAAACCAAACCCACCAGCGTTTGTCTTTTCTTAAGATCATCCCTCTCCCAATTGGGCCTCTCATAATAATCAAAAAAATTCCCAAGTCATAAGAATCAGGCCTTTGTCTTGCGCCACAAGTTTAAGAAATTGGTAAGTGTGTTTCCTAAGCCCACGTGGGAGGTCGAAGGGGGTTATCACATTTAATGACGACTTGACCTCCTTCTCTTCCAGCAAGAAAACAAGTCGTACTGAAGCCCCCAAAACCAGAAAAGATCAAAGTTGCCAGCCAGGTTTTCAAGTACAAAGAAATCAAATCAAGAAAGCTCCACAAAGGAAACCGACGGTTCTTGCCAGAAGTCCTTCATCATTCCCTCTATGAATTGGTTAAGATCAGCAAACTAGCAGCTGACCTTGAACCATAAGCCAAAGGTCTTGTCACAATTTTCTATCATTACAAGTTCCTCCACCTCTATAAATAATGAAGGTCTACCTCAGAAGAAGGGGATTCTCTCTCCAAAACCAGACGCAACGTCTTAAAAAGCAATTGAAAAGCTTTAAAGATAACAAGCTGCCTACTTCTTTTTTAGATAACCAGTTGACAACTCATGCGCTTATCTCTCATAGCTCTACCATCTCCATGGTATAATTTTTTTTTTAAGACATCTTTTTGGTTTCAATGCATGTAATCGTTTGAGCTGGATTGAGAAATCTCCAGTATCTTTTCCTTTATTTTGTAATTCGGATTCACGGATAATTAATGGATTAATTAAGGAATCTTCTGTTATTTAGTTTAAGGTTCAAAGTAAACATAAGTTGCAAAAGAACCTATATAAATAAAATTCATTTGATTATCTGAAGACCGAATTATGGACCATTCTAATACATAAAATTGGATTCCCGCCCTTTTACCCCTCGAATAGTCCAGAAAAACTAGCTTTCAGGCCCAAAAGGGAATAGGGACCCGAAAGGAATAATAAAAGAAAGGAACAAGAAGTTAACTTGGGCCCGAAATTGCACCAACGGACCCGAGTTGACTATTGGTCTAGTTGAAAACGAGAAAATATTGAGGCAGGTTAATAAAACCCAGGTAAGGGTTTCTACTAACCATAAACTTGGTCTTGCTCTGTTGCCTATTCAGGTACTGCTCATACTTGTCAAGGTGATACTCATGAAGGAGAGAATATTGAAGTCCTCTTCATTGAGGAGTAGAAAAGAATCTATCTAGGCCAGTATCCCCCATCTAGCACAATGGCTTGGTAAGGTCCAGAAAGGAGGCGCAAGCTCCATCAGCATTGATCATTCATATCCACACCAGATCTATTGGGTTGGTTATATACTCAATAGTGGCACGCCTACGCAACGACGAGAATTAGTATTAAAAGAAGTTGACAGATAGGGCCTTGATCGGGCCCTTGCGCTTTGGCAAACTGATTCAACTTTCAATTTTGTTCGAAAATTGAAGGAGTCCTCTCTGCGAGCCAGGAGACACCATCCAATCAGGGCATTGGTGTTGATTCACCAAATTCCTCTTCGTTCCTCAGAGCAGAGCTGACCCTAGTGGTTGGCAAAAAGGAACGAAAGATGGAAAAAAGGACCAATAGGGCATATATAAGATAATGATACTGGTGTTTCTGTACATGAATTATAATATTATTATTGCTAAAAATTAAATAAATAACAAATTATTAAGAAAGAAAAATAAAGAATAAGTTATGAGGGCAGTGATTGCGATATGGTTATTGTGGTGGTGCTTGGTCGTGGTGGATGTATAATAAAATTCATTTATTTAACCTATAGAAGGTTAGGACCATCTCCATGGTATAATTTTTTTTTTAAGACATCTTTTTGGTTTCAATGCATGTAATCGTTTGAGCTGGATTGAGAAATCTCCAGTATCTTTTCCTTTATTTTGTAATTCGGATTCACGGATAATTAATGGATTAATTAAGGAATCTTCTGTTATTTAGTTTAAGGTTCAAAGTAAACATAAGTTGCAAAAGAACCTATATAAATAAAATTCATTTGATTATCTGAAGACCGAATTATGGACCATTCTAATACATAAAATTGGATTCCCGCCCTTTTACCCCTCGAATAGTCCAGAAAAACTAGCTTTCAGGCCCAAAAGGGAATAGGGACCCGAAAGGAATAATAAAAGAAAGGAACAAGAAGTTAACTTGGGCCCGAAATTGCACCAACGGACCCGAGTTGACTATTGGTCTAGTTGAAAACGAGAAAATATTGAGGCAGGTTAATAAAACCCAGGTAAGGGTTTCTACTAACCATAAACTTGGTCTTGCTCTGTTGCCTATTCAGGTACTGCTCATACTTGTCAAGGTGATACTCATGAAGGAGAGAATATTGAAGTCCTCTTCATTGAGGAGTAGAAAAGAATCTATCTAGGCCAGTATCCCCCATCTAGCACAATGGCTTGGTAAGGTCCAGAAAGGAGGCGCAAGCTCCATCAGCATTGATCATTCATATCCACACCAGATCTATTGGGTTGGTTATATACTCAATAGTGGCACGCCTACGCAACGACGAGAATTAGTATTAAAAGAAGTTGACAGATAGGGCCTTGATCGGGCCCTTGCGCTTTGGCAAACTGATTCAACTTTCAATTTTGTTCGAAAATTGAAGGAGTCCTCTCTGCGAGCCAGGAGACACCATCCAATCAGGGCATTGGTGTTGATTCACCAAATTCCTCTTCGTTCCTCAGAGCAGAGCTGACCCTAGTGGTTGGCAAAAAGGAACGAAAGATGGAAAAAAGGACCAATAGGGCATATATAAGATAATGATACTGGTGTTTCTGTACATGAATTATAATATTATTATTGCTAAAAATTAAATAAATAACAAATTATTAAGAAAGAAAAATAAAGAATAAGTTATGAGGGCAGTGATTGCGATATGGTTATTGTGGTGGTGCTTGGTCGTGGTGGATGTATAATAAAATTCATTTATTTAACCTATAGAAGGTTAGGAGGGGAATATCTGAAGTAATTTGATTTTTGGCTATTATATATGGGAATGGAAACATAAATGTGCAGTGAGGTATTATTCATTTGCCTTAATTAGGTGATTGGTAAACGATTAGCAACCAAATAAAGATCCAGTGGCATGATTTGTAAATAAATCAACCTACATGGATACATTTTATCTCAAATTTAAAATTAGGTTTTACTTAAACATTGTATTAATGGTAAGTTATTGTCTAGAGTTTTAAACTTGTAAGTTATTGTCTAGAGTTTTAAATTACGTTTTAAGAAATTATAACAAAGCTTATAAGATTGCACATTTTCCAGATACAGGCCATCATTTATTTTTATTTTTTTTAACAGATAGGCCATCTTGGATATATGCATAGTTAATGCTCTACTTTCTTTTGTTTTTTAGGGTGCTAATTTTTACACACCTTTTTAATTTTCTCACTTCTCTTTTGTCCACTTACACTTCATTTTAATGGTAATTACAAAAGTATTAAAAAGCAAAAAGGTGCAAGTGTTAGCTCCTTTTTTTGTTGTTAATGTATAATAGAGCCAATGAAGAGGGATAAATTCTGCTAAGTAATGCTCCATTATATTATTTTTCACTTTTCTTCAATATAAGATATTAGAGGAAAGAAATCGAATACATAACTTTTAGGTATAAGAATAAATGTTCTTAACAACTTGAGCTACCAGCTTAATCCCTCGTAACTTGATGAGCACCAAATTTCTTCTTACAAGGGAAAACACACATACATAAATCCCCTTTGCAATACCCTTGAGCTGTTGTTCCAACACTTCTGGCATATTTTTCCAAGCACAAGTCATCGCAATTTTTCTCAACGCAATTGGGCATATTCTCTACCCTCCCGCAAGCATGACCTGTATATTTCGCCACAGCCTCATCTCCTGCAGTACTCATTCAACACATTTTATGGTTTGAGTCATATCTTATAGCAACAAAAACAGTATTATACAATGTAAAGGTTCCTAAGAAATATTTCATTTGACAAAATTCTATGAAAAATGAGATTAATTCTTGTACACATTTTCTTCTTTGACAAATATTATGTCTCTTTAGCAGCAACAAGTTCGTTTAATATATGAACCTCGACCACACAACACATTTTGTCTACAATTAATCTAGTTAATCGATGATCTAGATTCATAATCTAGCAATGTAAATATTTTATATTGCGAGACACTGACAAGCAAACATTTCCATGTTTCGACCAAAAAAAAGAAGCAGCATTTCCATGTATATGCATATAGCATGAAGAAGCATTATTTACCTACAGTACAGAAGAAGAGAACCAACAGAAGCATGGAACAGACGTGGAGGCTCTTCATGGTTTTATCTCTCTAGCTATTTTGAAGAATATGGATCATGCATATATTTTAGGGAGGCGATCTTGTTTATATTTATATATGCAAAAATCTCTTCAGAGCAGTAATTGGGAATTAGGGTAAAGGACCATATATAAAGAACATCGTTTTTTTTCCCTTATATATATATTTTTTGTCAACTGAGTCCATTAGTGTATAGGTAATATGAATCTTAATGCTCATTTATATTTGTTTTCGGTTTCGAGTTGAAAATCATTCTTCATTCATTGTACCAATTCTAATGGAATTAAAATGAGCATTGCACATTTTGCTCTTTTTATGGGGAGTTCTATCTTTTGGTTCCAAGAGCCCCTAAATTTTCTCATAGATGTTCTATTTGAGGATTGTAACAAGTAGCTTTTCGGGTATGGGCCCGCCTTTTGGTTCCCCAATTTATTATGGTGATTCTCTCCAAAATTTTGATCTTAAAATCAATCATCATTAATTGTCCATTTATAATGGGGTGCATTTTTGCTCACCACTTTAAATCTAGGTATACCCTTCCCATCCCTCCCAAAAGTTGACACATGTCCATAGATTTAACTATAGTTAATTCTTTATTTTTTATTTATTTGATGACATTATTATAAGAGAGAAACAATACTTTAATAAGATTTGTCCTAATTTACCCTTATTCTAACTTAGCAAACTTTCCACTTTTCTAAATTAATTACCCATTGACTTTATGTCCCGTGCTTTAATACGAATTCAACATGATCACAGAGAGGTAAAAGTTGTTAACATCTATGCTACTTTAATACAAATAACACCATAAAATTTGTTATCCACTTTTCGACCTCAAATTTGTTAACATCTATGCTGTTTTTTTTTTTTTTTTTCCACTTTTCTAAATTAATTACCTATTGGCTTTATGTCCCGTGCTTTAATCAGAATCTCAATTCACAGGCTTCAATACGAATTGAACCCAACTCCTTTTATCCACGCCCAAATACTTTTATCCGAATTGAAGACTTAACAGCTCCCAGAGTTACACTGCTCTTCAATTGCAGGCTCCTCCATCAAGTGAAAGATAGGTAACATCTATGCTGCCTTTTTTTTTAGTACTCTGTATTGTTGTTTTTGGTTTGATACTCAAAAAACTAAATAATATAGAGCAATCACCAAAGTATAACAAATAATCAAGTAATACAGAGTACTAAAAAAATAAAGAATTAACTGTAGTTAAACTCATAGACATATGTCAACTTTTGGGAGGAGTGGTGAGGGTACACCTAAGGTTAAAGTGGTGAGCAAAAATGGACCCTTTATAATGGGGTTCATTTGCATATTTAATTGCTTTATTATAGGTTTTGATTATGGGTTTAACCATTTGGGTCATGCTGGCTAAAAAAAAACGTTTTGATGATATTCATTTGTTTATATTCAATGTAATATAGAAATAATGAAAAATAGGTATGTTATTTTGTAAATATGTTTTTAATATATAAAAAGTGTATAAAAAAAATTCTATTACAAAGTAACATACCTATTTTCTTACACAATAGGTACAAAAAATTCATTTGTCTTTGCAGGTGCATCACACTTTAAAGAATGATTTGATCAACCACCTTTGGAAATGGCAAGGAGAAGGGCAATGAGCCACTTGTTTAAATTTATGTAGTGTGTTTTCATTTATATTGTGTGTTCCGTTTATGTTATTGTTATTGCTATTGCACTTAAGTTATGAAAGTGGTTGTTTTTATTCATTCATGAAACCCCAAAATGCAAAAATTTATCAATGAAACACTAAAATGCGAAAAAATAATTTTTGAAACCCTAAAATACAAAAATTCATTCACAAACCCCAAATGCGAAAATTTATCAGCGAAACCTTAAAATGCTATAATTCAATCATGAAATCTCAAAATGCAAAATTCATCACTGAAACCCTTAAATGCAAAATTCATTGTGTTTTATTTTATATATATATATATATATATATATATATATAAAGAATGATACTTGTAATTTAGGAGATGATCAATTGCAGTTTTTTGAAGGGATTCTGCAATTCTGCAATTGAAAATTCTGCTCCAGTTGAGAGTTGATGGATATGGTAACATTAACAATTATTGTAATTGATACTTAGGTGACGAGGGGTAAATTTTATGACACTTAAACAAAACGCAATAATCTTCACACACTTTAGACCTTGCTAGTCATGAACAACCACAATCAAGAATACACACAGAGCATGCCGCAATGTACCTGCAACCCTAGAAGATTACTAGTGACAACCTAGGCACTCAGAAGGACCCATCAATCTAGGCATCCCTTGTGCTATCAACAACTATGGTGAAAGTGTGTGAAATCATCATAATCAAGTAAACACCAAACAACAGATAATGATGACTAGTCAACCACAAGGACACAAACCTAGAATTCATACGATGACTAGTCAACCACCAAGAACACAAACTCAGAATTCATATGATGACTAGTCAACCACCATGAACACAAACCCATAAAAATTACAGAGATGCAATCAGAAATTGTTCACCCAGAAACCCACCATTGGGGAAAACTCGGGGTCATAAACCGACCAGGCAATCCACTAAGTAGAAAAAGATTCTTACAAAGGAACACAAGCAAGCTCAAGCAAAAGCCCTAGATCTATTTAGGAAGATGAACTATACCTCCTTTTTGCAATCTTCTTCTCCAACTTAGCAAAGCTTGAAGCAAAGTTCTTCATGGCAATGACAGCTCATTCTCCAGCTCATTCATCCCATGGCACCAGCTTGCAAACTCTAACTCAGACAGAAACCAAAATTTGGATTCAAAGGAGAAAGACCAATTTCTTCAAGAAACCATACTCTTGAAGAAATCAGTCTTGAATCTGACCTAGATGTAAATGAGAGAGTGTTTTAAGTAGCTAGATGCAGATTCGTATTTCAAAAAGGAATCAATTAGGAAAAACTCATAGATGAAAATAAGATGGTTCTCTCTTGAGGAAGAAGAAGAGAAAGATGGCAATCCAAACTTTCCAAAACTTCCACACAAAAGAGACGGCTGCCAAATGAGGAATGCATGCGTTTTTACCCAAAATTCCTAGGTTAGAATCGTACAAGGCAGCAAAGAGAGAAAGGAGAATATGACAAAAAAAGTTGGTTATCCAACTGGAAATCCTACAGAGCAAGGATGACTAGTCATACGAGAAACAGATGACTAGTCATCATTTTATGAAATCAATGTGATGCAATGCACAATTTACCTTTGTCATTTTGCTTGAATCTCCATAGGATAGTTGTTAGTTAAGAACACCTAGAGAAGCTATTCTTAATCTAAACTTGAGCTTGATAAAAACAATAAAAATCCTTTAACAAAATTGTCAAGGGAAGCCAAAAGAAAAACTCAAAATGCATACATTAACAATTATATCTTCGCTGACAACTGTTTCATCCCTTACATTAAGTTAACCTTACAATAGATGTGAAAATACAGCCATCACTTTAGGGCACCATATCATACAAAACCAAACTTCAGTTGAACATATTGGGTAGGGGCCTCACTGCCATAAATGCATCCACCATCTGAAAAATATGCAAAAACATTCATCAATCCTTCCAAGTCATAACTGAGATTTCATATAATTCAAAATGTTTGCTTTCAATGCCATGTGCCAACAAGCATCTTTCAAAATCTATATGGGTGGCCAGAATCAGCAGAGTGACAAATAACAATCTATAGAACAATCAATCCTTAGCCCCAGAAGCTTACCTCATCAGTCACAGCAGCTCTAGCCCTACGATGTCTTTCAACTAGTTCAGTCAAAACCTGAATAAGTAGTTGCTTAACTTCACCTGTTAGCATGCGTCCTGCACCATACTCCTAATAGTACCCGAAGTGAATTAGCAAAACAAGAAGGCATCATTTGTACTAATAAAAAAAATTTATTGATAAAAAAAACAAGTTCATTAGGATACCACTCTCACCTTCCTTATCTCTTCGAGTTTGTCGTCATCATCCAGGAAAAAACTGAGATATTTGAATGGTATATCTACCTGAATAATGTCCAGAAGATAAAATCATTCCTCAATAAGTTAAAAGGCACCAAGTACAGACAGACAAATCTTATAAGACATGAATCAAATTGGCATGTAAGTGCAGACAGATAAGCAGAATTGTTTTTCTTGCTTGGACAATCTATAATGAGAAGGGAAGGTAGTAGATCCAGCAACAATAACACTCTCAAACCAATTGGAGAGGACAAATTTCTATTACTAACATGTGAGACAATTCAAATACCTCGAGATTTGCTCCAAGTTCTCTATGTTTCTCTATTGAATCTTGTCCACCAGAAAATGCATACCTGTTTATCTGCACATGCGCACAAATTCTTTATTTTGTTAATCCTCAAGAATTTTTGAACCATTTGGACTGTGTGATTTCAGGTAGAAAAATTTGAAGAAAGCTATTTGAAGAAATAGAGAAGCATGTTTTTCACTGAGAGTTTAAAAGGTTACAATTTGAAACCTTGCATCAATTAAAGACTTTGGCCCTAGAATAAGAGAACATCGATAATGATTGTGCAAGACTCTTAGTAAATAGAAAGGTTGTACAAATAAACCCACAGCAACAGCAACAGCAAACGCAAACCTTGTTCTTAATTTCCTTGGCAGAATCAGTTACATAAATGGCAGAATTTGGATCACTGGCCGACATTTTACCGGTCTCTCCCTGCAAGTATCCACATTCCAGGAAATATATCAGCAATCACATGCATACCACATCATCCAATTTTTGCACGACCAGTTTCACCGGCAATTACTTCTTTTGAAAGCTGAATATTCATTGGTCAAATAAAACAAAAAAAAAATCAGAAAAATAAACAGCTAAACAAATACAGAAAGTCAGATTCTACATAAAAATCATCAACTAAATTCAGCTGGCTAATTTAAATATTGTATCTTTTTTATCCCGTTTTAAAAACTTAGGAACCACTTTAAGTAGCACACACGTATTCTGGTGCCAAAACCATAAAGCACCTGCATGGCAGGGAAGAAAGAAGACTCAATCAATGCGGGTTTCTGATATCCAATCCGAGGAGCGACATCTCGTGTCATTCTAAAATAAGGATCCTGGACAAATCGCAAACAAATATAACATGGTATTAGTAAATAAAAGAAAGTAAGAAAAACAGCATTCACTAAAACAAATGAGCACACAAAGTTACTAAAACATTTCATGCTCTGAGAATTATTCCTATCATTTATACCTGGTCAATTGCGCAAGGAATTAAGCAACGAAGATTGTCTTGGCCACCGAAAAGATGTGGAAAGGAACTTGGAAATGATGGAACTGCCTGCATTAACACATAACCACATTGGATCTCCTTAATAAGTTTTCAGAATACTTTCACATCCATATGCTATGTTACACAGTCACATCAAAGAAACAGAACTGGAGGTTTCATAAGAAAAATATTCTTGATGGAGCTTAGACTGGACTAAGCAATGCTTTGTTTTCTTTACCAGTTAAGTCGACCATAAGAGCTTAAAGGAAAGAATAAGCATTTATGACTTACAAGAGGGTGATGTTTCATGAAAGTATAAAAATAGAACAGATATTAGCTTCACTATTTTTTGTGAAACTAATCAGAAACAACTAACAAAAATTACACGATTCACTATCATAATCAGCATAGCCAAGGAAAATACCTGCACAGGTGGAAAACTAATTTTTCCAATATGATCTTCACCGGTGAAACCAAAAATTCCAACAGCCTGGATAGACGATTAAAAAAAGTCGAATAATACGTACACAAAATATATCTATAAAAATAATGCTCCGTAGGGAAAAGATTGTAAATCACCTTATTATATGTGACACACTTTCCAACCTTCACCATGTTCTTGTAGAAGGCACTGCATAGAAATTAAACATAAAATCAGTCAGCAAGTGTTACAACCCACACAGTATTCATGAATGATAGAATCACGCCCCTGTCAAGGTTTGAAAACAGAAGGTTCCCCATCGAAGCTTGTCAAGCAGTTTGCATCTAAGGTGATCACTTGGTGGAACATCCAACATTAACTTTAAATTCACAAGGGCCTTTGACATAAATTCATTAAGAAACTAAGGATTTTAAAGCCAACAAGCTTTTCCTACTTTTTTAAAAAAAAAGCTTGCATAGAATCCCGAAATCTCAAACCCCTTCAACTTGGGCAGAAAAGTAAATAAAGACTTGCATAGCACACTCTAGGCCATTGATAAAAAAATTGAAACACAAACTGAACAACATGTCAACATGCAGAAGTATTAAATTAGTAATGGAGTTAAACATACATATGTGTTACTTACCCACCAACATAATCAAAATCAGAGAAAATGAAGGTTCTTGTTACGTCAAAACCACAAGCAATAATGTCCTTGGCATTCTCCCTTGCGAGTCTCTGGCTCTCTTCCACGGTCAGATCTTTCCACATGCATTTCTCATCATCAGTAAGTTGAATAACAAGAGGAACCTTGAAGGCCTCTTGCAAATATCTGCAAAAAACGCATTCCAGTGATAACTCTTCACAAATCATGCAAAGTGAAAATCATTAAGGCATCTAATTGAGATCAGCAAAAACAATGACCATGGTGCTTAAAGAAAGTATTTAAATTTCAATAATGTAATGAGTAGTCAAATGATATCAGATTCAAGTGATTTTTTGTATGGGATGATTTTTGAATGAATATCTACATAATAGACGGTTTGGATTAGGGAAATACTATGCGGAGTGAGCCCTACAAGTATGTCCTTCAAATAAGCTTATTTGAGGGATTCCTCAACTGAAGCTATCTGTGCATATATATACATATATACATATATGAGTTTGTACATAGCAGTCTCATCATCTGTCTGTTAAACCCTAGCCAAAAAAAGATAAGCAGAAAGCAAGGTAGGACTTACTTAGTGAACATGAAGGGGATAAGATGACCCAAATGCAATGCCTCAGAGGAAGGTCCTCTTCCTGTGTACAAATAGAACTTCTCTCCTCTCTCATGAGCATCAAGAATTTCATTCAAATCCCTGCACTCGCATACAGTCCACTATCAACTCCACTTCTGTTTTTTTTTTTGGTTTAAAAATGTCAAATTTATAATTGATTGAAAACAAAAGACAACGAGAGAGAGGCCTGTGGGCGAAGAAGACGCCGCGGCGGAGGAACACGTGGGGAGCACGTGAGGTGAGGCGGTGGATACGGTCGACGAGCGACTGGTCGATCCTCTGACAGCCGAACTGGTCAATGAGCTTATCGTAGTCGATTTTCCCGCCACCTTTGGCCGACACCGTCCATGGATTCACTACCTGCTCTTCTTCACCTTCTCCTTCTCCCTCTCTCTTCTCCATCACACACTCTCTCTCTCTCCCAGTCTCTGTAATCGGCGGCCTATTTTGCAAGGATTCATCATACGCGAGGTAGCTTTGTTTTGACAAAAGAAAGCCCACTATAAGAAGAATGAGAACCAAATCGTAGCTTCTATAATGCTTCTTCTTTCACTTTCACTTTCGTCAATGATGCTTTCTTTACCCCTTTTATTTATTTATTTAATTTGAAAGATGCTTTCTTTACTAATTTCTAAATATATTATTAAATTAATAAATAATCAGTTAATTCATATAATGGGCCAATAAAATGGGAATAATACTTCAATAATAATTCACTCAATGTTTGTATGGATTGCTATGTATTTATTATGACTATAGGAAGTTATAGCATAGAAAATTAATAATAAATTGAAGAAACAACATGTAGCTTCGGAAGATTGGTACATCATTAAGGTTTCGGAATGGGTGTTCTTCTCACATAGCGCCAAGTTTTTTGTCTTCTGATTTTTATTTTTATTTTTTGAATGTTTTAAGGTTAACAAAAAAGTAATAAAAACTAAAGTTTTATAACATTAATTTGTTTATAAACAAACCAAAACCATACTCAGTGTTTTATAACATCACACTTTTGTTTCTTCGATCCAATGATTACCATAAATTCAAATACGTTGAATTATGATTTTTAGAACTCTAATATCGAAGATATTGTCGTAAGGAGCACGTAGCTTTTTTGGAGTATATTTTTCATATTTTTTTAATTATAAGTGAAAATTATACTTTTAGAGCTTGAGGGTGTAGAGAATGTCACAAGGAGTTCCTAGGAATTTTCAGTGTATTTTTTGAATTTTTAATTAATTGATTATGACTTTTAGAAGTAAAATCAAGATAAGTAATATAAAAATAAGTAAATTTAGGTTTTAGCCACACAAAAAAAATTTCACTTTTGGAAAAAGTCAAAGCTTTTACAAATAAGACAGAAAAACCTCTCAACTTTCAAACCAAAGACATGCAAATGTAAAGGATTCTTTAGGAAATTCAAAAATAAATAAGGGCAATTTTGTCCATAACACGATTGCGCCACATGTCATTTTGATTACTTTTTTAAGTTTATCTTAAAAAAAAAATTAAAAAAATTAAAAATCAGAAAAATACACCAAAAATTCTACAAACTGCTCAAAACATCATCCTCGATTATGAAGGTCCAAAATTATGATTTCACATATTTCAATTCAAGGTAGTCGTTGGATCAAAGAACATAAGAGCATTTTATATTGTTTAGAAACAAATTTGAGTTTTAACAAAAGAAAAGCCCACTATAAGAAGAATGAGAACCAAATCGTAGCTTCTATAATGCTTTGCTATGTATGTATTATGAATATAGGAAGTTATAGCATAGAAAATTAATAATAAATTGAAGAAACAGCATGTAGCTTCGGAAGACTGGTACATCGTTAAGGTTTCGAAATGGGTGTTCTTCTCGCATAGCACCAAGTTTTTTTTCTTCTGATTTTTATTTTTATTTTTTGAATGTTTTAAGGTTAACAAAAAAGTAATAAAAACTAAAGTTTTATAACATTAATTTGTTTATAAACAAACCGAAACCAGACTTAATGTTTCTTTGATCCAATGATTACCACAAATTCAAATATGTTGAATTATGATTTTTAGAACTCTAATATTGAAGACATTGTCGTAAGGAGCACGTAGCTTTTTTGGGGTATATTTTTCATATTTTTAATTATAAGTGAAAATTATACTTTTAGAGCTTGAGGGTGCAGAGAATGTCACAAGGAGTTCCTAGGAATTTTCAGTGTATTTTTGTATTTTTAATTTATTTATTATGACTTTTAGAACTAAAATCAAGAAAAGTAATATTAAATAGTATAGGGCAACACGTGGCAGCAACTAAAGATGGTGCCGTCAATGTTTCCAAAAGGTGGCATAACACGATTGAGCCACATGTCATTTTGATTACTTTTTCAAGTTTATCTTTTTAAAAAAATTTGAAAAATTTAAAATCAGAAAAAAAAAAAAAAAACACCAAAAATTGCTACAAACTCCTCAAAACATCATCCTCGATTATGGAGGTCTAAAATTATGATTTCACATATTTGAGTTCAAGGTAGTCGTTGAATCAAAGAACATAAGTGTGAACTTATAAAACATCAACTAGTGTTTTATATTGTTTAGAAACAAATTTGAGTTTTTATTATCACTTTACATTTTTATAAGTGACACTACTACAAAAATTGAAATACACGACGGGAAAACACCGTTGTCTTTTTCATTTTCAAACCGTCATTAAATCAACAGTCATCTTTTTGAATGTCAAACTACGACGGTAATTAACCGTCGTCTTTATATTAATAGACGACGGTTATTTCATAAAAATCGTCGTCTATTACATTAATAGACGACGGTTATTTCAGAAAAACCGTCGTCTATTACATGTAATAGACGACGGTTTTTAAAAGGACTGTCGTCTATTACATGTAATAGACGACGGTTTTCAAAAGAACCGTCGTCTATTAATGTAATAGACTACGGTTTTTTCAAATAACCATCGTCTATTACGTGTAAAGACGACGGTTTGTCTAATAAAACCGTCGTTTATTATCTGTAAAAGTGACGTACTGAATTCATTTTAGCTTTTTTTTTATATTTTATATTTTATATTTTATTTTTATTTTTAAGTTTTCAACAGTTCCCTACAACGATTTTAACTAGAAAAACAATCATAATGCTTTCTAAACAATATATATACTAAAAAATTATTTATTTCATAAAACTTGGAAGATTCAATTGTAATTACATTGTTTACCAATCTTGATTCCTACTATATCCATACAAAATACCATATCCATAGCATTAAACTATAATTAGAAATAGAGGAGCTACATGTGATTGCTCATAAATGCTGCCCATTCGATCCGAATTTCATCAATTTGTTCTTATGTGTATGAGTTAGCGCTGCTTTCTTGCACTGCAAAACCAATATTAAAAAATAATAAATAATAAATAATAAATAATAAAAAGAAGAAGCAAGTTTTAGTAAGAGATATATTTCTAATCTTTTATGCCCTTTCCTTTTGCAAGAGGAAACAAGAAACAAAAAAACAGAAGAGGGGAGCATATAACTTATCTGGATTTCCATATTGAAACTGCAAATGTTCAAACAAATAATAATCACTAACTTGAGGAACTGAAAATTGAGTGATAAAACTAAGAAAGAAGTAATATTTAAAACTATAACAGCAGCATCCGCCAGAAAATACAAGAAATCACCTTCAAGATCAAGCTGCAAACAAACTTAAGGTCAAGATGCAACTTAACTACCAATCCATTGAAAAACATAAGAAAAATTCCATTTTCTTAATGCTTTTCTTATTATAGTTATGTGAATGTGCCTACTACAGTGTGTTGTGCTATTATAATACAAATAAACTTAGTGGCACGAATTGTACCCTAATCTCTCTTTCATCTCAGTTCATACTGAATACAATGTATGCCTCCAGTGTTCATAAAACCAAACTCAGTACTCAACACAAGCATCAAAATTCAAAACCTATTTTTGCTATGAAAAAATAAATACCCATTTAGTTACGTTAACAGTAACCAAAATCATCCATACGACACCAATCTCAAAACCACATCAGATGACCCAAAATAAAATCACTCATCATCTATATTCTTAGAAAAGTCAAAAGCTGTTCCAAAAACAAAAATTGATAGGAAAACAAATTGAAAATTAGAAACTTAACCTGGAGAAGCACAGGTTATTTCACGAGTCTTATTGTTATTGTCCACTTCCTCCCACTTTTTCTCGTGGAATCTTGAGGCAGCAACAACACTAGTGAAATTCACTAAGGCATAGCCCAGATTGACTATCCTCATGCGGTACCAAAATAGCATGTAAGAAAACTATTAAAATATAAAATGTTTTGGATCCAGAAAATGGCACAAAGTAACAATAAGGTTTTGGAAAATTAAAATATGAGTCTTTGTTTATAAAAACTTTACTCACTGTCTATAGGCAGATACCCCACAATATTATGGTTTAGATTTTAGATACCAAAAGAATTGACACATTAATTGATGAATTCTAATAGAAAAATTGAAACATTAATTCATGGAAAACTTTACTAGGACAAGCAATCGAAAACAACAATCTCTCTTTCATCTGAGTTCATACTTCATCTCAAGCCTATCAAGAAATCACCACCAAAACAGAAACCAAATTACTATAAACAAAAAACCAAAATAGAATGGAGACAGAAACCAAAACAGAGCAAACCCAATATCTCATTCAATAACATGTCAATATATTATTCAATATCACAGATCACTTGATCAGAAACCAAGTTAAAGTTTTACCTGTCTTGTAGGCCTCCCTTACTGCAGTTGGCTTCACCTTTATAGCCTACAGAACTTAGCAGCCATATCCTTACACTTTAACCCCCAAAAAAAAAATAATAATAACAACGCAAAAAGAATATTAGGCTGAAAGAATGACACTGGTACCTCACTAACCCAATCGAATATGAAATCAAATATAAAAATAGAAATTAAAACAGCAAATCAAAATCACAATAGCATAAACAAATGGCTTATTTATTGTAGTGCCCTTGAAATTATAGTCAAATCTCACTTTACTCCCTGAAAGTTAAAATGACCCACTTTGCCCCATGACAATCTGAAAATTAGGTCGGGAGCGAACTCACTTAAGGAGCCTAGCGTGTTTTAAAAGACGACCTTTGTAATTTATAAACGTCGTCTTTTAAAACACAACTCTATTTTAGTGGTGTATAAACTGGTATATCACGACGGTTTTTGTGAAATCGTCATCTTTTAAAATATAACGACGGTTTTAAACTATACCGTCGCCTATTTTGTGTCGTGATTTTACAATTTTGTAGTAGTGTGAAAATTGTACTTTTATAGTTTGAAGGTGTAGAGAATGTGACAAGAATTCTTAGGAATTTTTAGTGTATTTTTTGAATTTTTAATCAATTAATTATGAATTTTATAAGTAAAATCTAGGGAAAATAATATTAAATAGTATAGGGCATCATGTGGCAGCAGCTGAAGGTGGCGTACCACAATTCCTCCACATGTCATTTTGATTACTTTTTCCAATTTTATGTTTAAAAATTCTTTAAAAAAATAATTAAAAAACAGAAAAATATAACGAAAATTTCTACAAACTCCTCAAGACATCATTCTCGATTATGGAGGTCCAAAATCATGATTCACAAATTTGAGTTTAAGGTAATCGTTGCATTAAAGAACATGAGTATTATGTTATAGGACATCAACTAGTGTTTTCAATTGCTTAGAAACAAAGTTGAGTTTTTGTTATCACTTTACATTTTTTTAAATAAAAATTATACTTTTAGAGCTTGATGATGTAGATAATGTCACAAGAAGTTCCTAGGAATTTTCAGTGTATTTTTTGAATTTTGAATTAATTTATTATGAATTTTATAAATTAAATCCAAGAAAAGTACTATTAAATGGTGTAGGTCGACAAGTGGCAGCACTGATGGTGGCGCCGTCAGTGTTTCCAATAGGTGGCATCCCCTGATTGCGCCACATGTCATTTTGATTACTTTTTTCAAGTTTATATTTAAAAATAATTTAAAAACAGAAAAATAAATCGAAAATTGATACAAACTCCTCATGACATCATCCTCAATTATGGAGGTCCAAAATCATGATTTCACATATTTGAGTTAAGGTAATTGTTGGATCAAAGAGCATGAGTGTTAAGTTATAGAACATCAACTAGTATTTTAGATTGTTTTGAAATAAATTTGAGTTATCATTATCATTTTATATTTTTATAATTTAAAAATTATACTTTTAGAGATTGAGGGTGTATAGAATGTCAGAAGGGTTCGTGACAATTTATTATGTATTTTTTAGATTTAATTAATTTATTATGAATTTTAAAAGTTAAATTCATGAAAATAACGTGAAATAGTATAGGGTGACACGTGGCAGGAACTGAAGATGGCGCCATCAATGTTTCCAACAGATGGCGTCACATGATTGCACCACATGTTGTTTTGATTACTTTTTCAAGTTTATTTTTAAAATTTCATAAAAAATAATTATAAATTATAAAAAAAATACACCGAAAATTGCTTTTGACATTATCTTCTACTCTCAAGTTTTAAAATAAAGATTCCATATATTTGAGTTCATGGTAAGCAATGGATCAAAGATTATAAAACATCAACTCTAAAGGTTATAAAACATCAACTAGTGTTTTAGATTGCTTAGAAATAAAGTTGAGTTTTTATTATCAATTTACATTTGTATAACTCAAAATCTATTTTTAGAGCTTGAAGGTGTAGAGAATGTTACAAGGAGTTTCTAAGAATTTTTGGTGTATTTTTTGGATTTTTAATTATTTTTTCTGAATTTTGGAAGTTAAATTCAAGATAAATAATATTAAATCATACTGAGCGACACGTGGCACAGCTGAAGTTGGCGCCGTCAATGTTTCCCCCGACAAGTGGTGACCCATGATTGGTCTATACACTTTAATATTATTTTTCTAGTATTTAACTTCTAAAATGAGTAATAAAAAAATTAAAAATCATAAAAATACACCGAAAATTACAAACTCCTCACGACATCATCCTCAATTATGGAGGTCCAAAAATCAGGATTTAACATATTGGAGTTTACGATAATCGTTTGATCAAATAACTTGTGCTCACCCATTTTGTGTTTGCTCCTGTGATAGAAGGGTAAAGTTCCCCATTGTATTGAAAATCATTGACTGGTCAACAAGTCAACTTTCTTTAGTGTGCGAGCGTGCCACTGCCAGAAATAAAAATTCTAGCAAACTTCTTAAAAATAGATAACTTGCGCCCCAAGTTACTGAGTTCTAAACAAGCGATTGTGAATTCGGATGAGGAATATCTACCAAGTAAGTTCTTTTCTTGCCTCAGGATGGTGAGGACTTCACAATTTTTCACAGTACAAAACTATTAGTTTTGACCAAAATAAATGATAAGATAGTAAACTGTTTTTAGGCAGAAGTGCCTTTTACATAACTGAAAAAGGAAAAATCAACTCTAGAAAGACAAAAGGAGGGCTGGACTTCCATTTCTACCTGGGTAGAAAACTCCTGATCTGGGCTGGACTGGGTAAGCATGTGCTGGACTGAGCTATTAACAATTTCAACTGCTAAGCTTCAGTTGTAAATCGATACCAACGTTCGAGTTTGGCAGAGCTCTAATCTATTTCAAGCCCTGAAAGGCTTTTTGAACGGGCAGAATTGCGGCCTCTTCAGTCTGAAAGGGGCAGAAGTGGCTGGACTTGAGGATTACTGAGCTGGAACTGCACTGTGGTACCTGTTCTGCCTGATCAGGACTCTCCATAAATTTGTTGAGATTTTCATATTTGTAAAAACCCAAACTCTGCTTGTTTTGGCTTTTGCTGAACTAAATTTGTAACGAGAGAAATCTCGTTTTGAGTGACTTATTTCTTTTAAGTCTGAACTGGAAGTTCTGATTTATAGCTGGCTTCTTCTGTGGCTCGAATGAGTTTTTGGTTACTTCAGTTTGTTTGAAGATTCTCAGAGATTAAGTGATCATTTTGAGTTTTTGTCTTTGGTTGATTTTTGGTTGTTTGATTTTTTGATTGTCGAGTGTCCTTTGCTCTATTCACCCTATCTTATATTTATAGGATATGCTGGAGTAGGGTTTCTAGAAATGGGCAGCAGATTTTCTGAAAAATATCTTTTATTTTTAAAATGCAAAGAAAAAGAGTTTTTATCAATTCTGGCAGATAAGCATTCCATAGTCAATTCCCAAAGCAGTCACTTCCCTGTATTTTCTGAAAGAAAACCTAACCCTTTATCTTTAATTTTAACTGCCTTTGTCTGAGCTCAAACTGTGATAGTTAGTTTGATTTTCTGTTTGAGCAACTCCTTGCCTTCTACTTATCCTTTTAGAAAATATAGCTTGCTTATCCCTTAGAAATGATGTCTGCCGAATTTTCTGAATACAGAAAAGGATTTTGATCTTCTCCTCTTTATGTGACAGACTTGGGAAATCTTCCTATAAGAGTGCCTTCACTAACCCTCATATCAAATTCCTTTGTGACTAGTTGAAATTGTTGACTTTTTCAAAGTCTTTAGGCAGTCACGTGGGCTTCCTTGAGAACAGTCTCCTTATAAAAGTCTGCCAAATTGTTATTTGGCTTTTTGAGAGAAATGGTAGGTTTTGTAGACTAGGCCCAGTTCACTTTTCTTCTTTTATTGATCTGCTTAATTTGTAACTGCCATTTTAATTTGGTGTTTCTTTACAATTCTGTCTTTTTCGAAAAAGACGTGGGTTTCTGGCGCTGATTGGGCTTTTTCTTGATATGGTAATTGAAGCCTATTTTTCTGTTTTATGGCCTTTCCTTGCGAAGATGGGCTGGTGTTTTTAAATTTCTTTTGGGCCAAACAACTTGAGTGTTATGTTATGAAATATCAACTAGTGTTTTAGATTGTTTAGAAAAAAAAGTTGTCAATTTATATTTTTATAACTGGAAGTTATATTTTCAAAGCTTGAGGGCATAGAGAATGCCACAAGGAGTTCATAGGACTTTTTGGTGTATTTTTTAGATTTTTAATTTATTTGTTATGAATTTTATTAGTTAAATCCCAAAAAAATAATATTAAATTATAGGGAACCACATATGTCAGTCCCAGAAAGAAGAGCTGTCATTGTTTTCGACAGATGGCGTCCTACGATTGTGCCACATTTAATTATTATTATATTGTTATTTATCCTAAATTATTATTATATTATTTTGGACTGTGAATTATTATTATATTATTATTAATCCTAAATTATTATTATATTGTCATTTACCCTAAATTACTATTATATTGTATTTTACCCTAAATTATTATTATATTCCTTTTTAAGCATAAACTATTATTATTTACCATAGATTATTATTATATTAGTTTTTACCCTAAATTGTTATTATATCTCCTTTTATCCTAAATTATTATTATATTTCCTTTTACCCTAAATTATTATTATTATTATCCTAAACTATTATTATATTTCCTTTTACCCTAAATTATTATTATTATTATTATTATATTGCTCACCTCTGTACCAAAATTTTATTTTATTATTATATTGCTTTTTATCTTAAATGTCTATTATTTTGCAATGTCACCTGGATTTAAATGAAAAAATATATATTTTAAACATAATTTAAATTTAAAAATTGTATTACAAGCTAAAAGATTATTTTGAAATATTTAAAATTAAAAGAAAAAGAAAAACCTTCACCTCTCTCTCTCTCTCTTTCTCTCTCACTCACCCTCTCTCTCCCTCCCTCCCCAACCCCTTTGGGAAAGTAAAAGAATAATATTTGTTTTGTGTTTTTTATGGTATAAAGTAAACAAAAAGTTGGGCTTGGAGTTTGTTGAAGTTGGGCTTGGAGATGGCTCAAGTATATATATATCTCAATAAATAATTATATTTATATTTAATCCGGTTCGGGTCAATCCATTACGATTTTGAGAGAGATAAAATCGGATCTAAAACCTGTCTGAACTGGTCCAGTTCGATTTTTGAATTTTTTGTTGACTTTTTAGTCAAGTCAATTTTTTCAGTTTTTTTCAATTCGGATCGGCTCGGTTTTGCGGTTCTCTGGTTCTTATGCCCACCCTTAGTCTAGACTAGAAGGGAGGGGAGATAGATTTTTCACACACACATAAAGATATAATTATTGGAATTCGAACTTGAGACATCTGGTTTGTAAGTCAAGATCCTTTTCCAATGGGTTAGACCCCGTTGACCTTTTTAGGTTTATTTAGTTTTAAATTGCAAGGGCATTTAGATTTATTTAAGTGAGCTTTTGGTTATATTTGAAAGTTTTATATGAATTTCTAAGGACAAACTACATAAAACCCCCCTTATAGGGTCATTTTCAAGTTCATACCTAATTTTAGAGACATTTACGAGTATATACTCAAACTCCAGGAAATTCTACAATTTACCCCATCCATTAACCAAACCGTTAGTTAATCCGTTAAATGCTGATGTAGCATTTGTAGGACCTATTTTTTAATTGACATGGACTTCCATGTGGACAAATATATAATTAAAAAAATAAAAAATAAAAAATAATCTCTTCCAAGCCCCCTACCCAGCGAACCCAGCTACTCCAGCCACCAAAACAACCACCCAAACTACCACACAGCTCCTTCACTCACATCCCCAAATAACTTACCTAGGCCACCCATCCTAGCCATACAACCCATCTTGTTCCAGCTCAACCCCCATCACCTCTCCCCTCCTTCTCTCTCCTCCCCAACACCAGCCCAACCCTCAAATCCCCAACTCCTACAACTTTAGGCTTCAAGAACTTAGTCGCATTTTTATCAAAAAAAAAAAAGAACTTAGTCGCATTTTGAAAATGGGCTATCGATTTTTTCAAGGGCGTGATTTTGATTCCTCCATATTAGTCCAAATAGTTGGATCATTTTAAAAAAATTAAATTTGGAGGTTGCTGCATTTGTTTCACAATCTGGAGTCTAGCCACTTGCAGATCTGGGTATGGGGCTTGGTGGTGGGGATATGGGTGTGTTAGCATAACTGGATCGAATCATATGTAAGAGAGAGAGAGAGAGAGAGAGAGAGAGAGAGAGAGAGAGAGAGAGAGAGTGTGTGTGTGTGTGTGTGTGTGTGTGTGTGATAATGGCGGAGAGATTTCAGGGGCGGAGGGAAAAGGGATTTGGCTGGGGCGGGGCTGCGTGGAGAATGGGTGGCGCTGGGCTGAGAGATTTCGGGGCGATTAGGAGGTGCAATGGGAAATCGAAAGGGGCGATAGGTCGTCTTCGACCTCGAAAACCCAGGTGGTTGGGTCGTCGTCCACCTCGAAAACTAGGCGACGTTGTGGAGAACCCATATGCCGAATCTGCCATACGTCCCTGACGACGAGCAGATCTCCTCCTCAGATCTATTGGCTAGGGCTCTGGTATTGGTTGGGGCTAGGAGGAGAGGACTGAAGGAGAATGAGGTGGAGGATGGTGGTTTGGCTAGCTGGGGTGGTTGTTTGGGCTGTTGAGGTGTTGATTTGGGTGGGTTGGGGTCTTAGGTTGGCTAGCTAAGTCCTGCTAGGGGAGGGTTGGGAGGAGAGTGATGGAGATATTTTTTTTCTTTTTGATTTTTAAATTTTAATGATTTTAATTTTTAAAAAAACAAACGATTTTTAATTTTTTTTGGTCTACATGGAAGTTCATGTCATAAAAAAATAGGTCATACAAATGTCACATCAACATTTAACAGATTAACTAACGGTTTGACTAACGGATGAGGCAAATTGTAGAGTTTCCGAAAATTTGAGTATGTACACGTAAATATCTCTAAAATTGAATATGAACTTAAAAATAACCTTATAGTTTAGGATGTTTTATGAAATTTGTCCAATTTTCAAGGACTAGTTTTTCATGGAGTGACTTCCACATAGAGCTGGCAATAGGTCGGGTCGTGTCGGGTTCGTGTCGTGTCGGGATATTAAATGTATCAAGAATGCTCAACCCGAACCTAACCCATTTAATAAATGTGTCGTGTCGGGTTCGGGTCGTCTTTTATCGTGCGGATTTCCAGTCGTGTAACGGGTTGATAAATAATAACATGCATGTTACAAAAGTCATAACTGAAAAAATTTAAATAAAAAAAACAGAGAGAGGAGAGAAAATATAAGGAAAAGAAAGAAAGAAAAAAAGGATAGAGAGAGGAGAGAAGAGAGAAGGAAAACAAAAAAAAAATAGAGAGAGGAGAGAGGAAAAGTAATTAAAAAAGAGAGAGGAGAAGATAGACGGAAAAGAAAGAAAAAGAAATATTATAAATATCAAAAGGCATAGTATATAATCACAAAATTGTATCTAGCATGATGGATAAGATATTGGAGAGTAATGAGGATAGAGGGGGTTTGAAACCTCATATGTGTGTTTTGAAGTTTCTATTTCCCTATATTTTTTTGCGGATTGGCGTGTCTTACATGGGTTGACACGACCCGTTTAATAAACGGGTTAAAATGGGTTAATCCAAAAATTATCCAATTATTAATCGTGCGGGTTCGAGTCGTGTTTTTTCCGTGCAGGATTGCCACCCCTACTTCCACATTTTATTATTCATTTCATTTCCCTTTGACGGCATCGTTTCGCGGCAACTATAGTAAATAGGGGCCCTATTTTCCAGAATTGAAACCCCAAATGCTTCGTCGCTGCCAACGATTCAAATGAAGAGCAATGAAGAAGCCCAAGCACAAGCAGCGAAGAAAACGAGAGAGTTGCCCAATCTCTCGGAATGCCATTCGTGCCACCTGAGAGTCGACATTGCCAACGCCAATGCCAAGAGCAAGCTTCACGTCCTGTACAGCGAGTGGCGCATTGTCCTTCTCTGCAAGAAATGCTTCTCTCGCGTCGAGTCCTCGGAGCTCTGCTCCTATTGCTACTCCACTTCGTCGTCCCAAGAATCTTTCTCTTGCCGCCAGTGTCACCGGAAAGTCCACAGGCATTGCGATTCCGGGTACCGGAGCGTTGCGCTCTTGTCCGATTCTTGTTCGGCCATGGAGTTTTCCGTCTGCGCCGATTGCTGGATTCCGGAGTCGCTGGTCAAGTGGAAAAGGGTTGTGAGCAGTAGCAAGTCTCGAAGAACTGGAAAGAGAAGAGTTGGTTTGGGATTGGGGAAATCTAGGGTTTTGGCCATGGTGGATGACAGGGAAATTGATGATGCCTTTGGTAGCGAAGAGGGCTCAAACAGGAGGGATGAGGATGCTGCTGTTGATGTTGATGATGGGCAGTTGGATGCCATGGACGGCTCTGCTGAGAAGTTGTGTTCGCCGAATTTGAGTGTGTGCTTTTGTGATTCGTCAACGGACATTGGGTGTTTGAAGCTGGAACCAAGAGCGCTTGATATTGAAGAAGAGAGTGGGGATGATGATGATGATGAGCCATTGAAGGAAGGAGATTGGAGCTGCTCCAATGGTGATGACTTGGAGTCTCCAGCTTTCTGTAAACAAGAGCAAGAGGAAAGTGTTTGTATTACCACGCCAAAGAAGCAAAGGTGCAATGCAAAGCTTGATCCTTTTTATTTCAAGTATAGGAAAAGGAGCACTCTTGATCGCTATGTATTAACGTACAAGAGGAGAAGGCCCAAAAACCTCAACGCTTCTTCTATGGTAACATATAAGAGAAGGAAACCTAAATGCCTCTATGCTTGTTATACGTTTACATATAAGAGGAGGAGACCCAGAATTCTGTATGGTCGTTCAACTGGTTCATCATGAGACCTGTACTGAATCTTGATAGCTACAGGTATTCTCCCTAGGCTTCTTGACTGTATTTCGTTCTTGCTGTTTGAGTTTTGAGTTTCATATGCAGGCATGATATGTGTATTGAGTAGGATGATCCTTAGAGAAAACATTGAAGGGGTGAAGTGATGCTTGAAAACATAAGCGTCTAAATGTGGTGTTCTAGTATGGAACTGATCATGGTGAAATGGATTGATAGCTTGCCTTAAGCAGTGACCGTCATAGTTTTCTGAGTAGAGTTTGATTGAAGGGTTTTCTGAGTTAGTTAAGTTGTTCTTTAGTAAGTTAGATACTCAAGGCTTGACTCAAAGAACAAACACAAAAAAAAAAAAAGAGAACAAAATTATCTCGTTGTATCTCAATTTCAGTTAACTTAAAGCTGATTCTATGTTTATACCAATTGTATTCCAGATAATGAATGGCCTACCTTTAATAGATCAGAGATTTTCTTGCCACTCGATATAGTTTCTAAATGTGCAATCATAATGTTGAACATTTTATTGTAGAAACTATGATGGAATTTTGTTTCTTCTTTCCTGTGCTTAGCTATTCAGTGAAAATTGTGAATGCCTTAGATTATGAAGGGCCAGTTTGATAACCATTTCAATTTTAGTTTTTAGTTTTCATTTTTCATTTTTTGTGCTAGAGATAGAGGAAAAAGAGGGAGAATGGAAGTGAGAATGAGAGTGAAGATGGGATTGAGAAGGAAGATGAGAGGGGAGGATGGGAGAGAGGAGTAACAAAAGTGAAAACAAAAACTAAAAACTGAAATCTATTTGAAATTGTTTTCACTTTCAAGTTTTTGTTTTCACTTTTGTCACTCCTCCCAGTCATCCCTTCTCATCCTCTCTCTCTCAATCTCATCCTTACTCCCATTCTCACTCTCATTCTCTATACTCTAGCACAAAAAAATGAAAACTAAAAACCAAAATTGAAATGGTTATCAAAAGGGCCCTAAGTTTCTCAGTTTCTACCAAATCCAGTCAATGGTTTACAAAGTGACGTATAAAAATGAAATCTTTTGCACTCATATGAGCTTGGGAGAAAGAAAAAAGAAAAAAAAAAAACTGCAGCAAGTAATTTCTATTACAAAGACCTAGAGGTATTAAATGAATTTCAACGGATTACTCATGGAGAGTCTTTCTTTGAGCAATATAAAGTTCTCTAATGCTGTCAAGTTTCTTACTTTTCTTTTTCTCATTTTCTTTGCAAGGTCATCACTGGTGCAGTTTTGTACACTATCACACTTGTTGTTTGGATAGTTAATGTCATGACCGGCGACTCTAAGAGAGCTGTTTAGTTTTTTGTTGTATGATAGTTAGAGCTTTATTGTATTGGCAGTTCTGTACACCTTCTCCATAAGGACTGTAATGGTATTGGTTTAAATAAAAGGTCCACAATCGGTAAAAGTTCAGCATTTGATTCATGTAAAAATGTGTGGTTTCTGAAGAAAGGGAGTACTGAAACCCGGGATTGTTAATGTAAGTTAGGGAAAACCGATTTAATTGTAGCTTGGAAACGAATCATCTAAGGAGAAAGGGAGTACCTGAGGTAAGTTTCTGTACTCGGTTTTCTTTTTGCTTTATATCCACGCATAATTAGTTTTTGTTATTTAGGCTTTGATTTTTATTTTTATATTGAGTTTTAGGTTATAATCTCTGCCTGTGATTTATGCTGGTTTTCAGTTTTCTAGTTTCTACTTAGACAAACCATTTGCAGAGAAGGCTGCACTAGCTGATATTTTCAGTTTGGCTGCTGCATTTTTTATTAATGAAGAAAATGAAATAGTGAATAGGTAAATGAAATAATGAAACAAATGAACGCTTATTTTGTTATGTTTTGAAGGCTTTATGTTCATCACTTTTGGGCATCGACTTCTACAGTTTTCAGAGATCTTTCTTAGATTGGATTGCAGCCATTCGTTACATCTTTGGGTCTTATAGCCTTCGAGGATTTTCCTTGCTAGTGATCTAGGGGTCTCTGTCTTTGTTCTGCTCCCGTGCCCTTGTATTGTCTCTATAGTGCCTCAAGTTAGTGAGAAATTGGACAGTACTAATTGAGGGAGTGACGAAGGTTAATGATCTTCACGTTCGTGTACAATGAAATTGGGTTCGATAAATTACTTCGATTTTTTTTTTTTTTTTTTTTGGCAACTAGAGATCATATTTCACTGCTTCCATACGAAGATAACATCACAACGAGTTTGTAAGATATTTCGGTGTATTTTTTGGTTTTGTAATATATTAATTACAAATTTTAATGTTTTTAATCTTGGGTTTTTAACTGTAGAGGTCCCTGAACTTTACCTCAAGTTGCAATTGGGTCTCAAACTTTTTTTTTAGGCAATTAGATCATCCAACTCTCTCATCCGTTTCAATTGAGTCTTTCTGTCAATTTGGCTGTTAATTTGAGGGCTAAAACCATCCATCTCAATTAAAATATTTTAAATTTTAAAAATTAAAAAAAAAAGGTGAAAAGATTATTAAATAAAAATAATTAAATAATTAAATAAATTTAAAAGTAAAAAATCCAAATCCAAATCTCTCTCTCTCCTACAACCTATTCCCCCTTCCCTTTATCCCACCCCCTCGAAACCCAGATCCCAACCCAACCTACAACCCACCCTTCATCTCCCAACCTGTAGAACCTAGAACCCCAACCCAACCTACAACCCACCTCCATCTGCCAACCTGTAGAACCTAGAACCTACTCGCAACCCCACCTTCCCAAGTTGCAAAGTGTTCAATTATTTTTTGTTCTTTTCAATTTTTGAATTTGCGCACAGAGAGAGAGAGAGAGAGAGAGGATTTGGATGGGTCTCAAGTGAGGATGGGGTGGATCTCGAGTGGAGACGAGGGTGGTTGTATGGTGACGTTGGGCTTAGGGGTTTCTGAAGAAGGCTTGGTTGTATTTGAAGAGGATGATGAACTTGAGTTGGGGTTGATGATGGATGAAGAAGGCTCTGAAGATGTAGATGGCTTGTGGAGAAGGCTCTGAAGATGTAGGTGGGACGTGGAGAAGGCTCTGAAGATGGAGGTGGAGTTGTTGGGGTCAATGATGGATGAAGAACCCAAAAGGACGCTTTTATGTAACATCTCGACCAAAATTTAAGTATTCATTTAATTTAATTAATTTTATAAATTATGGTATTACAATTTTGCCCTCAGGGCTAGGGGTATTTTGGCCACTTTTTAATTCGGAATGATTGGGGAAATGAATGGCTTCATGACGTAGATCGCGTCGAGATGAGCCCGTGGACTCAAATCGGAGTTGTAACGAAAATGTTACGATCAAAAGAAACATAGTGACAAAATCGTAAATATTTCGAAATGGGTTTATTAAAAAATCAGATTTTCCATCATTTCTCTCTTTCTCCCTCTCTCGTGTGCGCGACCCCCCTCCCTCACGTTTGAGAATAGTCGACTGGTTTTTGGCCAGCCACCGCCACTCCTAACCACCTTCGGCTACAAGGCCAGTACCAAAAGAACCAGCACGACGTCGCCTTCCAGCCCCATCCCTCAGCCGCCGCCACCACCGCTATATTTCACCGGAAATTGCAGAAAAGTCGCCAGTTTTGACCCAAAACTTCCGCCTCTTGTTCTGGCGATTTCGGCCAATAATTTCTTCTATATATATATGCTTTTTCATCCTCTCAATGTGTTTTAGCTGATGGTTGGGTTAATGAGGATCAATTTCTGCGTTTTGAAACTCAAATTATCGCTTAAAGTTTGGCTCGTGATTCCGGCAAGTTCTGGTCACTTTTTGCCCCACTCATTGTCTTGATCATGTTTGTATTGGTCTTGACTCGCGGTTTGGAGATTTTTCGATCACCGAAATTACTCTGGGCACCCACGCGCTGCCGATGCATGTGGCAGCGCGTGGGCACTGTTCGGTGACCTTTTTGGTCCTAAAATGATCCCCCTGTCCACCCAAGCACGACGGTATTGCTCATATTTGAATTTGGTTATCGTTTGATTGTCGATCGGATGACGCATGTTAGGTGTTATTCGGGTTCGATATGTTTGGAACGTTGGATCGACTCCATTTTCATATATGTTGATCTAGGCACCTCTAGGATCGTGTAGGAATTTGTGGATTGGGAATTGGAGCCTCGGATGCTTCGATTCAATGACTTAAAGATTAAGTGAAACAGTAATTGTCCGATCGTGCAATCACGAGCAATCCGACCGTTCGATTCGGACCAAACTTGCAGGACATGTATAATAAATCTTGTTGAACCTATAGGAACTTTCGGATCGGAAATCGAAGGTCGTGGGTCCAGCGGGCCAGAACGACCAAAAACAAGAAGGTTAACCCCGAGTCTTTTGAGACCGTCTCATCCTTTGTAAAGGTACTAGAATGGCTTTAGGACTTTTCCAAGGTTGTGGGTACACTTTAAGTTCTAGAAATTATGGGTTTGAGTGTATTGTTGAAAACTTGAATTGGTTTTGACATTGTGATATTGGGTGTAGTAGTGATATTGGTGAGAAATTGAATTGTTTGGAAATGGGTATTTTGGTTAACGAGGTTATAAAAGTGGGCTATCGATTCGGTTTTGGCCTTTACTATGTGACACGAGATTTTCCGTTTATTTATTGCCATTGTGATTATTATTATTAGTATTACTATTATTATTGTTATCGTTTTGCTCTAATGATTGATATTATAATTCACTCATGGCTTGATAGAGGGGTTTGGGGTCAGTAAGGATCTCATTAGATGTCGATTATATGTTTACGTTTGAATATATGTCTATGTGTTTGGGCAGTGGGCACATTGGATATCGATGCGGGTTTTAAAAATGGTGTCTTGGAAAGTGAATAATAGGGGTTATGAATTCTGGTTTGCTGAGCGGTATGTTATTTGTATGTGGAAATTGAGTTGAGAACAGATCTTGAAGTTATGGATTTTGGTTTTGGTGTATTATTTTATGCGGTTATCGGACTTTGAATTGCAATAACTTTGAGAATGTCGGAAGTAGTATGTATATATTTATTGGCTATGGTTTTGGGAAATTTAAATAGGGTGTTTCGATTTTATTATCTAGTGTTGTGGGATTTTCAGAGGTTGTATATTTTCTAAATATATGAATAGTAATTTGAATATTAATTAAATCGAATGGGCTTATTTAGTTTCGATGTTTTTTTTAATATGGTTTTCAAAAAGGAAGAATGGGTATTTTTTTATTATATATATTTTTGTTATATGGAAACTATTTGTTTTGGAAATTGGGTTTTGAGAGTATTATCTTTATTATATATTAGTTTATGAAAGTGGATATTGGCGATGACACGCCATCTCATGTACATCCCCCATCATTTTCCCCATTGGATACTGATATTGGAATTTATGGATACTTGGAAATTGAGGATATGGTTTGGATATGTTGGAACCTGGGCACCCTTGACGGGGTGTTACCGTAGACCCTTAGGGGGGTAGTCTATGCGCGTAGGACTTGTCACAGGCGTACGAGTATTGAGAATTTTGTTGTACGTGCTGGTGAGCTCAGTCCCCCGATTGGACGGCTCGTCCCTGGCCATATGGTTGTTAAGGATTCCTCCGTGTGGTTCAGCCAAACGATCCCCGTGTTGGATTGTTTTCCCGGTGCATGATGTGTATTATCATATGTACCTCCCCTTGGATACTAATACTTGGAAATAGTGGACATGGATACTTGGATACATGGAAATGGATAGTTGGGTAGTCTGCACGCGTAGGACTTGTCATAGGAGCACAAGTATTGAGGACTCTGATGTGCGTGCTGATTAACCCAATCCGCCGGATGGACAGCTCGTCCTTGGCCACATGGTTGTTGAGGATTCCTCCATGTGGTCTAGTCAAGCGATTCCCTGATTGGATTGTCTTCCCCTGGTACATGATGATGGTGTGAGGCAAATATATTGGTATATATATATATATTACATACATATATATATATATATATGTGGATCCGTTTTTGATTGAGATTCTTGAACTGGTGCTTTGTGAGCCTAGTTTTGATGCATGGATAGTGTTGTTTTGCAACATACGCCTTAGATGGGGTATGGTTGCAGGAAAGAAATGACTTTGGAAAAGTAACTTGAGTCTTGAAGTAGATGGTTAGTTTTAAAAGAGTTATGCATAATACTTGTGAGTTTCTACAGGGAAATGGTTTTGAGTTGAGTCAAGAAAAGAAAGGAGTTCTTTTTAAAATATTTAGTTATATGCCTTGTGGGATTCGATGTTGTAATGAATCTAAATTAAATCATTGGCATTACTTTAAACAATTGAATATTATCTAAATCATGACTATTGATGAAAGAACAACGTGTGGCTTGATCCATCACCAAGGGGTACGTAGGTAGCCTGAGGTTTCACTTAGGTGCAGCCTCGACTTAAACTGATACTTTTTGTTGAGTTTGGTTTGAAAATGTCGGGGAGCCTAGAGCCTAGTCGAGATGAGATCAAGTGCTTGGTTATATTGCAATTTTACTAAATAGTTGCAGTTAAAATGTGTTTGTGGTCATGACGAGTTGGATGGATGGTTGATCCTGGTTTGAGTCTTTAGAACTGCTTGTGATTGTACACAAATGGTTTGACTGCATGCTTTAATATCTTTTCCAAACGGTGGGCACCCTGAACTTTTATAGGGCATTTCTATTTGTGAAATTTTCGTTGAACTTCATTTCGGTTGTAAACTGGAGTCTTGCTTAGAATTGCTCTGTTATCGCCCATAGGGTTGGATTTAAGGCCAAAGGCCTATTCTGTGAACTGTGAGCTTTTACATTGTGCATGCTGAAGTTTGGGAATCTTAAATTGTGTTTTAACATGTTGAAAAATTTGGGAAATGTCGGTTTTTCAGGGGAGACTTTGCCGAAATTTTGGCAGAATGTCTCGAACTACTTCTCCTTTGATTTGGAGAAGACGTTTTGGTTAGTAAGTGGGCCCGGCATAAGATCGATGTCGAAAATAGTACAGGATTCTTCATGGATTTTGAGAAAATTCGAGGCGGGTCCTATCATTTTACCACCTCATTTTGATGAACAAATTGACAAAGTTAGACAGTATGACCCAATTGGAACTATTTGTAGAGTAAACGGATGTAATTGCCTCAAAAAATGTTCAGGGACCCAATTGCAACTCGAGGCAAAATTCAAGGACATCTATAGTTAAAAACCCTTTAATCTATAATGTCTCTATAGTGCATCTAGAGTGTCACTATAGTAAATCTATAGTGCCTCGATAGTGCTTTTATTGTGCCCCACGTGTCAGTAATATTAATTTTCTATAATTTACCTTCTAAAATTCATAATAAATACATTAAAAATCATACAAATACACCGAAAACTCCTACGAACTCCTTGTGACATTATCTTTGCTTTAAACCTACGAAAATCTTATTTTGACTAATAAGTTTTTTTTTTTTTCCAGGACTAATAAATGTTCAACGTGACAACAAAAACTCGAATTTGTTTCTAAACAAACCAAAACACTAGTTAATGCCCTATAATCAAGAGGTTATGAATTTATTATGATTTTTGAAGGTTAAAGCATTGAAAGATAGTAATAAATTGAAGAGAATGAGATGTAGAAGCAGCTGAACAGTGCGTTGTTAGTGCTTCAGAAGGGTTTCACTCTCTCGTGATTCCACGTGTCATTAAATTTTATTTTTATGTGTTTTCATTGCAAAGGCACTATAGAGACACTCGAAAGGCATTATATAGTAACTACAGAGACACGTGAAAGTTAAAGCATTGAGAATGACATGTGGTAGCTACTAAAAGGGTGCACTGTCAGTAATTCAGACGGGTGTCATCCTTTGGTATCGCCACTAGTGGCAGATACTAGTGGCGGATCTGGAAATTTTTCAAGAAAAGGACAATGTTTTAAAAGGCTAAAAGATAAAAAAAAAAAAAATAATAACCATATAGTCTTACAATTTAAACAATACTAATGTTATTCATAATTAAAACAAATAAGAGTTTTACGTCTAAGACTAATTGACTATAGTCTATTTTGTATATCAATTAATATGCACAAAATTCATATTACACAATTATTTACCAAAATTCATATCACATGTGAACAAAATGCATATCAATTACACAATTAGTCTATCAAAATTCATATGAAATCATCCATTAATCTAACCAAAATCAATACCAATTAATCTAACCCAAAGTAAATGTGATTTTGAGGTCACGAGATAAAAGTACATGTGATTATGAGTTTGGGGTATTTTACGGTGAATTTTTTGGAGCACATATGAATTTTTAATGAATTTCTAAAGTTGATCTAGTTAAAATTTGACACATGACACCTTGATAGTGGACCATATTAAAAAGCAATGCAAGTTGAGAATCAAAGGATTCTAACTACAAACACGAGTCATCTTCTTCTTTGTCTGGTTGTGTCTGCAACTTAAGTGAAAAAATTTCAAAATCTTCTAAACTCTATAACTTTGGTTGTGGAGGTCCAATTGACGAACCGTTTTCTCCTACATGATTGTGAGATTGAGCTCAACAATCTAAGATAAATATTCAGGGTCTCACACAGCAGCAACAAAACAGCCTCGTTGAGGCTTTTAAACGAACACTTGGTGGGCACGAACAAAGGGGCAAATTCCTACATCTCTAACTCATTTTCTGTGAGGGGAGGTGCACCTCTATGGGTCTGCCACTGATTGCCACGTGACATTAAAGTTTCATTTTTGTATAATTTTTGGGAGAGGTTTTTCGATTTTTTCATTAATTATTTGTGAATTTTTAGAGGTTAACACACACAAATGAAATTTTAATACACATGGCTCTACTAGAGAGTGACACCTGTCTAAATTACTGACGGTGCACCCTTCAGCTGCTATCACATGTCATTCTCTTCAATTTATTAGTATTCTTTAATTGCCACGTGTCTCTGCAGTGCCTCTATAATGCATCTATAGTGAAACTATAGCGTCTCTATAGTTGCCTCTAGACTGTCTTTATAGTGACGCTAGGCTGACTCTATAGTGACTCCTAGTATCTCTATTGTGCGTCTAGAATGTCTCTAGAATGCCTCTATTGTGCCTCTAGAATGCCTCTATAATGCCTTTAATTTATTATTATTTTTCAATTATTTAACTTCCAAAAATCATAATAAATTACTAATAAATCAGAAAAATACACTAATAAAATCTTATGGACTCCTTAGTAAAATACAAGATATTTATTTGAGCCATATTTGGACTTCTCGGTGAAACTTGTTATATCAGTCTCATCGGATAAACTTGTTATATCATCACCTTTGTTTCTGACAAATACATTATATATAATAATTTACATGCATAATAAACATATATATATAAATAAAGTACATCTTAATATTCCTCTAGCTAAGCCACTTGATTTTAAGTAGCTCATATAAATACCACTTGTTGAAGTATGTATATTTGTAGAGATTATTTATTTGCATGCTTGAGATAGTAAAATGCTTGCGCTCTCACTAATTTCAGCTCTCTTCCTCTTCCTCTCCGTCTCCCCCTCCACTTCCAATCTCACTCCAAACAACTTGGGCACCCTCTCACTATTCTCCTCTTCTTTCTCAGCTGAGTCTCCACACTTGGCCACCAAGTCAAGAAGCTCCTTACACTTCCTCTTCATGCTGGTGAGCTCTGAGCTTAAAACCCCATTCTCCTGCTTCAGCCGTTTGTTTTCGTCGACGAGAGAGCTGTAATCAGATGAGGAGGAGGTTGAGGAGTTTGATCTCTGGTCTTCATCAAACTCGTCTTGATTTGGCATTGCTTGTGCAGCTTGGTTTAGAGCAATGTTGTTGATTGGCTGTTGCTTGCTGGCCCATGCTTTTCTTCTGCGGATTTCACATAGCTGATCCTTTTCACCCTTTCGGAACTTGTCGTTGCAGAACTCCCACCTGCTTGTTGAAACTTTCCGAAATCCCTAGACATATGTGCAAAATTATTAAAATTCAGCGTAAATTTTTTGTTTTGGTTTTAAGTAAAGATAGAGAAATGAAATATAAGAGATAAGTTATATTAGAAGAGAGATATGTGAAGGAGGGTAAAATCATATTTTCTCATTTGGTGTCTAGGATTAGATGACTCATTAGATTCAAGTATATGTTGAAAAAGGAAATGATGATAGAGGTGAATGATTTTTCATTTGGAAGATTAGAAGGGATACGTTATGAGATATTGATATTCTACCATTTTTTGGGGAATGAATGAGATAAGTTTTATTCATGATTAAGTCCTCTACTTCTACCTCCAACTTGGACAATTTTATTTCTTCAATTGACATGCGTTGAGCTGTCCAATCTAATCCAATCTTAGGTAGGCACTAAACGAGCCTATGTCTGAAATCACTAATCTAAATAGTATTTCTCTTCATAATCTATAAAGAGGCGCTAATTCAAGTCTTCCATCTATAGTTGTTAAAAATAATCTTGAACATAGAATAAGATATATGAAGAAATTATCAGCAGCGTAACTACTTTTCAACCAAATAAATGATGAAAGAAAAATGCTTCTGTGCCCGTAAGTAGGTTGTGTGACATTATGGTTTTCTTATGGGACATTGGCCGCTGTCATACTCATGAGTCTACAGTTCATTTTTTATCTTTTATGGCTCAGCCTACTCCAATTAAAGTTCAAATCAAACCCAACACAAATATATATAAATATATATATTTAATTTAATTTGGTTGGTCCATCAAAACACCGAAAAACTAGTATATTTTAAGTTAGGTTAGACAAGACCGGTGGACCTTTTCATATTAACTCGAAATCAAATCTTAGAACTCGGTCAACTTGGAATGAAGACTTTTTTTTTTTTTGGACATGATGATGATGATGATGGAAAATATATGGCAAGAAAAAATGCATTTGAGATGGCAAAGTGCAAGAATTTGATATTGGTTAGAAAAAGCATGCAAAATATATGGTTAATAAATTTGTACATACATAAGTATTTAGCTGCCTGACAAAGCTAGAGAAGTTACTATGCTTGAAGAGTGTTGGGAGGAGATCTCTGGCAAACTCCGCCGGCTGCCACACCACGAACGCCGACCCGTCATCGTTCCAGGAGATCACATCGTCGGTGGCAGGATCCTCCACCAGCATGTAGGTCTTCAACAAGAAAGGTGGAGGGCTTGACTTCCTCACATATTCCAGCAAACCCTTCTGGTCACACACACCCTCCATTAATTAATACCTAATCTTGGTACTCAAAACTACTTCTAAGAGAGAGAGAGAGAGAAAGAGCTAGAACAAGATGAAGAACAAGAAGAAGATTGAAGAAGGATTAAGAAGAAGAATTAGGAAGAAGATTAAGGATGAGAAGGGGAGGAGAAGAGAAGAAGGGCAGTTAAGAACTCCCAACCCCAACAATAGAAACCCAACACGACTCCACAGTTCATGAGAAATGCAAGGGCTTTTTTCCTTCCCTCTTCTTCTCTCCACCAAGCTACAAAGAAATGGTTAAAACGTATCTGCCAAGCCTACCCCCTCTTCTTATATATTTTTTGAAAAATTCATGGCATGCACATCACATTCCTTTATCATATGACTAAAATATTTGACTTGCGTATATGTAGAGTATTTATGCCTAAAATATATGCACTTGACATATTTATTAATTAATTGGGATCTTAATATGTCAACCACCCGATCTCAATTAGGATGAAACTTTTTTCGCCAATTTTGGATGGCTAGGATAATTTGGGTTATTGGTTTTTTTTTTTTCATTTTTTTTTTCAATATTTTTTGGGAGAAGGGGAGGAAAGAATGGTGTATTGATATGACCATGCGATTAAAGGCAAACAATTTTCTTGCACACACGTGTCACTATCAAATTGACATATTCCATACTAAAAAAATCAGTAGGACCAAAAATAAAAATAATTCTTATACTATATTTATGCGCCACGTCTTTGGTAGAAATACAAACCGATCTATAAAAATCAATTTTATCATTGTGAAATATGTGAAATATGTGATCAACAATGCAATCAGTAAACGTGACATATATATTTTCCATTTTTATGAGGACTTTAGTTGCTTTTAATGGACGGTCAAGATGAATACACGTGGGGAGTGTTTTGTCTTTGTAACACTTCACTCTTCAAACAAGGAAAGTTTAAGGTCCTTTTTTGGTGTGCTCATAGTTTCTTTCTTACATTCTTTATTTAAGCTTTGTCTGTCTTTGTCTAACGTGCCAATTCTTCTATCCTAAATTTTTCTCTCATTAGTTTTGATTGATTAGTTTTTTCTTTTCCCGCAATCATCTAATGCTTTCGGGGGTTTTTCTACGAAGGGAGTGACCTTTTTGACTTTCTGCTTTTCCATGTCCCAATTTCTCTAAGTATTAAGAAAATGCAAACCTACCCACTAATTAAGCTCGTGTAGTACACGCTGCAGCCATTATAAAATTGATTAAGTACTCCCTAATTTGTAGGCTTACTTTGCTCTAATAAGAAGGCACCCCCGTTAATTAAGCAAATATACACTATTAGAACTTTCTAAGATAATTCGGGTTTTATTTATTTCGATTTGTTTTACATGATTAATAATTCGAGAGATACTGAATTCTAGAATTCATTGATGTAGATCGAGAGTTGTATTTAGTAAAATCTTTCAACATAAATTTAAGATTGACGTTGTATATATGTACTACATGCATGTATGCATTTTACAATGTAATTAATTAGTAACCGGTTCTATGGCAGATCAAATTATCATGGTTTTCCAAGAAGAAACCATGTAATTAATTAGGTATGTTTACAACAAAGATGTTGAATTGGTGATGTGAGAGTACGATCCACGCACTCTGCTAAACGGAAGGTGGGAGGTTGAGATGGAGAGCAGAAATTCAGGGCATTTGGACAATTAGGAAGGTTCTGATTCTAGTTGAGCGCTGGGCTTTCTTGACTTGACCTTAATCAAATTTGTTTTTATTTTCATTTATTTTTTTAAGAAAAAAGAAAAAAGAAAAAAAAAAATCAAACTGGTTGCTGGTTTTGTCGTCAATAGGCCCTCACCTACCACAGGTTTTGTTTTCTATTTCAACACACCATGAATGAGTGGTGTGTGAAAGGTGTAGCAGTTCCCCAACAAACTGCAAAGCTCTAGTTCAAAGGGATGCAAGAATTCTATAGTGAGGAACTTATATATGTTCCTTATGTGAGATTTTATCTTTTAATCGTTGGATTAAATTAGTTAGTTGTTGAATCAAATTGGTTAGTCTGATACCAAGGTGGTTGGTGTGAGTGGTTCGGCACTCTCATTCCTTAAGAGAAGGTCAGGGGTTCGATCCCTGCTCTCGTATGGAGTCACCACTTTGGCCAGCACTTTACCCCTTACGGGCCGACCCGGTGTGAGCGGGGATTAGTCTGGGTTGTGGTTAAGGCTTAAAGGTGCCACCCATAGTTGGGGCCCATCCAGGACCACCTCGTGGTTCAAACCAAAAAAAATTGGTTAGTCTGATTCAACAATTAAAAAATATGATCTCAACTAAGGGCCATATATAAAGTTCTCGCTATAGAATGACTCGAAAGAAATAACAAGATTTTTTGGGTTTCCAAAAGCAACCTGGCTTATTTAGTTGAAAGGCCCAAATTTTTAAGTCCGAAAATGAAATTGACCAACCCAATGGGTTGAATCACTCTCATTAGCATTCTGACAATTTCAAGCTTAGAATTTCGAATTGGTTTTCAAAGTGGGCCTTCAAATTGGTCCAAATAGAAAAATGACTAGTTTTCCCATTTCTTAGTATGTTTTACAAGAATCTTTGTATACTCTGTCAAGATTTTGTTAGCATCAAAGATCAAGCATATATTTACTATACAATTAATTGATGTATAAGAGATTCTTTAACCAATCAACCGGAGGTAGGGATTTAAACATGAGACTTCTTTTAATATTGAGAAAAGAAATATTGTTGGACTATAAATTAGTTCATAATACATAAATTATTTGTTTGATTTATAATTAGAGGTGACTTAGTTTAAGTTTTTAAGCTCACAATTTATGTTAGTAAACTTTTTGTTTGATCATCAATATATGTTAGTAACTTGAACATGACACAATTAGAATTACTAAACTTGTCGGATTACCTGACTACTACTCAACATAAAAAACAATTCGTTAACATCGGTTTGCCACCCATAAGAGTTATTTTATTGTCACCTCTCTCTCTCTCTCTTTAAGAGCATCTCTAGCGCTGGGGCTTTGCCCCGGCAACAGCCCCCTCCCCCCCAAGCCATGTTTCATGCTACATCGCAGGAAATCTAGTCTGGGCAAGTCCACAGGCAGAAATTGACTGGGCTGTTGCCCGCGGGCTGCTGACGTCAGCAGCTGATTTTTAAATATTTTTTTACTGTTGGACCTACTAGCCCACATTGCCCAATGGTTACAAGCCACGTGGCTTCTCCTGGAGCCTCTGATCAAAAAATCTTGCACAATCCAACGGTTGTCCAATTTTTGGCTTAAAAAAATTGAAAAAAATATCAAAAAATTCTGGAAATTTTTTTTATACATACCTACCAATATTATTTACTTTCCACACCAAATTTAATTTCAAAATTTTATCCGAAAATGTTATCTTGATTTTTAGGTGAGAATTTTAGGATAAATATTAATACTTGGGAATCGAAAATCTTATTTGAAAAGCTTATCAAAATCAATGGTTTAAGTATAAAAAATAAAAAATAAATTTAAGTGAATAGTAATTGCCTTAGCCTTAGCCTTTTGGGGTGGAACTACAAATGGCAAGGCTGACACTATTCACTTGAATAGTGGTAGCCCTTGCCTTAGCCTTAGCCCTTTGGGGTGGAGATGCTCTAACAAATGACCTTTTTGTAGCGCCATCGTGGTGACGGGGTTTTCAGTTGTTTCGATGTAGCTGCCACCATCTGGTACCTGTTTGTCTTGAATCCAAACTACTTTGTTGGATTGACACATCTCCTAGTTCTGATCAACAAACATATGTAGCAAGTTCTAGGGTCGTCTCCAGTCATAGAGCTAAATGTAGTCTAAGATTAAAAATTTAGCTCTCCAAAATATTAATTTTTTAAAGAACAGTGCAAGGCCAAATTTTTCCATCTCCAGCCATGCATGACTATATTTTAGGGTCCTTCATATTTTATTATTTTGAGAAAAACTATGGTACAACACTTATACATTCGACAACTATGTATTGTTTAATTTAATTAAACAACTATTTAGAGACAATATTCCATATATGATAAGATTTCTGATAAAATTTTGTGTCCATGTGGCATGTCTTATGCTGAAGGAATTTTAATAATTTTTCAGGCTATGATTTTTGAGTGACACGTGTTGAATTTTTTATATAATTTTTTGTTAAATAACAAGCCCATACCAGGCAAAACCAGCCACCCTAGCCCCCTACCCATCCTTCTTGTTCATCCTCAATATCTCCCTCATCTTCCCTCCATAATGCATCAAGATTCGACGGCGGAGATGCCTTTGAACTCTCCTCTGCCGCCTAGGCTCGATTCTCTGAGGCATCAGACTACCGTTTTGTAAAACAAGGAATTAGTGTCTTCCTGTGACCCTTGCCTGGTCCACATCGCCATGACTCTCGACTTAGTATCTTAGAGGATCCGTATATGAAATTGAAGTTACTCAAGCACACTTCTTGCCCCGAAAATGTCTTTCTTCCACTTTTGTCCCCACTAGGGTTTCTTAGATTTTTTGAATTTTGCTTAGATTTGCACCAATGATGTCGTCTTAATTTCATTGGGCTTTAATCAAATTTTCAATTGGGTTGGGTGCATATCTGGGAGAAGATGGGCATATAGGTGCAAGGGTGGATAAATGGATTTGTAGAGGTTATCTCCTTCCATTAGGTAGCGATCGGTGGGGTGGATTGTGGCAAGGGATAGGGGTGGGTGTTCTTTCTTAGAGTAATTGATGGACGGTGGATGTTGCTGGGAAGACGGTGTAGGCCGATGGGGACTGATGGTGGGGGTATGGAGTCCAAGTCAAAAAAATAAAGATTTTTTTGTTGTTTTTTAATTATTTAATTTTAAAAACAATTTTAGGAAAAAAGTACAATAATTTATTATTGGATTAACTACAGTAAACCCCCTAAACTATGGGGGTCATTACAAACTCATCCCAACCTTTAAAAACTTGTTGACCTATCCCCCAACTTCATGGAACCTTTCAAAATACACCATCAATTAGAAAAATTGTTAAAAATTCTATTAACTGTTGTTGTGGTAAAATAGGGTTCCAATTTTAAGCTGATATGGCACAAAAAATTAATAAAAAATCTCAAAATTTTAATAAACTAAGTAAAAACTAAAAAAATTAATTAAATAACAAAAACTTTAAAAGTATTAATTAAATAACAAAACTTAAAAAATTAATAAAATAACAAAACTTAAAAAATTAATAAAATAACAAAACTTAAAAAAAAAAAAAAAAAAAAACCCAAAACTCAACATTGCTCTCTCTCTCTCTCTCTCTCTCTCTCTCTCTCTCTCTCTCTCCACCCATCCTCCACACCAAGAACCCATATTCACCCTTCTCTATGCTCATCTCAATCTCTCCTCTACCCCTCTCTCTTTGTCTCTCGCGGACCCAGCCCAGCCCTAACCCCACTGTCAACGCACTCCGCCCCTCCTCTTTCTCTATGTCTTCATCTCTCTCCATTTCTATGTGGGGTTGGCTATTTGAGGAGGAGATTTGAGCGTCGTTGGAGAGGTTGTGGGGTTTGTGTTCGAGACAACGTCGGCATCTGGGTGTGGTGAGAAATCGATCGGCGAGGGTGGATCAAGTGTTTATTGATTTTGTATGATTTTGGGGTCAGGGTCTAGGGTGATGGGGTCGGCAAAGTTGAGGGATATCTGGATGCCTAGAGGAGGGTGGGTGTGGGGTGTCAGGGTCTAATATTATCAACTTTCAACCAAAAATAAAAAATGAGGTTGAGGTTGGGGTTGGCTCAGAAATTGTAGATGCTGGGCTAGGGTGTTGGGTGGACAAATTGAGAGAGAGAGAGAGAGAGAGAGAGAGAGAGAGAGGGATAGGCGAGTTGGCATCGACGACGGTTCTGGCAGGAAAGCATCGAAAGCCTCGATGTTTGGGTCGCGGAGTTAGGTCAGGTACGATGAGCTTGGGGGGGTGAGTTGGGTTTGAGCTTTTTGTTTCTTTACTTTTTCTTTTTTATTTTTATTTTTCTATTTTAATTTGATTTGATTTTTAGTTATTTTAAAGATGATTTTTTATTACTTTTTTTGGCTATGTGGAACCTTGTTTTGCCACATTAGCAGTTAACATAATTTTTAACGGTTTTTCTAATAGAGGGTGTATTTTGAAAGGTTTCATGAAGTTTGTGTATTGGTCAAACATGTCAATAAGCATTGGATATGAGTTTGAAATGACCCCCATATTTGTCCACATGGAAGCCCGCGTTATTAAAAAATAGAGCCCATATTCGCTACATTAGCATTTAATAGACCTACTAATGGTCTGATTGATAGTCAAGGCAATTTGTAGGTTTTCGAGGGAAATGAGTATATACTTGTAAATATCCCCAAAAGTAGATATGAACTTGAAAATAACTCTATAATTCGGGGGTTTTTATGTAGTTTGGTCTTTATTCATTCTAACCATTTGTCTGTCCAAACTCCGAAATAGAAAAGAAACGAAAAGAAAAGAAAAGAAAAGAAAAGAAAATCTTTTAGGAATTGTTTTGCACTGGAGAAGAGCGTGGCACTCATCGTGAGGCGAGCGAGTAAAGATAACCCTGAGCAGCAGCCCGTCCACAGCTCCCAAAAACAACAAACCAAAAAAACCAAGAATCGGAGAGAGAAAGAGCATTAAAGAACAAAGTGCCTTGTAATTTGTATGGTCTGAAACAAACATGGCTGCGGCGGGTGTCAAGATAGGAACCGGTTTCGAGACCGTTCCGACTCACCGAGTCACCACCATGTCCATTTCCTCTCTCCTTCCTCCTTCTCCTCACCACACTCTCTTCTTCCTCAGAACCCGCCCTCGCCCCCTCTCTCTCCCTCTCCTCTCTCCTCCACGCTCACGCCCTCACTCTCTCCCTCTCCGAGCTTCCTCCGAGTCTCCTCCTACCTCTCAAGGTGCTCCCTCCCTCCCTCTCTCTCCCTCTCTGTATACGCTTGCATGTTTTTGAACTTTGAAGTGGAAGTTCAGTTTGCAGTGTTCTTATGGTTGATTTAGTTTGTGGGTTTCAATCGTTGTACAACTTGATGAAGATGGTTTGTTTGTTTGATTTGTTTTTGCGCAGCAAATGCAATCGAGAATGTGGTGATAATTGGGTCAGGTCCAGCTGGATTCACAGCAGCAATATACGCAGCTCGAGCCAATTTGAAGCCTCTGGTGTTTGAAGGGTATCAATCGGGCCCGGGGGGGCAGTTGATGACCACTACTGAAGTTGAAAACTTTCCAGGATTCCCAGATGGGATTACTGGTCCTGATTTAATGGACAGGTAAACCAACCAAGTTTATGATTTTATGGAATTACCGGTCCTGACTTGTTTTGAATTCCAAAATCCAAGTTGTTCAGGTGGGAATTGTTAGGAAAGCTGCAATTTCGACTAAAGTGCTGCATAAGAAGCTCAGCATTGTTTGTTTTTGTGTTGTGCAGGATGCGGCGACAAGCCGAACGCTGGGGAGCAGAGTTGTACCAGGAAGATGTTGAGTCTATTGATGTCAAAACTAGACCTTTTACTGTGGAAAGTAGTGAGCGTAAGGTGATATATTATTTTGCACAAGTTTTGGTTTTATATATTTTTGTAATCTGTTTTAATTGGGTTCTTTCAAACTTCACAGAGGTGGCCCGTAAAAATGATTCTAATTGCTAGATGAATGTGGGTTTCCTTTGAAATGAAATTTTGAATAATTTTCTTGTCTCACTGACAATTCAAGCTGTGAAATTCTTTCATGTCAGAGAGGGGGGCATGAGTGCAAAATGAATTTTACATTCTTGTCTACGGCTATAAAGTAATATATGACTGGTAGCACAGTTAACTTTGTAAGTCTTCCATTTTTCTGCAATATTTATGAACATCTGAGTGGCTTCAAGTATGGACATCTGAAGTGCGGATTGGCTGAAACAATGCACAGGTTGATTAATCAACATGGCTGGCTGATCGATTGGCTTGCATAGTTTCAACCAGTCCACCTTCTTTTTACATGTATCCTCAAAGATCCTCTTACTCTGTTCCATTAATAAAACACTCATCATTTACTATAAAGAAATCACAAGTTATAAAAGAAACAAAAAGAAAAAGGTTCACTTTTGCTCAATGTTTAGATTTCTTTTCTTCATCTATAATCCACTATGCATCTCTTTCCAATATGGTAACATTTATCTTCTGATTGTATGCTGAATATTTTACTCATATCCTATTGGCCTTGAGTTTACCATATGTTAATTTTGTCCTTGTACTTCTAATCTGATTCTCAGTTTTGCATTTGCATTTCAGGTTAAGTGCCACAGTCTAATTTTTGCCACAGGAGCTACTGCAAAACGGCTTAGGATACCCCGTGAAGATGAATTTTGGAGTAGGGGAATTAGTGCTTGTGCAATTTGTGATGGAGCATCACCATTGTTTAAAGGGCAAGTTCTTGCTGTGGTTGGAGGGGGTGATACAGCAACAGAGGAAGCTTTATACCTCACAAAATATGCTCGTCATGTTCATCTACTTGTGCGTAGAAATCAACTAAGAGCTTCTAGAGCAATGCAAGATAGGTGAGTGTTGATGAAACCTATCTTAATATGATGTTCTGATGTTTTTATGCCACACCTTCTAAATTACACTTGTGTGGTTGGTCATTGTGGATAACCACATAAATATATACTAAGTGAAATGTTTCTTTTTGTGCTTTTTTCTCATCCTAATCACATTTGTCTTCCTCGGTGTCTCATGTCAGATGGATGGATGTATACCATAGTAAATTTTCTCTAAAAATTTTGTTTCATAATTTAAATTTGAGCATAGCAGAAAATTTTGTTTCATCATTCGTCCACTTATTCATCTGGATTTTGCTTGCTCCTCTACTTCCATATGCAACTTCGTTCACCTTCATGCAGCTACTTCATATGTCACCATCTATATATGTGTTCTATCATTATTTATATTTTTTCGTTTTGAATGTTTTCAAATTTGATTGTCACTGATATTATCTTTCCTTTAGTACATAGTACAATGGATATGCACATTGGTACTTGTTTTGTTGAATAATTAGTGAATGTACTGTATTTGACCATCACAAATGCTATAGGGACATTTTAGAAAAAGCAGAAGGAGAGAGAAAAATTTTAAAAGAAGCAAAAATGGACAAAAATGCCCTTATTTATTTTTAGATTTCCTAAGGAATCCAATACATTTGCATGTCTTTGATTTGAAAGTTGAGCGGTTTTTTTGTCTTTTTTGAAAAAGCTTTGGCTTTTTCCAAAAGTGAAATTTTTTTTATGTCTAAAACCTAAAAAACCTTTTATGTGTCTGATGATGACATTGCCTGTGAATGAGCTATTCTGTTGAGGCAGTTTCTAGTCTTCCTGGAAAGGATCTGAAGTTGTAAATTACTTCAATTGGTTTATAAAAAAATTTCTTCATTCATTCTTGTTATAAGCTTCTATCTTTTACCATCAAGCTTGCTTTACATCTATTTGCTTTTTGATCTAGAACAGAACTGCTTTTATTAAGCTGGAGTAGGAAATTAATGCTTTATAGCTCAAGAAATGTTGAACAGTTCATGTTAATTGTCTATTAAAACTGTGTATTCTCTATGTAATGCCATTGTTTTATAGCTCAGCTGCAATGGAATGTGCAGTGATTGGCAGTAGAATTTTCCTTGTTCTTTTATACCATTCCTCAGTTTTTTAATCTCAGGATAGTTATTTTTGTGTTCTAGATTCTGATTGCCTTCCTTGATGGTGATGAAATTTATACTAATGTATGTGTGAGTTTTCAACTCCCTGAATGTTTGTTTAACAGGTTGATTATCGCGAATGTTTCAGAGTGTACAACAACCCAAATGTCACCTTGCATTTCAACACAGAGACTGTGGACATCGTTAGCAATACGAAGGGCCAGATGTCTGGTATTTTAATTCGAAAACTTGATAGTGGGGAGGAATCTGTGCTTGAAGCAAAGGGGTTATTTTACGGTATTGGTCATTCACCAAATAGCCAGTTGTTGGAAGGCCAAGTTGAGCTTGACAGCTCTGGCTACATCTTAGTAGAAGAGGGTACTGCAAAAACTTCAGTTGAAGGTGTATTTGCTGCTGGAGATGTACAGGTAATGCTGCTAAAACTTCTCATTTTTTTTTTCTTTTTTAAATTTCTTCACTGTTTCTTAGTTTTTAAACAACAGAAAAGTAATGTACAAAGAATTATTAAGCACATCCGATAGGCATGCCTGATGGGGATTTTTTTCTTTGTTGGGTTCTTTTTTTGTTGCATTACATCTGCTGGACCTGCTTCACATAAAAGTAGTTATATTGCTATTCAAATTCAAACTCGTGTTCTGCAGTCCAAAAAGAAAAAAAGAAAAAAAGAAAAAGAAAGAATGATTAAGCCGTTTTTCTGACCCAAACTTGTTCTTTGCTTGCAAAAATTCTCAGTTAGACTATCTGTAATCCCGTCTCTTTTATCTTATTAGGACCATGAATGGAGGCAAGCCGTAACTGCTGCAGGTTCTGGATGCATTGCCGCTTTATCAGTTGAGAGATATCTTGTGGGAAAAGATCTCATAATTGAGTTTCACCAGGTATTTAACTTCTAATGAAGTTTATATTTTCTACATGTCTCTAGAAATAATATATTATTTTCATCTGCTGGGTTTTACTTTATTCAGAGGTTTATTAAACCCATACAAGACCTGTAATTGTTTAGTGTCTTCTGGTTGTAAAAGAAATTATTGATAAGCATTCCAACATAAGTTCCATTTAGTTTTGATTTTTATTTGATAATAAAGTTCACTGCACAGTTTCATGTTTACTTAATTTTTTCCACCCCTTTGATAGGAAATATAATTATTTTGTCATTTGTCACTGAAATGAATTTTGACATTATTGGCCCCAAAAAAAAAAAAAGACTAAATTATTGAGGAATTTTTTTTTTGGTGGGGAATTATTGAGGAATTAATCTAATGACTCTTTGTTTTCTTGGTAAATGGATTGTGGAATTTTATTTGGATCAATAGTTGAATTTATAGCCTGTGATAGCACTGTTCATAAAAAACATCCTTCTCATCTATCTACATTTGACAGCCCAAAACTGAAGAGGCTAAGAAGGAACTCACAAGCAGGGATGTTCAAGAAGGTTTTGACATTACTCTTACAAAGCATAAGGGCCAGGCATGTGTTCTTTTACCTATAAGCTAGCATGATCTAATGATTTCATACTAACCAATCGACGATTTTATTTATTTATTTATTTTTTGGGTTAGATAGAAATATTATTAGTTCTGTTCTTAGTTAAGTTGTAGTAACTTTTTTTGTATTTGCTTTTCAGTATGCCCTACGAAAATTGTACCATGAAAGCCCAAGGCTTATATGTGTACTATATACAGCACCAACGTGTGGTCCGTGTAGGACTTTGAAGCCAATTCTTAGTAAGGTATACAAATTAACTTGTATAAATACCACATGATAATTTAAACTGTCATGATTACTATGATCTTTATACAGGATGTGAATTTGAATATGAATATTTTTTGGATACGCGTAATTCAATTTATTGTGTGCAAATCACGTCAAGCATTTGGCTTGGGCAAGTTTTAAGATGGTTGCACGTTGTTATAGTTGAAAATCGAAACCAGATTGTGGGAGATCACAATGTTCTTTCATGTGTGAGACACTGTATAAATCAGATATCTGCAAAATTAAGATGTCTTTGGAATGTACCTATAAGCTTATGTTACCAACTGGCACAAATACATGTAAGATTCTCATGCAGGAAGCATGATTGACTGTAGCCAGTGGCCTTTGGGCCTAGTGGCATTTTCTTCCTCGTAGAAATTGATGTGGGATTGTGGGAGGGTGAGTTCAGGATTTCAGTTCTTGGTAGTGTATGTTTACTTGGAAACTAGACGTTTGTCTGCCTTTGCAAATTTTCTGCGACGGTAAAACATGCTTTATCATATATATCCGTGAATATACATGACCAATAGAGTATGTGGTAATCTTAAGCTTTTTTTTTCTGATGGCAGGTGATAGATGAATACGACCAAAATGTACATTTTGTTGAAATTGATATTGAGGAAGATCCAGAAGTAGCAGAAGCAGCTGGAATTATGGGTACACCATGTGTTCAGTTCTTCAAAAATAAAGAAATGATCAGGTTGGTTTATCTCTGTCCATATTTTTGTCCCCAATGTGATCTATTCACCACATATAACTTATCTACAAGGTTGCTCGTTCCTTTGTGGCGCTAATTGTTCTATGCTTGTTTGTAGGACTATATCGGGGGTCAAAATGAAGAGCGAGTATAGACAATTTATTCAAGCAAATAAATGAGAAGATTCAAGACCCTTGGTTGCCTGATGTCCTCATTTTGTAGTTCAATTTTGTTCCTCCCAAACAGGCTAGCTCAATAACACCTTCAATTTTCACAATTGTATCTTGTATTGATCAACTACACTGTAGGTTATTATACATGCAGAGTTGCCAATGCATCGTTATGGTATTCGATTCTCTGATCCTGTGTTTCCGCCAATTTGTAAGTTTGGGAGGGTTTAGCTTTTCTGTTTTTATTTTTGCCTATCCCAATCCCATCTTTCCTTGCGAACTGTATTTATTTCATGTTGATAAACTAATAAAAGTTTCACTTTACACGGATGTTTAGTGTGATCACCCTTAATCTTATACAAAGTGATTTACAGTGAAATAAATAAGTGAATTAAAGAGGAAGAGTACAATTACACTATGGAAGTGGTGATCCAAGACCCTCTTGAGAAGCTAATGGATTAAGAGTTTTGTGCCTCTTGGAGGAGATCAATGGCTCCTTCCTCAATGGAGCTCTTTTGGCTTTGTGTTGAAAATTTGCCTTGGCATAAAGTCTGTGTGTAAAAAATGATGCTCTCTCCTTGTACTTGAGCACCATATAAAAGATAACTCTTACACAAACTAACAAGGCTGCCAGAGCAGCCAAATCCCACCACTTGGAAATTTTAGGGTTTATCCCATACATATAAAGGAGAACATCCTCACCTTTCAACTTCGGTTCGCCAGGAACTTGAGGGTCAAATTCAAGCCCAATCATGTCATTCTTGAACTGACCCTGAGATAAATTTTAATCAGCAATTAAATGCCAAATCTAAATTAATGGCATGGTAACAAATCTAATTAATGGCATGTTTATTTACCAGGAGCTGCAGAAGTCAGGAATCGGAAAACTTAGATAAGGTAATCAAGGAATTGGAATCATTCAAATACCCATTCCTGATTAGTAACATATCATAAGATGTAATTAAGGAGTGTTTGGAAGGTCTAATATACTTCTTAATACCTGTATTGACCATGCAGCATAGCTGAGGTAGGACATTGGGTAGCGCCAAAAGATCTTCGGAAGGTCAACCAGCCTCCGGAAGAGAAGAGATGGCATCATCATGAATACCTATGTGTATAAACATATTAGATGGTTGACACCTGTTTGGGAGTGCTTCTGGAAGGGCCAAAAGCATTTTTTGATAACTAAAAGTGCTTCTAACAACGTTTGGCAGAAAAGTTTAGAAGCACTTGCTATGTGCTTCTTCAGGAAGTAATGCTTTTCCACGAAGCACTTTAATTTTTTATGTAAGATTTTTATAATAAAATCGCTTTTGTTAGAAGCGCTTATGAGCAGAAGTACTTCCTAGAGAAGCAGTCCCAAACGAGCAGATATTCACGTGTCTACTAACAGATCATATATTATTGTATTAATTGATCACATTGCGTGACAGGTGATGTGTCCGTTATATTCATACAAAAGATGAGGTAAAAACAATGACATTAGGGTTACCTATACTCTTAGTTACAAACTAGTTACATGACATTTTTTCATCAATAAACAAATGAAGTTTAATGTAAGGCCACAAATCAGGAAACAAAATACCGTTGTACTAGTTGAGATGATATAGTTGATATCCCTAGCATTACTTAGTTGCAAAATACAGTTTTTGTTACGATTTTATAACTGAAAAGTGAGATTTCGCTTACTGTCACCGCAGCAGCTGCTCCTATGCCCATCAAGAGATTTGGAACTACGGCTGCAACGATTAAGGCAGTGCCTTCTGTGACAGCAATGCAGCAGAAGAGATTGAGACAAAAATACAAGTAATGAGAGAAGCCAGAATGGAATTTGACCATGTAGTATAGGATTGTTCCAGAAGAGAATGCCATGGCAACTACGAAAGGAAGCGAGGACAGGAAGTTGGAGAGAACAAACAGAGCATCCCCATAATGCCCACCAAGTCTTTCACGCCTAAACACCTGCAAACCAACTTTGAAGTTATATACAGTTGAATTTTTGTACTTATGAGCTTCAAGAGTTAATGCCCCCCAAAACCCCCAAAACTGTAGTGTTAAGAAGATGGAATAAACAATTACACAAAAAAAAGAGAGGTTGGAATTGGAATAAACTTACACTAACACTCTCTGAAGTTTTTGGTGCTTTCATACAAAAATCTGAGGTTTCAGAAATTACACTAATTCCTCTATGGTTTCAAATTGTCTTTACAAAACCCATTGCATTAAATTTCCGTCTTGAAGTTAATTTTTTCATTTTGAGAAGTTGTTGTGATGACATTAGAAGTTTTTGGAAAGAAAATGAATGGAATGGGTTTAATGAAAACTATTTTTAAACCTAAATATTGTTAGTGTAATTTCCGAAACCTCAGTTGTTTTATGAATACACTAAAAACCTGAGGGCCATTCAGTGTATATAACTCGATAAACTGTTACTGGTAATGTTCTTTTATCACACTTATGTTGCCAAACTATAGAATCAAACTGATGAATTTTCGCAATTCACACACTAACAATGCAAGTGTCGAGGTGAAAAAAATCATATGAGCGAATTAAGGATGAGGCTTCATGTCTACCTGTAATTCTTCAATAACAAAGGGTATGCCTCCAATGGACAAGCAGATCATGAGACCGTAGATGAAACCATCACACTTTCCTCTTGCCACGATTGCTTGATAGTTTGTCCCAATCTTGAAAAAGAAAGAGCCAGCACTCACTGCAACTAAAATGTAAAACACACTCCTCAACCAGTAGTACCCAATATCTCTAGACATATTCAGTGAAGATCGGCTAATCAATGTGCATAGCTTCCTCCGCCAGCTGCTAGTATTTTCTTTGTTTGATTTTGTGGCAGGTTTTTCCTGCAATGTTAAGATTTCTCTCATCCTTTTTCTTGCGTTTGATGAAAATTTGGAGGACTTGTATTCGTTGATGAGTTTTCCTTTGATCTCATCTGTTGTCAAATTCATTTCGGAATTTAAAGAGCCTGATGATCCCTGCCAAGACAATCCCAAAAACAATTCATTAATAATAAAGCAAGCAAAACCAAACCCTTCTGAAGAAAAATTAAAGAAATTTACGTACATAGTTAATTCTTTTAGATATCATAAGTGCCGCGATAACTTGGTCAAAGTCTGAACCAACACATCGAAGGAAGTGGTCTGGAGGATTTTTTCTGGTTGGACAAGGAAATCCGGCATCCGCAAAGAACTGAAGAGTAAGAATTGAAGAAACCATCAACTAATTAGTATGTCTGTCATTATCTTACTTGTTAGAAATATGCGATCGAGGTTCAGAGTAGTCTCAGATTTCGAAAAACGAGATATCGGTGAACTGGCAACTCTATTAAGAAATAATAATCTTACCTGTACAGCCATCTTTGCTTCTCCAAAATAAACAGTTTCACCTCCTGCTAGGAGAAGCAGATCATTGAAGAGATTAAACACATCGCTACTTGGTTGATGGATGGAGCAAATGACTATCCTTCCATCATGAGCAATGTTTCTTAATGCCCATATCACAAAGAAAGATGAAGCACTGTCCAGGCCGCTGGTGGGTTCATCTAGCAACAAGACATGAGGCTGTGTTAATATTTCAATGCAAATGCTAAGTCTCCTCTTTTCTCCATTACTTATACCCCTCAAATGCCAGTTTCCAATGTTGTTTTCAGCACAATCTTGGAGACCCATTTTTGTGAGGGTCTCATCTACCACCTCATTCTTGTCATCTTTAGTCATTGTGGAAGGAAGCCTGAGATGAGCTGAATATTCTAGGGTTTCCCTAACTGTGAGTGATCCCAGGAAGAGGTCTTCTTGAGTTACATAAGACTGAAAATGCATGCATATCAATATTATAATCAATTTTAAAAAAAGATTAAATACTTCATGTTAATTCTAATTATGCTTACAATGTCTCTGCAGTTTAACCTTCTTTTGTTGCCGTTGAGTATAACGTCTCCGGACATTTTGACATTTGCAGGTAGTCTACCTGTTAATAAATAAGGAATTCTCAAGATATTATAGGCATACCAGAAAAAATAAATCAAGCGTGAGACGGGCTTGGTTATAGAAAAAAAAAAATTTACACCAAGGGATGTAAGATTACTCCAAGGATCATCCTTGCACAAAAAATAAGTCAAATCAGACATCATTACTCATCTAAATTCTAATAGTGATAGAATAACTAGACAAATGCAATATTTCTTATAAACAATGAAATAATCATGCTGATAATAAAATGTCTCAAAGTTGTCTGATTTGAAGGATTATTTATTTCTAAAGATAATCCATGAATAATGACCTAAAAAATGAATGGTTCCGATAATGAGAGAACATTATGAAGTGGGTCCAAATAAATAGTTAGCGTCGTATTAAGTTACTACCTAGTTAGCCATGCAAAAAAACAAGGAGAGACCCTAGACCAAGCTAGGAGAGAACCAAAACCTTGCAAAAAGCAAGGAGAGAAACAAAATCCAGCAAAAAAAATTAGAGGGGAAAACTCTCTGCAACGTATTTGGGGGTGAGGGGGGTGAAGCCCGAGACTAATATATATACATAGGTGGTTTTTTTAAATAAAAAAAAAAAAGTTAAGGATTTCCTTGTTTCAAGGGTTATATATCCGTGCAAAAAGAATTGTCCATATTGGAAATATTCGGTCATCCAAAATGTGCAGAAAAAAGCACAGGTCGTTAGATAAAATAGAAATAAAAATGCGGATAATCAAATGGCTGAACAATTTCCGATTTAGTAGAATTTTTTTGGGAGATTCACTATAAAACCCAAATTATAAAAAAACCCTATATGAAATGGACTTTAGAAACACACCCAAAGCCCATTTACAATATAACAAAAAGGCTTATAACTTATTTTAAATTACAAAACTGTCATTGATTTCTTAAAACAAACCCAACCCAAAAACCTCATAAAAAAGCCCAAAACACTTAATGGGGCATCAAAGTAATTTAATAATTAAAATTAAATTCAATAGGGCCAGTTGTTATTTTTTGGGCTTTTTTTGGGTATGTTTATAGAAATTAAATGGTGTAGGGTTTATTTATAATTTTAGTGCCAAGAATGGATATTTGACTAAATATCTTTTTTTTTTTTTTTGCATGAATCATGATTGAAAGAGAATCTAAAACCTGGATGGTTCTGATGGTTGGATTACAATCCAAAAACCTAGGATGTCCTGTTTTAAGAAGAAGATATCCTTAGGGAAGAACACCCTCTATATACTAATTAGATAGATAAGTGACCAACTGAGACCAACTGACCTTTGCTCAAATGGTAACGTTGTGTACATTAATTTTCGTGAATAGTAGCAGGACTCAACTCACATGCAGTATGGCTTTACTCTGGATGAGTATTATTGTTTGCGAAATATTATAGTATTTTGTATCCACCAAAGAGAAATAGCCTTTTTGTTTCAAACTAAGGGTGGGAGACACAGAGAGAGAGAGAGAGAGAGAGAGAGAGAGATACCAGCCAAGGCATCAAGTAAGGTAGATTTTCCTGAACCAGAAGGACCCATGAGGGCCATAATCCGGTGAGGTTCAGCGAAACCACTAATCCCATTCAACTGCTTTCTTGAGGTTGCATCATTTCTCAAGTTTTGGGCAGCCACCACCTTTATGTCTTCCCACACCAAATACTTCCCTGCAGAAGCCGATCTTTTATCCTCTTCAATCATTCCCTCAATATAACCACTCGACCTCTCTGCCATTTTTACAGGCCAACCAAATATGTAAATTTACTGACTGCAGTCTGCAATGCAAACCCTAGAAATAATATTGTGTTGTTGAGTTCTTCTACAGAGCCTACGTGTTATCTTATAAATACATGGCCAAGGGGATCAGTTGTAGAGCCGAAACACGTTCTCTCATTATGCAGTATGGGCACGCCATTAATTTCGTTATGGTGAAATATAATCAAATTTGGCTTGCAATAATTGCATGGACGCTACTGAAGCATACTAAGTTTTCGAGGGCCCACGTCTTTTACACCTCCATGCTTTCTGCACCGGTACTCTTATTTACTTCGTACTTGTTTAGGTGTGGATATGGATGATGGTTGATGGATGGTGGAGGTGGATCTGTATCTCATAAAGTCAAAGTACTGCCCCATTAAATTTCAACTTCCACCTAAGCTGCGCAGGAAAGGCCCAAAGCCAATCCCAGGGAACTGTGAAGCTTCATAGGGTCTTTCTGTCCAGGTGCAGGTAGTCCGCATCTTCATAGACATGTCTATTTCACCGAGCCTCTCTCCCCAAAGGACTTAGTTGACACATCATCTTTAAATCATAACCCAATTTTCTCATAATTTTAAAAGAGAAAAAAAACCCTAATTTTTTTTTATTAGAAAAACTAACGTGGGCAATATCTAAAGTACCAATTCCAATAGGGCAACAAACTAACATACTTATTCTTCCATTTTCTGCAACGTCTCTCTGGAGAAAGAAACCCAAATGTTGATTGCGAAGAAGAGAAATGGTGGGCACCTTTATTCTTGTGGAAATAATTATTGATCGTCTTCATAGCTAATTTTGCTTTCTAGTAATAACTTAATATTTATTCAATGTTTTTTTTGTTCTCTGAAATTTCTTCATTTTAGTGATTCTTGTTGGGGGTATATGGTTTTCTTAGTAAGAATTGTATGTAATTTTATGATTCAGTTCCGTTTTGATATGGGTTAAATATGAAATCTATATTCTGAAATATATATTTTTGCAGGATTGGTTTTAATAGTGGTTGAATTTAACTCTCAAATGATGGAGCGCCAATAGTCTTTTTCGAGATAAGGAGGAGAAACAGAGCCAGAACATAATCTGCAACAGGGCGCAGGGAGTAAATGAAAGACTGCCAATAGGAAAGGGGGAGGGATGACGTCTACATGAAATAGAAAAAAATGGTCATTTCAAGCTTAACACCATCACTCCCACCAGCTCCACCACTCCCACCACCATTTTGTACCTAAAAAAGTCCGCACGACCTCAGTCCCTTAAGACCATTCAATTCCTCTATGACTTCTCACCCATATACCTATTATGAATCCAATACAAGTGGAGGTTAGAGTGAGACGGAGGAAGGCGTGGGAGGGGTAGGTATGGGGAGTTGGGTGTGTGGGGGATTTTGGTGGCTGCTGTTCTTCACGTGTACCTTAGAGATTCAACATAAAATTAATACAGAGGACGGGCGGGGTAAGATGACTGATGTGGATGAAAATACAGTTTTTCCCATGAGAAAGAACATGAAAAATACTATTTTGACTTCAAATTTGACAGAAAATCTAACGTAGGACCAATGGTACTAACTGAAGTGAAGTTGGGGGGCCACCACAACCATTTTATGAATTAAGAGACGGACAAGGGCGGAACTAGGAATTTTTGGACCGGTGGGCTAGCTAAATTTTTTAACTAAAATAAAACTATGCATTAAATCATATAAACCATGCTAATAGTATACATTAAATCAAATAAAAGTATAAACCAAACAAAGTATGCATTAAATAATATGTTCAACAACATAATTAAAAGTGTACTTATTGAAGTTGTGCCCTGCGATTTTTGAGAGAATTGAAATCTTTTGTTATTACATCTGAATTGATATTGTCAGCAAGTTCTTTTTCAATGTAGACAACTATAGAATTTGCTAGAAAATCATTCTCCATCTTGTTGCGAAGAGCTGTTTTAACAAGTTTCATAGCTGAAAAAGCTCGTTCAGTAGTTGCCGTAGAAACAGGGAGAGTTAGCACAAGACGGATCAACCTATCAATCAAATGATATCTTTTTGACCTTTTTGTTGCAACTAATCCCCGACATAATTCAGAGAGTGTAGACACGTTTTGAAGTACAGGATGATGAGGTACGTCCGCCTCATAAAGTTTCAGCTGGCATCCCAAAATATGTAACTCTTTTGGAGTGAAATCCTGAGGATAAAATCTCTCTGCAAGGCTGCAAATTTTATCAATATTAAATGATTTAAAAGAATCACTAGGGTCCAAAGCTGAACTAAGAATAAGAAGTTCCATTGCCCCTTCACTAAACCTACTGTTCAACTCTGCCAATTGAAAATCTATTGCATCATTGAATATGTCAAAGTGGTAATGATGCTCAACTGTAATATTGTCCTTTTGCTGACAAGAACGACATGTTCCCACTTTATATTGAGCATTCATATCAGGCATGTCAATGTCATGTTTCTTGCAAAACAAATCAACTTTCCCAATAAAAGTTTCCCAACCATTTAATCTCAATTTTCCAAGGACATCTTTTGTTGTACCAACTAGGTTCATAGCATTCACGATGTCTTGAGACTTATGTTGTAGTTCTCGACAAAGGATATCTGTGAGTCCCATAATTTCTTTCAATAGATGCAAGATGAATACAAATTCGAATTGCCTAATCGCATTGTATCCACCAGTAGCTTCCCCACGTAAGGAGCCTGTGGATTCATCCTCCTTTATATTCTCAAGAACCGTACAAACTGCATCATACATTTCTATTAAGTCACAAACAGAATCGTAATGAGAACTCCACCGAGTAGCTCCAGGTCGATGCAAGGTACCAATTTGATTAGCTCCTCTACCAGTCTCTCGTTCACCAGCAATCAACAGCTCTACAATATTCATTGATTGAGCAACTTGTAACTCAGTATGACGTTTTGGAGAAGCCCTAATGACATTGACAATTGAATTCAATGATGAAAAGAATAACCAAATTGTAGCTACTTCTTTTGATGCTGAAACTAATGCTAACTGTAGTTGATGAGCAAAACAGTGTACATAATATGCATATGGGCAATCTCTAAGAAATAATGCTTGTAGCCCATTCCATGCACCCCGCATATTACTAGCACCATCATATCCTTGACCTCTCATCTTGTCAATACATAATTCATGGAGATCAAGTACTTTCTTGATCTCTTTTTGAAGTGTTGACGCAGTAGTGTCTTCAACCCACACAATGTCAAAAAAACGTTCACGTAGAAAACCATCATTATCAACAAATCTTAAAACAATAGCCATTTGCTCTCTATTTGACGTATCTTGTGATTCATCAACAAGGATACAAAAAGCAGCATGCCCAACTTCTTCACGAATTTTTTTTCTCACTTTGTTTGCAAGAATATTTAAAATCTCCTTTTGAATCTTGGGTGAGGTATATTTTGCATTTCCTGGGGCATTCTCTAAAACAACTCCAGCCACCTCATCATTAAACTTTGCTGTATGCTTGACCATTTCAATAAAATTTCCACGATTTTTAGAATCCAAAGATTCATCATGACCCCTAAAAGCACATGCCTGATATGTAAGCCATCGAACACACTCTATCGTTGTCTTGAGCCGTAACCGGTTTTTCAAAATGTCTTCCTTTGATTGTCGATTAATAACTTTGTCGACATGTTGAGATGGGTTCATCAAATCCTCCATACATCCTTCACAAGTATTATGCGATGAAGATGGACCTCCAACATGAGTCAAAAATACACAATTCTTTCCATCATTAACTCTTTTCCAATTGTTAAAACCCTCAGTAGTTAATGCAGGACGACCATTACCAAAAATAAAACAAGGAAAACAATAGACTTTATCTTCTGAAGGGGAATATTCTAACCATGGAAATTGAGAGAACCAAGAATATTGAAATCGACGATATTGCGACCCAAACTGAGACCTTGGATATTCTAATAATTTTGGTTGGTAAGGCCCAACTTTGATATAAGCACATCGAACCTCATCACGTTGATTAATAGGGTATTCAGATATTTGAATACGTTTACCAGGGTCTCGTTCCAAAAAAGCAACATCAAACTGGTGAGGTTCAACTAGGGGAGATGTGTGATGAGGTGACTCAATTGATGGTGAAGCCTTATCATTGAATGTAGAAGCCTTGTCATTGTCTAATTTATCACCATCATTTTTTTTCTTGAAGAATGAATCAATAGTTTTTGCTCTTTTACTTGCTTGGTTCTGATGTGACATTATAATCTAATAACACATATCAAAAACAGAACAATTTACTTTATACTAAACAAATCAATGAAAAAATAATAATAATTCGAGATTGTGGAGAGTTAGATACCTTTATTACGCTTGTTGACGATGAACTCGACTTTGGTAGCACAGAATACAAAACGCTGCAAATATTATTTTGGGACTGCTAGGGCTAGGGCTAAGTTTCATAAATATGAATATCGTCTTCTTTTTTTTTTTTATTAGACTGACTAAGATACTTATAAAGTTGTGTAGGACAAACTAGGCTAGGAATAGGATACTTCATCATATCAGACTAGGATACTTTATTCAATGGGAAAGTAGAACACTTTATTGTATAGGAAATAGACCACACAACTTAAAATAATAATAAAATAATAAAAAGACAATAGCAGCCAGCCATCAATGATCCAATGCATTGGCCACGTAACCCAAGCTGGCCCTCACAAATTAAGCACAACCACATACTTTTTTTTTTATTAAAAAAAACGTACCTGGGCTAGAGCCCACTCTAGCCCATATACTAGTTCCGCCCCTGGAGACGGAAATGCAACTCGAGTGTAAGTTGAGGCACTATTGACCTAAAAAGCCTATATATAAATTTGTTTACATTGATATTCAATTGCATGCAGTCCTCTTGGTTATTGGAAAAAGAAGAAAAAAAGAAGGTATATGTACTGCATGGAAAAAAGAGTTTTAATTTGAAAGAGAGAGCACCTCCTAGGGTGTGGTAATTTCTAGCTTTGCTTTCTTATGGCACGTGAAAGATGAATTCAACCAAAATGTACATTTTGTTGAAATTGATATTGAGAAAGATACAGAAGTAGGAGAAGCAGCTGGAATTTTGGATACCGCACATGTGTTCCATTCTTTATGTTGAAGTTTGGCTCACCAATGGATGCATGAAGAAGAAAAAAACTGAAGGGCTCAAAGGATGGAGCAACAAGAAAGGAGAAGAAGACGTTGCAAGGAGTGCAGGCAACTTGTCAGTTTTGGCCGAGAGTTACGGTCGTGTCTCTGTCTCCAAGCGACTGGTCGCCTATTCCTGACGACTGGTCAGTTCTTGAGCAGTGCCGTGCATAATTTCAACATTTTGGCTTATTTTGACGAAGTTTCCTATTATTTTGAGGGTTTCTAGCCTAATTTAATAGGGTTTTAGTTTCATATTCCTAGCTAACTTGTAACCTAAGTCTTATGAGTTATAAATAGGACTTTGGAGCCTAGGTTAAATCTTTCGAGCCAAAGAGAGGCCAAAGAATTTAGAAGATAGGAGAATTCAAGAGTGAATTTTCAAGAGAAAAACACAAGACATAATTCATGGGGGTGAATTCTTGAGTCTTTACAAGGGCATCAAAGGGTTTGAGCAACGGTGTGAGAGAAATTAAGACCTAGGGTTTTAGAGGAAAGAGAGCTAAGGGGTTCCTGTTGTAACCAAATTTGTTTATATTATTCTAGTGAAATTTCTCAAGGGGATCACCAAAGAGGAAGGAGGCACGAGGTTGAATCTCTATAAATCCTTGTGTTCTTTTGTGTTTGTTTTACTATCTTCGTGGTGTGTGTGTTTTATTCTCAAGGGTTTTGTATGTGCGCATCGCATAGTCCATCAACAACAAGTTCTTGGAGTGTTTTCACACAACAAGTGGTATCAGAGTCATGGTTTGCGACATGCTCTTATAGTTTTAAGAGTGTTTGCAACTGTTAATGATGAGGAGGGACAAGAATGCATAAGAGAAGCTGATGAAACCACAAACGAATAGCGTGAAGCTCGAGGTGAAGACATTCACAAGGAAGGAGAACTTCACGCTACGAAAAAGGAGAATGAAACATGCCCTAGCCTATCAAGGTTCAGCTGTTATCTTGGCAACGGAGGAGAGGGACGTGCTTGTCGAGTTAGCTAAGGGGTTCATCAAGGTGATGGAAGACACTGCAAAGTAAACACGAGAAAAGCTCAAACGGATGTTTGCGGCGAGATCGTTGTCAAACAAATTCTTCGTGAAGGAAGAGCTCCTCAATCTTTGGATGAAGAAGGGGAGGAATCTAAAATTTAGGAAAAAAAAAGGGTGCTTCGAGTGGGTTTAAGGACCATTAGAAGCAAAATTATCTGGTTTGGAAGGAGAAGTGAAACAAGATGAAGAATGCCAAAAGTTCAAGAACAACCAATGATGAACTTTTGACGGTTACAGATGAGGAGTGTAACAGGGACGAAGAAGGGAAGCTCTTAGTCACACAAAGTTTCGGTGGTGATTATGAGGGGGAAGATTTAACCTAACAACATTTATAAGCTTTTGGGGAGTACAATTGCAGGTGGTGCAGAAAATACTACCAAGGAGAAGCTTTGTGCTAAAGAAAAGTGAGCAAGGGATCTTACTAGCAAGTAGCTAGTGCAACGGAATGAAGCTGCAGGTTTGCTCAAGACTAGTTGGGTAAGGAAGGTTACTCAAGGTTGTATGATTAAAATTTTATCATCAATGGTGCTTCATTTCAAAGGTGTAGAAGTGGCGGTGTTGCAGGACAAGGTCCATAAAGGTGAAGTTAAGACAAAAGATGATGGGGAGAATGTTGTTGGGTCGGTGGCAACCAAAAAGGTACTTTTTACTATTTAGACCCAAATTTTCACGCCCTTGAGCTCAGACAAGGTAGGGTTTAAGGAAAGGAGAAATATTAGGAAATGAGGTAGGGGCCCAAAAGCCCATGTTGACTTTCAAAGTTTTATTTTCTTCATTTGTTTCTCAAGTTTCTATTCTTCATTGTTCCTCTAAGTACATTTTTCAATGTGCGATTTGTAGGTTCCTTTTAGCAAGGTAATGGGTTGCCTCAACTCCTCTAAGTTGATTGTGAATTAAATCACAACATTTAATTCTTCCTATTAGCGAATGCCAATTATAATTGAACCTTACAGGACTTCCACAAGCCATGGTTGGCCCCTAGCACCATGTCATGGCTACCCAAGCTAATTAAAAAAAGGTGAAAAACCTATTCGAGTTGGAATTTCTGTGGAATTGAGTCCTTCTCTATCATAGTACTCCTAATTCATACTATCAGGGTATGGATACCATTTTCAAAACCCTAATATGAATTTTCCACTTATATGATTACATTGGTTATGTTTAAAAACTTCTTTTCTAATCATATCCGATACTTTTCAAAGATTTCCCAATCATATCTTTCGAGCACTTTCTCTCTCCTTACTGAGAGCAGAGATTCCTTGTTGTATATTCACTTGCCTTTGTGAGTTGAATGCCATAAAAACAAGGAGATGAGTTTGAATAATGAAAATCACCTTTGAGCAATTTTTCTTTCAATGGTCGTATAGTGATAAATAAAAAAAATGACTTGCCCACAAGACAACTACGATGTCTCAAGTATGAGGACTAGCTTACACTATTGCAACTTATGAGTTCTAGTTTGACATGTGAGTAAGACTTCCATCATAGAACTTGTGGTTTGATTGCTTTCAGTGTACTTGTCCCTATAAGCACCTACACACTTATCTTAGTGTTTCTACACGCGATGACTTGAAACTAATCATTTTTCCAATTGAGCAGATATAGTGTGTACCAGTCTTTGAGGAAGATCAATGCCCCAATTGATAATCCTACGACTGGGAATGTTTGGGAAATGATGTGGAAGTATGAGAGGTTTCCTTATATCCAATCTAATTGCATAGCTCTTATACTATTTCATATTCAAAAGACTTGTCATTTTACTATTATGATAATAAACCAAATATCATGGTTGAAAACATTGATCTTGCCCGTTAGTGATGGTAAAATATCCAAAAAGCAACATCATATGTTTGGCTTTAGGGCAACAGTTTGCATATCAGGGCATGTCAAGAATTCAAGGTTCTAAGAAGGCGATGAGAAAGAAGTTCAGCATGGGGGATCTTTCTTCTACATAAGAGGTCCGGATGGCCCAAGTTTAGCTTGGGTGGAGCACCTCCTCACATAAGGTGCTATGAGGCAAGATGTTTCTTGCCATGGTGGAGCTCTTAGGAATTACTAGAATAGTTTCCAAGAGGTTGATGAGGTTCTAGGGGTCAACAATTGTTCATGGGTGATTGATGGTTCGCCAAGGTGGAGATTGTTGAAGTTTGGAACAACAATGGATGCATGAGGAAGAAGGAAACTAAGAGGTTGCAAGGATGGAGCAACAAGGAAGGAGAAGAATATGTCGCAAGGAGGAGATGGTGCAGTCGACTGATCGCCTTGGCCAAACGACCAGTTAGTTTTGGCCAAGTGCTCAGGTCACGTCTCTGTCTCCAGGCGACCGGTCGCCTATTCCTGGTGACCCGTCGGTTCATGAACAGTGTTGCGCATGATTTCTATGTTTTGGCGTGTTTTGACGAAATTCCCTATTATTTTGGGATTTTCTAGCCTAATTTAATAGGGCTTTGGTTTCCTATTCCTAATTAACTTGTAACCCAAGTCTTATGAGTTATAAATTGCACTTTTGGGCTAGGTTAAATTTGCTAAGCCATAGAGAGGCATGGGAATTTAGAAGAGAAATTCAAGAGTGAATTTTCAAGAGAGAAATAGAAGACAAAGTTCAAGAGGGTGAATTCTTGAGTGTTTTCTAGGGTCAAAGGGTTTGAGCAAGGGTGTGAGAGAAATTAAGACCTAGGGTTTGAGAGGATAGATAGCTAAGGGGGTTCTTTTTGTAACCAAATTTGTTCATATTCTTCTATTGAAATTTCTCTTGGGGATCACAAAAGAGGACGTAGGCACAATGCCGAATGTGAAACGCTGTATTTTTAATACATATATATATATATATATATATATAGTTGAAAAGAGTTTAAAAGTTTGGGTGTATTCAATTTAGATTTTGATTGATATTAAAAAAATACATGGAAATCTAGGTGTATTCAATTATGACTTTTTAAAAGTCAAACAAAATTTAGGTGTATTCAAAAAGTAATTTATTTTGGAGGAATTAATAAGTTGCCCAATTTCATTGGAAATTAAAGTGGTAAGTATAAATACAAAATGCCCTGACAAATCTTAAGTCAACCCTAGAAACTTTGAACGTGCTCTATGCTTTCCAGTCATTGAACGTGTGTGCTTGTCAAGTGGAGGTAAAAAATCTCTTCTCTTTTCAGACATGTATGATCTTTCATCGTATGTTTGAATATTTGTTCTTGTCGTACATCACCATATATCGATGAACAGTAGCATATATATCGATGTATATCATAATATGAACAGTTGCTGCTTGAATAGTTGTTGTTGTTGCCATCATATATAGATTAACATCAACATATTTGTTGTTGTACATCAAACAAGTTTTGTACGCTTTTTTCAACTTTTCCTTTTTCTTTTTGGTTGCTTTTATTATTATTTTATTATTCTATTTTATTATCTATAGGGTTTAGGATTGCTGTTATTATTATTTTGTTTTAGTTGCTGCTAATATATATATATATATATATATTGGTTTCTGTACATTATATCATATAGATGATAGCCTTCTTCATCGATCTATAGTCATTCTTTTTCTTGTTTTGTAAAATATCTATATATATCTAGTCTATGCCAAAACAAAAAGGAAAAAATTATCTTCATATATAATTTTTTTCCTATGAACTAATAAAGATTGCATGTATTATCTAGTAACATTATAAATGGGAGATTCACAACAAGGAAAATGAAAAACACCTTATAACCCATGGACCTCAAAAGAGAGCAATATGCTGTTAGAACTAATGGTAATTGCAATTGGCAATAGAACAGCTGCTAAGAAAAACTCAATTGGACTTGGTGATGATACTGATGCTAGAACGTATGAAGTTGGAGAAAGTAGACCTACTAGATTGCAGGATACCAATGAAGCATTTGTACCAAGTCAAAATGAAACATCATACCAATCTTTGTCATTTGGTAATTTTACTTCATCACCTTTTCTGGACACAAATTTGGAGGCTCTATTAGAAAAGCTCCCTCAAAGAAAGAAACCTAAAACTGAGTTTGAAGCAAATAATAATTCAGTTGAGACCATAACTCGAGCTGAACTAGTAGAAAAAGTTTATGTGGGCATGGATTCAATTGCTGCAATTACCACTGAAATTTGAGGAATGCATAGCCTAATGGAGAAAAGAGAGAAAGAGAGAGAGAAAACCAACAATGTTTGGGATGCTATCAAGGAGACTCCGAACTTGGATAATCGTGCTCGTTACAAAGCACTTGGGCTGGTTCATAAGTTGGGAATGAAAAATGCATTCCTGAAAATGTTACCTGAAGAGCGCTTAGAGTGGATACTATACAATAAGGAATGAGTGTGGTTCTTTGAGATTATGTTTACCATTTTAGATTATACTGAAACTTTGGTTTAAACTATTTTTATCATGTTGGTTTAAAATATTTGTAAGACTTTGGTTTGGAAGTATTTACCATTTTGGAGAAGTGTTAAGACTTTATTAGTTTGGAATTTGTTGAACTTTGGTTTAGAATTAATTATTTGGGTAATGTTTATGTGTGTTACTTATGAGTATTGCTTGTGTTTTATGTGCCTTTAGGCTTTTTCCATTTTGTCTTTTCATTAATGGTATTTTATTTTAATCTATATAGTTATTTACAATGTTATATGTGCATTTCAGATTTTTTTTGTTATTAATGGAGATGGAAGAAGTAGATGTAGTACTATGGACGATGAAGTTAGAGAGACATGATAAACAACCCCCAAAAATAAAACATTTTAGAACTCTAATAAACTCTTTTAAAATCTATGATAAAACTCTAACGAACACCATTAAAATCAATCTAGGAATTCAATCAAACTCTATGTGGAGTTTATAGAAATCAATTAAAATATATTGAACTTTATAAACTTAATAACTCCATTTAACTCTTTTAAAATCTTAACTAAATAGCTTTATTTAACATGAGGTGTTGGCAATTTGATGATAACTATCCTAATCTTGGAGACCAAGTTCCCACGTGGTCATCACCTCCCCACCAATTAGAACAAATTGAATCCTCCTGAGTATTACTATAAATAGGACATTTCCTTTGTTTTTGAAGCATTTAACCTTGAATGAAAGTTCATGCAAAGAGAGAAAAACGTAGATGGAGAGAGAATAGTGAGGAAATTCTTCGAGGAGGTATATGACTTAGCTTGTGTTTTCTTAACTTGGAGCTAGCTTTGGAAACAAGGTAGGGATTTCTTGGGGGGCCTTTACGGGGATTGATCTGATTATTATTGATATTGTTAATTATCATTATATTATTTATTAATATTGACATGATCATATGTTATCGGTGATGGCTAGAATTCTTGAGTTAATAAAGAAAGTATGGAAAATAGGATAATGGGAAGAATTTTTTGTGTAGTTGAGTCTAACTCTTGGCAGGTACTAGGTCTCAGGGATCCCACAGTGCATGTGGTTTTTATTGGGTGATTCAGGACTGGTGACAGGAAGTTAGACAAGAGGACTAACAAAAGGGGAATTATGGGATGATTGAGATGAATGTTAGTTCATATAAATGGACATTCGGGACCAAGTGGTATAAGCATGGTATGGGACGTGCAGGTTTGCTTGTCCAATTATATGAATTAACGGGAGTAGATGAAGAGCATTCATGCATTATTATTATTATTATTATTGACAAGACCAGCCCTGAATTTCTCAAAAGCCGGGACGAATCCTGTGGAATTCCTGACATCACCCTGATGTCGGGCCCACTTCTGAAACTATAGCCACCTTTTTCCAAAAAAGGATAAGGGCACGAGACTTTTTGCCGAAATTTCGGCAGAGTCTCCCCTATAAATTGAACATTCCCCAAATTTCAACCTGCACAAAATTCACAATTTAATATCCCAACAGGCATCACGCACAATATAATTTCATGCAATTCACATAAATGGCCTCCGGCCTTCAAATAATCCGTAAACAACCTACAAACAAAGTTCTTATGTCAAAAATAGTACCTTAACCAATGCAAATAGTAAGCTCAAACATACTTATTAATGTCAAAGGACATTTCAACATCTAACTTACCAAAATATCAAACATACAAGGTTTCAACCTCCTAACATAATCGCATCTCGTTCTCACCCGAATTTCAGGACCAACGACAAGGTCCGCACCACATTCAATAAAACACAAGGTTTAACCTGCGACTGCACCTAGGCATCACCCTAGGCTGCCGACGTACTCTCGTCGAGGGATCAAGCCACACGTAATTCTTTCAACAACAATCCTCGTCCCAAAACATATAAACCAATACAGTAATACAAATTCATATATTCTAGAATTCATTACATTCCCTTTTTTAATTTAAATCACAACTCACCAAACACAATCTTTTTCAAACATCTCTCTAAATAATCACATAATCTCTCCATACGCCAGAACATTCAACGCTACGTATGGGGCTTGTCAACACGCCGGAAAATCCTACGCTGCGTGCGACCTCATCATCATATCACAATATCTCCCCATATGCCGGAACTACCAACGCCACGTATGAGGCCTGTCTGCACGCCGGAAAATCCTACGACATGTGGGACCTCACAACCATATCACAATAATCTCCCCATACGCCGGAACTACCAACGCCACGTATGGGGTCTGTCAACACGCCGAAAAATCGTACGACACGTGTGACCTCATCATCATATCACAATATCTCCCCATACGCCAGAACTACAAAAGCCACGTATAGGGCTTGTTCGCATGCCAGAAAATCCTACGACACATGAGACCTCACAATCATGTCACAATATCTCCCCATACGCGGGAACTACCAACGCCACGTATAGGGTCTGTCAACACGCCGGAAAATCCTACGCCATGTATGACCTCTCATCTCATATCACAGGATGGTGCTTACAGTGGAATCAAACCTCTTAATAACTTTATAATATATATATATATATATATATATACTTTTCAATATAAACCTCAACCACAATATAGCATCCGATAATCCCCCAATTAAAGACAATAAATTAATATCATAAATCCACATAATCAACATAACTCCACATCGCGCAAGACATGTCACTAGGGGCATTATAATCCTTCTAGGAAGGTAAGACTACCTCGGAAAATTCAAGGTCAACAAAGGGTCAAACTACCCAAACTTGGTCAAACGGGCCCACTGGGCCCACGACCTCCGTTGTCCGATCCAAAAGTTCCTATGTGTTCTACAAGGCTTAGGACACACGTCCTGCAAGTTTGGTTCAGATCGGACGGTCGGATCGCTCATGATCGCACGATCAGACGGTTACTATAACCCTAGCTCTAGGGTTGGCATTTTCGGAGTATCCGGAACTCCGTTTTATGATCCGTCGAATCCCACATGATCCTTAGGATGTCCAGATTAACCTACAATAAACTCAAGACCATCCAATAGTCCAAACCTAGTGAACCCGGATTCAAATAGAAATCCGAGCACACCTACGCACTCGTGAGGACCAGGAGATTACATTGGGAGAAAATGCCTTTTTTGTACAATGCCCACGAGCCGCCACACGCGCCGACAGTGCGTGGGTGTCCAAAATCACGGCTCAAGACTCCTACCTTAGGTGTAACACCCTATTTTGAGTTACTTTTGTTCTTAGGCATGCCCCAAAAACTGACCAGAATTGGCCGGAATCGCTATCCAACAACCGGCCGAACCCTAACTCAAAAATCAAACCTCCTAGGCTAGAAATTGATGCAATCCTACCCAACATCAGCTAGATTATGAAGAAGGGATGAATTTCCATACCTTAATCGCCAAAAATGGCTGTCGGAGGAGAGAGATTGAAGTCGGCGAAGTTTCAAGCGAAACCGGGCTTTCTCTTCATTTTTCCGGTGAAATCACAGCGGCTGGCGGCGGGGCCTGGCTGGGGTTAGAAGAGGACAGCAGCCTGGTCATTTTGGTACCGGCCCCATTAACTTTGGTGGCCGGACGAGCACGGCTGGCCAAAACGTGGCCGGCTGTTACAGCCGTCGCGAGAGAGGAGAGAGAGATTCTGCGCGGAGGAGAGAGAGAAAACCAGATTTTTATCAAACCCTTTTTCGCCAAAATTATGGTTATACCACTGAGGGTATTTTGATCGTATCTCTCTCATTACAACTCTGATTCCAGCCCACTATGTGTCTACGGACTCATATCGCTGTGCTCTATGCAACGGTACAGTCGGAACAAAGTTACAAGAAAAAGCTAAATGCAGAGGTCAACAACAAAGAGCCCAAACTAGACCCGTCCAACCAGTAAGAGACTCAAGGAAGAGCTGGGAGACCATCTCTCAACAAGATAGAAACCACGTAGGGTGGGGCGTATTAACCAAATTTTAAAAACATAACCAATTCCAAGATAATTGAGCAAACGATGACTCACGATGATGAAGCTCATGTAGGAAAGGGTAGAGCTTCCAATTGTCCATCGCTTTCCTTCCATTCAAAGCACTGAACAAATCTAAACAATTAGTTTCCAACGCCACATTTTGAAGGTTCAAAGAGGAGGCAAGGGAGAGCCTAACAATAGCAGCATGAGCCTCACACTTGACTGCTTAGGATAAATTGCAATGTTGAGTTGCAATAACTATGAAGGCCCCATTGTGGTCGCGGATGACTAACCCCACGCCAGCTGCAGGTGAGGAAGTTGACCAAGCCTCATCCACATTAACCTTGAAGACATCCAGCGAAGCATGGTGGGGGAATGTTGATTTTGCTCCTTCGAAGAGTCCCTCAAAGCCAGAGTCTTAGCACGATCAAACTCCCCATACGTAAGAGATCTATTTGGTTTATCTCTTTGTCCATGTTTTTGTTCCCAGTGCGATCTATTCACCACATAAAACTTCATCTACAAGGTTGCTCGTTTCTCATGGTGCTAATTATTGTATGCTTCTTTGTAGGACTGTATCAGGGGTCAAAATGAAGAGTGAGTATAGACAATTTATTCAAGCAAATGAAGAGAAGATTCAAGACCTTTGGTTTCCTGATGTCCTCATTTTGTAGTTCAATTTGTTCCTCCCAAACAGGCTAGCTCAATAACACCTTCAATTTTTACAATTGTATCATGTATTGATCAACTACACTGTAGATTATTATACATCAGAGTTGCCAATGCATCGTTACAGTATTCGATTCTCCGATCTTGTATTTCCTCCAATTTGTAAGTTTGGGAGGGTTTTGTTGAAGAATATAAAGTCCCACATCGGAAACTTGACTAAATAAATTACAAGTTACCACTCCTAATAACACCGAGGCCATTTGTGATTAAACTTCACACCTACTAGTGTGATCACCCTTAATCTTATACAAAGAGATTTACAGTGAAATAAATAAGTAAATTAAAGAAAATAATGTATTAAGAGTTCTGTGTCTCTTAGAGGAGATCAATATAGCTCCTTCCTCAATGGAGCTCTCTTGGCATGGTGTTGAAAGTTTGCCTTGGCATAAAGTCTCTGTGTGAAAAATGATGCTCTCTCCTTGTACTTGACCACCATATAAAAGATAACCCTGGAACAGATTAACAAGGCTGCCAGAGCAGCCAAATCCCACCACTTGGAAATTTTAGGGTTTATCCCATACATATAAAGGAGAACATCCTTACCTTTCAACTTTGGTTCTCCAGGAACTTGTGGGTCAAATTCAAGCCCAATCATATCATTCTTGAATTGACCCTGAGATAAATAATTTTGATCAATAATTAGATGCCAAATCTAATTAATGACATGTTTACTTACTAATAATGGGGAAGTCATAAATCGGAGAACTTAGATAAGATAATCAAGGAATTAGAATTATTTAAATATCAATTATTGATAAGTCAACATGCCATAAGATGTAACTAAGAAGTGTTTGAAGGACTTAATATACTTCTTAGTACCTGTATTGACCATGCAGCATAGCTGAGGTAGGACATTGGGTAGCGCCAAAAGATATTTGGAAGGTCAACCAGTCTCCGGAAGAGGAGAGATGGCATCATCATGAATACCTGTGTGCTAAAACATATTAGATGTACCTATGTGCTAAAACATATTAGATGATGGACAACCAAGTTACTGACCTGTCTACTACCGCATCATATATTATTGTATTAAACGATCATATTACGTGACAGCTCATTATATTCCAACAAAAGATGAGGTAAAAACAATGATATTAGTGTTGGCGTGACTTGTGGATATTGACTTACTTTCCTTACACACCAAGAATTCCTATTATAATTGTAATTGATTTACTTTAATTCCTGATTTCCTACAGTAAATAGATTTATAAATTTATTATTTACTTGCCCATTAAGGTTTCGTTGTATTATAAATATAACCTCCTACAAGGAGAAGAATACACAGAAAATTCCCACAAACAAATATTCTCTCATAGTTTTCATATTTTAGCATGGTATCAGAGCAGCGATCTTGGAATTGCTGACTCTAGTTTCACACCCCCGCCACCGTTATAGGGGTTGATGATTTTTTCATCCCTCATGGAGGTAGTACCACCGACTCTTTTTCTCTTTCTCAACCAACCATAGCCGAGTTAAGTGCCCAGATGGCTCAGCTCTTACGGATGCAGACTTTGGCCCCGAATCTGATCCTGAATCGGGACCCTCTTTTGACGACCCCGACCCCGACCTCGACTATGACGACGATGATGACCCCGACCCTGACTCCGACTTCGACTCTGACAATGACCTGGACCCCCCCTCCGATGATGACTCCGACCCTGACCCCGACCCCAAATTTGTCTTTGATTCAGACCGATTCTTACTTCGACTTCGACCCCAACTCAGGCTCAGATTCCGATCTGAATTCATACTAAACCTGTATCCTATACATCTTCCGCTGTACAGATTATGACTTCTCGACTAATGACCTTGACACATGGACCCGATTGAGAATATTGTGGTGATCCGAGACACACTCCTGAGACTTGTTTTAAATTTCATGGTTATCTCGATTGGTGGGCTACTCTTAAAGATCGAGGACAACGCAATATGACCAGTAATGGTACTGGTTATGGATTCCATACTTCCTCTAAGATTGATTCCAGGGGCTGGATAATTGATTCCGGTGCAACTGATCATATGACGTTTGATCCTGATGATTTTCTTCATACTACACAACCTCGACGAACTTGTATTGCAAATGCCAATGGAGTTACTTATCCTGTGACAGG
>NW_007362501.1:112537-137189 GCF_000346735.1 Prunus mume
CGAGTTTTTGTTTGCTTCAGGATATTCACACTAAGGAGATTCTTGGTCGTGGTACTAAGAGAGGGGGGCTATATTATGTAGATGACTTCAGTCCCGGCGTGGCTAATAATGTGACGAGTCCCTTTGATAGCAAACAACAACAAATCTGGTTGTGGCACCATCAATTGGGACATCCGTCTTTTAGTTATATGAAGCATCTTATACCAGATTTATTCTCAAGTTCAAGGACTCCGACTTCACATGTGATACTTGTATTTTGGCCAAGTGTCACCGTGTGCCCTACCCGTTAAGTACGAACAAGTGTACTACTCCATTTACGTTAATTCACTCTGATGTCTGGGGACCTTCACCTATCACTGCTCCTTTTGGTGTTCGATGGTTTGTCACATTCATAGATGATTGTACACGGATGACATGGCTTTATTTGCTGAAGAGTAAAAATGAAGTGTTTTCCCATTTTCAGTCATTCCACAAATAGATGAAGACTCAGTTTAATGCTCAAATCTAGATTCTTCGCTCAGACAATGGTGGAGAATTTGTCAATCATGACTTTCAGACTTACTTCCAACAATATGGAATTATCCATGAGATGACTTGTCCTTAGACACCGCAACAAAATGGTGTTGCTGAATAAAAGAATCGACATCTTTTTGAAACCATCCGAGCACTTCTGATTGGCGCTCATGTTCCTCGCCATCACTGGGAGGATGCTATTGTCACCGCAGTTCACCTGATCAACTGCATGCCTTCTAGTGTATTGAGCTTTAAAACTCCCTTACAGGTGCTTGCGCAACACAAACCTCTGCCCTATGTTTTGGTACTCACACCCTGAATCTTTAGATGTGTGGCTTTCGTTCATCTCCACAAAAATCAACGTAGCAAACTTGATCCTTGTGCTCTTCGTTGTGTTTTTGTGGGTCATGTCACTCTTCAGAAAGGCTACCGCTGTTATCACCCTCATACCCGACATATCTATGTCACTTTGGATGTGAAATTTCTGGAATCTTAGTTGTTCTTCCATGACCCATCATCCAATTCTACGCTTCAGGGGGAGATACGAAGTGAAGAGCATAATTGAAGCAACTTAGAAAACGAAGAAATTCTCCTATGTACAGAAATGATCGATTGTCCTGAGTCTGGAGCACGAGATTACTCTATGCCGACAAGCGATCAATCGCCCATTCATAGCGATCAATTGTCTGACCCACCTGATCCATGCGAAGATATTTCTGATCCGAGTCTCACACCTACAGACAATACAGAACAACAAGATGAAGACCCCCTCTCTAACTCAACAGTACCAACAGACCAATCTCCTGAGAATATCCTTGAGGTAACTACTCCTACTAGACTTGTGCATTTAGAGGATAAAACTATTGGATATCAATTACCTTTCAGGCAAAATATGGGAAGCCACCAAACCGTTATTCACCTGATATTAGCAAGACATCTAAGTATCCAATTGCAAATTATGTATCCACTAAGAAGCTGTCTGAACTACTCAAGGCTTTTGTGCATCAGTTGTGTGCTATCCATATTCCAACCAAGGTCTCTGAAGCATTGAAAGATCCTAAGTGGGTCCAAGCTATAAAAGAGGAGATGAAAGCTCTTGAGAAAAATCAGACTTGGACATTGGAGACTATACCACGAGAAAAAAAGATTATCGGATGTAGATAGGTGTTTACTATAAAACACAATGCAGATGAATCTATGGAGCGATACAAGGTAAGACTTGTGGCAAAATGGTACACACAGACCTACGGTATATACTATGAAGAAACCTTTGCTCTAGTTGTAAAGTTAAACACCGTCAGAGTCTTATTATCCCTTGTAGCTAATTTGGATTGGCCATTACACCAGTTTGATGTAAAGAATGCTTTTCTACATGGCGAACTCATGGAGAAGGTGTACATGAACATTCCTCCTGGATATAATACTACTCAGACTGGAACAGTTTGCAAGTTACGAAAAGCATTGTATGGATTGAAACAGTCACCACGTGCATGGTTTGGACGGTTCACCATGGCAATGAAGAACAATGGTTTCAAACAGTGCAACTCAGATCATACTCTGTTCTTGAAACATTGGAAAGGGAAGGTAACAACATTAATAATCTATGTTGATGATATGATTATTACTGGGAATGATAAACAGGAAATATCACAACTACAAGACGATTTGGCTATTGAGTTTGAGATGAAGGATCAAGGTGGACTCAAGTATTTCTTGGGAATTGAGGTGGCTCGATCACAGGAAGGTATATTTCTCTCTCAAAGGAAATATGTCTTGGACTTATTGACAGACACAGGAATGCTAGATTGCAAACCTGCGGACACTCCTATTGTTTAGAATTATCATCTTGGAGAATATCCGAATCAAGTTCCAACTAACAAAGAAAGATACCAAAGGTTAGTGGGAAGATTGATCTATTTGTCACATACTCGACCAGACATTGCTTATGCAGTGAGCGTTGTCAGTCAATTTATGCACTCTCCAAGTGAAGACCACATGAATGCAGTTCTTCGGATACTTAGATATTTGAAGTATTCATCTGGAAAAGGACTTATGTTCTCAAAACATGGTCATCTAAATTTTGATGGTTATTCAGATGCAGATTGGGCAGGTAATGTAACATATAGAAAATTCACATCGGGTTACTTCACATTCGTGGGAGGTAATTTGGTGACATGGAGGAGCAAGAAACAGAATGTAGTAGCTTTATCCAGTGCAGAAGCCGAGTTCAGAGACATGACTAAAGGGATTTGTGAACTTCTTTGGTTAAGAAAGTTGCTTACTGAACTTGGGTATAAACCTACATCTACAATGAATCTCTTTTGTGACAACAAGGCTGCTATAGCCATTGCACAGAATCCAGTTCAGCATGATCGTACTAAACATGTTGAGGTGGATCGACACTTTTTCAAACAGAAGCTTGAGGCTAAAGTGTTTCAGTTTCCTTTTGTGAAATCCGAGGATCAATTGGCGGATATTTTGACAAAGGCGATTTCCAGTAAAGCATTCCACAATTCACTGGATCAGTTGGGTATCGGCGACATCTATGCACCAACGTGAGGGAGAGTGTTGGCGTGACTTGTGGATATTAACTTACTTTCCTTACACACCAAGAATTCCTATTATAATTGTAATTGATTTACTTTAATTCCTGATTTCCTACTGTAAATAGATTTAGGAATTTATTATTTACTTGCCCATTCAGGTTTCGTTGTATTATAAATATGACCTCCTACAAGGAGAAGAATACACAGAAAATTCCCACAAACAAATATTCTCTCATAGTTTTCATATTTTAGCAATTAGGAGTACCAACTCTTAGTTACAAACTATTAACATGAAATTTTTTCATCGATAAACAAATGAAGTTTAATGTAAGGCCACACATAGCAAACAAAATACCCTTGTACTAGTTTTTATTTTTTATTTTTTATTTTTTTGCCAAAACCGTTGTCCTAGTTGGGATGATATAGTTGGTAGTCGCAAAATACAGTTTTTGTTACGGTTTTATAACCGAAAAGTGAGGTTTTGCTTACCATCAGGCCAGCTGCAGCTCCTATGCCCATCAAGAGGTTTGGAACCACGGCTGCAACAATTAAGGCTGTGCCTTCTGTGATAGCAATGGAGCAGAAGAGATTGAGACAAAAATACAAGTAATGAGAGAAGCCGGAATGGAATTTGACCATGTAGTATAGTATTGTTCCAGAAGAGAATGCCATGGCAACTACGAAAGGAAGCGAGGACAGGAAGTTGGAGAGCACAAACAGAGCATCCCCATAATGCCCACCAAGTCTTTCACGCCTAAACACCTGCAAGCCAACTTTGAAGTTATATACAGTTGAATTTTTGTACTTATGAACTTCAAGAGTTAATGCCCACAAAACTGTTGTTTTAAGAAAAAGGAATCAAATATTGCAAAAAAAATAAAAATAAAAGAATAAACTTGAGTTATTTACACAGACATGTACCCTGTGAAATTTTTGGTATTTTCGTACAATAATACGAGGGTTTGGAAAATACACCAACTCCCCCTAAGGTCTAATCTTTGAGGTTAAATTTTTTCATTTGGGAAGTTTTTGTGATGGCATCATCATTTTTTGGAAAGAAAATGAACAGAAATGGATTTATTGAAAACAGTTTGAAACCTCAAGGGTTGTTAGTGTAATTTCTGAAACCTGATGATTTCAAGCTGATGAACTTTCAAGATTCGCAGACTAACAACGTAGGTATCGAGGTAAAAAAAATAAAATTCGTATGCGCAAATTTAGGATGAGGCTTCATGTCTACCTGTAATTCTTCAATAACAAAAGGTATGCCTCCAATAGACAAGCAGATCATGAGGCCGTAGATGAAACCATCACACTTTCCTCTTGCCACGATTGCTTGATAGTTTGTCCCAATCTTGAAAAAGAAAGAGCCAGCACTCACTCCAACTAAGATATAAAACACACTCCGCAACCAGTAGTACCCAATATCCCTAGACATGTTCAGTGAAGATCGACTTATCAATGTGCATAGCTGCCTCCACCAGGTGCTACTATTTTCCTTGTTTGATTTGGGGGCAGGTTTTTCCTGCAATGTAAAGAGTTCTTGGATCCTTTTTCTTGCGTTCGTTGAAAATTGGGAGGACTTGTATTCATTGATGAGCTTTCCTTTGATATCATCTGTTGTCAAATTCATTGCAGAATTTAAAGAGCCTGATGATCCCTGCCAAGAAAATACAAAAAATGATAGGTATGCAGATCAAAGAGGGAGAAAGAGAGGAAGAAGTTAAGAGGAAATAGGAATTCTCATTCGATACCAGCAGAACGAGTACAATCCAAACTAGAAAGAAAATACCTTACAATCCTAAAAAGATAAGTATTACTATTACCCCATATAATATCATAGTAACCCAACAATAAACAATTCAAACCATTAATAATAAAGCAGGCAAACCCAAACCTTCATGAAGAAAAAAATTAAAGAAATTTACGTACATAATTAATTCTTTGAGATATCATATGTGCTGTGATAAATTTGTCAAAGTCCGAACTAACACATCGAAGGAAGTGATCTGGAGGATTTTTTCTTGTTGGACAAGGAAATCCGGCATCCGCGAAGAACTGAAGAGTAAGAATTGAAGAAACCATCAATTAATTAGTATGTCTGTCACTATCTTGTTAGAAATATGCAATCAAGGTTCAGAATAGGCTTAGATTTCGAGAAACGAGATATCGGTGAACAAATTTGGCGACCCTATTAAGAAATAATAATGTTACCTTTACAGCCATCTTTGCTTCTCCAAAATAAACAGTTTCACCTCCTGCTAGGAGAAGCAGATCATTGAAGAGATTAAACACATCGCTACTCGGTTGGTGGATGGAGCAAATGACTATCCTTCCATCATGAGCAATGTTTCTTAATGCCCATATCACAAAGAAAGACGAAACACTGTCCAGGCCGCTGGTGGGTTCATCTAGCAACAAGACATGAGGCTGTGTTAATATTTCAATGCAAATGCTAAGTCTTCTCTTTTCTCCGTTACTTATACCCCTCAAATGCCAGTTTCCAATGTTGTTTTCTGCACAATCTTGGAGACCCATTTTTGTGAGGGTCTCTTCTACCACCACTTTCTTATCATCTTTAGTCATTGTAGAAGGAAGCCTGAGTTCAGCTGAATATTCTAGGGTTTCTCTGACTGTGAGTGATCCCAGGAAGATGTCTTCTCGAGTTACATAAGACTGAAAATGCATGCATATTAATATTATAATCAATTAAAAAGAAATTAAATACTTCATGTTAATTCTAATTATGCTTACAATGTCTCTGCAGTTTAACCTTCTTTTGTTCCCGTTGAGTATAACATCTCCGGACATTTTCACATTTGCAGGTAGTCTTCCTGTTAATAAATAAGGAATTCTCAAAATATATATTATAGGCATACCAGAAATTCAAAGAGTAAAATTGATTTAAATGTTTGACAAAAAAAATTGCAAGGAAGTTTCAGTATAAAGTAACAACAGTAATAGGAATAAGTAAATCAACAACAACAGAGATGATGATTATTCTTAGAGGAATAAATACAATTATTCTTAGACAAGAAAATATGTTTAAATTATGCTCATTATTAACATCGTCAGTTGCACATGCATTAGCACAATTTGCTCTTTCTTGTAACGATTTTGTCACACTTGGATAGAGCATGCCACTACATGGTTGTTTCCCGTCCTTTCTAGGGACAACTCAAAATAGGCCCTTGTAACTCTTATATTCTAAACTCACCTATTTTTAAACTTCTATGAAAAACCTAAATTTGAATACGAGTTTATAATTGTCCTAGTCAAGGACGGAACTATGTATAAGTTGGAGTGGGCTCCAGCCTAGTGTAGATTTGTCAAATACTAAAAAAAAAATTCATGAGATATTTAATAATATATTATCTTCATTCTTGTTGTCTTATTTGTCATCTTCATAGCATTTTTTCACAGATTGCTATTACAATTTACATCTAAATAACAATAGTATTGTCGAATTTGTTTCACTCTAGGAGTAAATTTACTTTTTTCGCAATGCAATTTTTATTTGAATTTTTTGTTTTTGACAATATGTGTTTTGATTTGGTGTTTATTTAAACATAATTTTTTTTATTTTAAAAATATTGGGCTTCTAAATCTCTGATTGAAAAAAAAAAAAAAAAAAAAAATTAGCCCTATCTTCATAAAAATTCCTAGTTCCGTCCTTGATCCTAGTATCGTAAACAAATTACAGACTATGTCATCTACTGTACTTTCCAAATCCCTTATTTTTAGTATTTATATTTAATTGCTTTGAATTTCGGAATGTATTCTTAGGCACTTATTTTTTGAACATGTTCTTTATAGGTTTAAATACTTAATGGCGGTGCTTCAAGATTTGAGCATCAAAAAAGGTTTCAACCAAAAATAAATTAATGGACACACACCAATATACATAAATAACCTAATATATATAATAATATTACAGCTAAACAAACAATGATAATATCTACCTAACACAAATTATTTTGATTCCCAAAAAAATATTCGTCGGGTACTTGTTTGTTGGAAAATTATGGTGATACATGCCCCAAAAAAAAAAACCGACATGTCTAATACATGATAGGTAAATTGATAAAGACATGTTTATGTGGAAAAAATAGGTACATTATTTATATATAAAAGTTATGTACATAATTCTTAACCTAAAAAAAGAAAAAAAGATAGGTAACCACTATATTAGATAGGTAAATTATTTACCTACATGCACCTATATTTTTCAGGTCCCTAATTTACCTAGATTACATAAGTAAATTATTTACCTATAATTCTTTATGTCCTTCGCTAAGACTATGTATATTAATTTACCTATATTTTTAAGTATAATGATTTACTTATATTTAAAAATATAATTTAAAACAGGTACATAATAATTTTGAATTCTAAAGAAAGCATACATTAATCTATAAACAAGATTTGAATTAAAGAGAATTGGTAACAATTAATGGAATGAAAATTGAATATATTAACTTACTAACTAGTTACTGCTTGAGCGCTATACTAATACCTAGTTGTTTTGTTTTAAATTCTTTATTCAGGATGTCCTTGTTTAAAAAATAAAAATAAAAATAAATTTGCACACAGCCTTTGTGGGGGACCCCACAATTAATTGCTGAGGTCTGAAATATTTAGTAGGGGTGGGAACGGTCTGGTTTGGACCGGTTTTTGCCTCAAATTAGAACCAAATTCGGTACTATTCATCTGGTTTGGTTCAGTTCGATTTTAAGAAAAAAATTTCAAAAACTGTCCGGTTTGGTTTTGAACTGGATTATTAAAATTATTTTTTAATACAAATTTCAACTGAAATTTTATTTTTTTTAACTTGAAAATTAATAAATTATTTAATTTCATATAAAAATAAATATTAAAGCTAGAAAAGAGATTTTTTTTGAAATTGAACTTGGATAAATATTAGTTATGAGATTAAAAATATAACATTGAATATAACTAAATATTGAAATTATATATTTTTTAATTTGACTGGTTCGGTTCGGCCCGGTTCGATTTTTGAAGACATAGAATCGGATCCAAAACCGGTCTGGTTTGATTTTTGACCGGTTGTTGACTTTTTGGTCAACTCGATTTTTTTTCATTTTTTTTCTGTGAGGTTCGGCTCGGATTTCCGGTGTGCCGGTTTGAATGCCCAACCCTAATGTTTAGTGAAGAAAAATGTGCAAAAAAGCACATGTCGTTAGGTCTGTACACTTTCTGTTTCCTATAGGTCCCTACATTTTCTGTTTCCTAGACATATATATACCCATCACTCTATAAATCTATGTGTAAAACCCAATTTCAAATTTAAATGACTAGTAGGATATAAATGGTCATAGTATTCCTATGTTTTTACATCATTGCAACCAGACTTCATATTTTATTTCTAATTTATTTCAAACATTTCATTAACTGCCATAATTGTAATTAATACTCCCTATTAATAGCATATCAATCACCCCATTTGTTTTGATTGCCATTCCCTCTAACATATTGCCCATAAAATTGCAAACCAAAAAAAGAAAAAAATCTGTAAATTAAATATCAAATAATGTACCTATGAAAAATATAAATATAAATATATACGTATAAAAATATAGGTATATTATTTACCAAAAAAATTTACAGAAAAATAGGTACTCAATAATCTATAAAAAATGACACAAAATAATTTATAAAAAAGAAATAGGTAGATTATTACAGAAAAATTGGTACACAATAATTTATAGAAAATATAGATACACAATAATTTATAATAAAAAAATAATAAGTAGACTATTATCCATGAAAAAACTAGGTACAATAAATGAAATCCAAGTTCTAAAATAGGTAGATTATCGGGAAAGATGAAACAAAATTTCAAAAAGGTGATAAGGAAAACTGCCTTTTTCGGCCATCACATTGTTGATTGTATTAATGAATTTTAATAATAAAACGGATAATTAATTATAGACAAATTTTTTAGAGTGAATCACCACAATAAATTGGGGAACCAAATATTAAAACACCACCCCATTACACATTGAAATATAAATAGGGGTATTTTGGCGATCAACAGATAGCTTAATAAGGTAACTTGATGAGTTGGATCTTAGCCATGAGTTTTTACTTATAAAAATTGGGCATTATTTATAGGAACAAAAAGTAAAGGGTTGTAGGTAAGGTAAGTTGAATTTGAAGGGTGTAAGCCAAATTTACTATTAATTATAAATTGCTAATCTATTATTGGAGAAATCATGTGAGAGAGAGAGAAAGATAGAGATAGAGATACCAGCCAAGGCATCAAGTAAGGTAGATTTTCCTGAACCAGAAGGACCCATGAGGGCCATAATCCGTTGAGGTTCAGCGAAACCACTAATCCCATTCAACAGCTGCTTTCTTGAGGTTGCACCATTTCTCAAGTTTTGAGCAGCAACCACCGTTATGTCTTCCCACACCAAATACTTCCCTGCAGAAGCCGATCTTTTATCCTCTTGAATCATTCCCTCAATATAACCACTTGACCTCTCTGCCATTTTTACAGGCCAAATATGTAAATTTACTCACTGCAATGCAAACCCTAGAAATAATGTTGTGTTGTTGAGTTCTTCTACAGCCTACATGTTATCTTATAAATACATGGCCAAGGGGATGAGTTGTAGAGCCTAAACACATTCTCTCAGTACGCCGAATGGGCACACCATTAAATTCCCTCAGCTGGCACCCACTCATTGTCTTCATAATACGACAAAAAAGTCATCAGGATAGAAAACCTATAGCTCGTAACACATGAGAAATTAAATCAGCTGGCAATAATGGATGACTAGTCATCACATCACGTTGACTCAATATGTCCTAATATATATGCAATGCATGATTCACCTTTAAAGATCTTGATTGCATCGTGCCACTGTTGATCTCAGCCACAATAATCATCTGAAACTAGACTATCCTAGTCTAATTAACCTAGAGCTTGATGAATTACATGTGCAATTACAAAATTGTTAAGGGAAGCTAAAAGTCTTAGCTAAACATAACCTAACAATTTGGGAACCTATTCTTGGGCACTTATTTTTTGAACTTGTTCTTTATGGGTTTAAATACTTTATAGTGGTGCTCCAAGATTTGAGCAAAAAAAAAAACGTTTCAACCAAAAATAAATTAATAGACACACACCAATATGCATATATAACCTAATATATATACTAAACAAACAATGATAATATCTACCTAATACAAATTATTTTTATTCCCAAAAAAGTATTGATCAGGTACTTGTTCGTTGGAAAATTATTGTGGTACATGCTCCCCAAAAAAAAAAGGGACATGTCTAATACATGATAGGTAAATTGATAAGGGCATATTTACGTAGAAAAAATAGGTACATTATTTATACATAAAAAGATAGGTCTCAACTCACATGCATCAAGTAAGGTAGATTTTCCTGAACCAGAAGGACCACTAATCCCATTCAACAGCTGCTTTCTTGAGGTTGCGTCACAGCCACCAAATACTTCCCTGCAGAAGGCGATCTTTTATCCTCTTCAATCATTCCCTCAATATAACCACCCGACCTTTCAGCCGGGATGAGTTTCTACAGCCTGACATAACCGTGTTCTCTCATAAATTTCTCTGTCTCGTTGTTGAGGGCCCAACCAAGTGCTCGTCGGATCTCACTTAACTATTTCGTACTTGTTTAGGTGTGGATATTTGTATCTCATTGTTTACCATGAAAAATAACAAAGACCTAGAATACGCTTTGAGAATGTGTGAATTACGAGCGTCCCACCCACTACCAAAAATCGAAGTATTAGCGGCTCTCTCTCTCTTCCGAGTATTTCCTAGGGTTTCCTCCAACTGAAATTTATTTCTCCTTTCACTAGTCAGTCCTGTTCCTGTAGAACCAGCCCCCTCTTCCTCTTCCTCTCCCCCACTTCTTTCTTTCAATTCTTCTTTCGTTTCTTTGGTTCCATATCATATATGGTTGGTTGTAAGAATTTGTTTCTGTTTTTTTCAAGAAGTTGTTTCCTTTTTATTTATACCATGGATCATGGATGCTCACTTAGATCTGGGATAGTTATACCATTTCAACTGCTGCAGGTTTGATGGAGGACGCATAACTTTTATTTAGTTTTTATTTTTCCTGCAGCAAATTAAGAAGAAGGCCAGGAGATTTCTTCTGTAAAGCTTCAGAGAGCAAGAGTTTGAGTTGTGTGGATGTGGATGTGGGGTAGAACAAAAGGGTAGAGAGATTGAAGTCAAAATTTGTGTTTCTTTTCTTGTTTGGAGAGATGGAAAGAAAGAGAAATTGTATATTATTTAAAAAGCTTATCAAAATTAATGGTTAAGTAGAAATAAAATAGAAAATAAAGTAAAGTGAATAGTGTTTGCCATTGCCCTTGCCCTTTGGAATGGAACCAAAAAAGGCAATGCTGCAACTATTCATGTGAATAATGTCAAACATTGCCTTGCCTTTGCTTTTGCCCTTCCCTTTTGGGGTGGAGGTGCTCTAAGGCTGTGTTTAGTAGGCTTGGACTGGACTGACTTAAATAGCACTTGAAACCCATGTTTGATAAGAGAGGGACCAACAGTAAAAAAAAACCCTTTGTGTCCCTCATACACCAACATAAATTGTCATCAATATGTGTATTAGAAGTCCGACTGGGTGTGCCAAAATATGTTTACCTTGAAAAATAACAAAGACCTAAATTATAATAAATTAGAATCAATTATCTAATTACCTTTAATGCCAAGTAATTGTCGACAATATCCATTTAATTTAGATAATTATCAATTAAATGATAATTCCCTAATATTAGCCATATATTGGCCTGGATATTTAATAAACATTAGGACCCACACCACTTGTTCATCGATCGAGAGCCCATTTCTTGCGGCTCTTCATCTTATACTTTGATATGGTTTCCAATTTATAAACTGTCTTTGATTTCTTTGTGGTTTTAGATTTTATCTCAAAAACCCTCGATGCAAAGAAAATAAGTAAATTTAGGTTTTAACAAAAAAAAATTTTCATTTTTGAATAAAGCCAAATTATTTCCAAAAAGGACAGAAAAACCTCTTCACTTTCAAACTAAAGATATGCAAATGTAAGGGATTCCTTAGGAAATCCAAAAATAAATAAGGGCATTTTGGCTTCTTTTCAAAATATTCTCCCTCCTTTGGCCTTTTCCAAAAGCTCCCAAGAAAATATCATGTACGATACCCAATGGTTGCAATCGCTTACCCGACGTGAAAGAATTGTATTGTATTCCAGACAATGTCTAACATATACAAGGACCCTTACCATGATCAACATATATATTTGTTTACATTATTGATATTCAATATGCAATCGGTTGGAAAAAGTTATAAGCACTGCATGGAAAAAAAGAAGAGAAAAAAAAGACTTTAATTTGAAAGAGAGAGTTCAATAGCCCATATTTATTAATCCCTTCAATAAGAGGGCATCTCCTAGGGTCCCCTGGTGGGCCAGTACTAGAATTTTGTGGTAATGTGGAACCATTAAGTAGCAAGGACCATACTATTTGGGAGCAAAAGATATGTATTTCGTGAAGCATATTGATCCAATTTACAACAGTGTAGTCCTTTCACTCCATAAGGCCATCTCCAACCAAGAGGCTAAACCCAAAATATCTCAAATTATTGCCCAAAATCTCTCACAATTTAAGAAAATGAAGGGGCCAAAATTTGGGAAAACTCAAACTTGGACCCAAATACCAGTCCAAGTATTGCCTGGACCCAAAACTATTCAATGGAGCCCAACAATAGATAGGACAACCCATGTGCATCAGAAAAGACATTGGGGCCAGCGCTGGTGGCTTTGTCTGCAGGCCTGACACAGCACATGCCACGTGTCGGGTCTTGCTTAAGTGTCCATTGCAATTCAAATTTCGTTTTTTTTTTATAATTCTAATAATAACTTTAAATCAACGTTATAGATTAAATCTAAGCTATTTAACGGTAAAAAAAAGATCCAACGGTCAAAATAATATTTTAAATTAATCTAAATCAGATCCAACGGTCAACATAATATTTTCTTTTATGTTGTGTGTTTTCTTTTGGAATAAAATTATATTTGTGGAATTTCAATTTTTTTAGGTCAAATTGTTCAAAAAATTAAATTGTGACGTTATTTAAAAAGATTAAATGAAGAAAATTTTTCCATTAAAAAAAAGATTATACTTAAACTATTCTTAAACAATTTAATAAAGTTGTGAACTTGAAATTTGAGTCTGGACAGTTGGGAGAAAAACGATTTGAGTCCGGACAAAACCGAAATAGTTACTTTTTGGAGGGGAAAAAATTTGAGTTTAGCCCCTCATGGGTTGGAGAAGGCCTGAAGGAGAGAACATGCTGGAATGTAATTTGTTGTATTTGTATTTCTAAACCTAACCTTACCATGGTTTGGTCCAAGTTCACTCCATAAAAAAAGTCTGTTTCATTTTGTGGTAACTGAACCATTCCGTAATAAACCTTTCCATTATTTTGGGAGTAAAGTTGATCAACTTAGTGAGAAATTATAGAATGGTACGGTAGTAGTGGTACACGTGTTATAATATGGATGAACGACATGGTTGATATTAAGCTCAATGTGAAATTTGAATGAGATAGATTATTTCAAATTAGTGAAATTATAAATTGAGCTTACACAAAATCGGGCCAGAAAAGGATATGCTTTTCTTTGAAAGATTAAATCTATCACAGTAACTATGTTAAATTAATTTTTTATCGTACAAATTCCATTTATGTATGTACTCTCGGGAAACATACAATACTCTATTCCACATTCCACAGATCGGGAGTAATCGAAAAAGCCAGGACTAGTACGGTATCCCGTGGAATTCTAAATCTGATGCTAACAATAATTGTACTAATCCACATATGTCTCTCTCCCATTAATCAAATTGGTACTAGTCTAAGAAATGTAAATTACCCCATTTGTTTGATGATAAATGTTAAACGAAAAAGAAAAGAAGAGGGATCGCCGTTGAGAATTAAATTATGCTGTTTGTACTTCTTTTCACAAAAAATCCCATTTTTAAGGAATAGTATCAATAAATATCGACGTGTATTGTAACACATATACAAGCTATACCACGTGACCATACTACCATACTATTCTATAATTACTCCAATTTTATGGGAATGTACTATCAGATGGGCTATGTTTAGAACTCTATGTAGTGGTAAGTCGCTATAACAGTACGTAATTTGTCTCCTCTTGAGTGTAAAATGAAATAACATTTGCTACTTTACTACTATATGGACTATGTGTACCACTTTATGGCACATTTGCACTAAAAGATACACTTTTATTAACAAAAATTAATGAAGGAGTGAAAATGGTACTTAGGTGACGAGCGGTAAATTTAAATGCTATTCAAACAGATACGGCAATATTCACACACTTTAAAACTTGACTAAGTATAATTATGACTAGTCAGCTTCTTAGTCATGAAAAACCACAACCAAGAACACACACACACACACACACACACACACACACACAGAGAGCATAACAATCTACACCTGTAAGCCTAGAAGATTACTAGTGACAACCTAGGTACTCAGAAGGACTCGTCAATTAAGGCATCCCTTGTGCTAGCAATAACTATGGTGAAAGTGTGTGACAACATCATAATCAAATAAACAGCAAATAGAAGATAATGATGACTAGTCAACCACCAGAACACAAACCCAAAAATGCATGAATATCATGCGATGACTAGTCAACTGTCAAGAGCACATACCCAGAAAATAACAAATCTGCAAATTAGAAATTATTCACCTAGAAACCCACCACTAGGAAAAACTGGGGGTCATCAACCGACCAGACAATCCACTAAGCAAAGAAGATTCTTACGAAGAAACACAAGCAAGCTTAAGAAATCCTAGATCTATTTAGGAAGATGACCTATACCTCATTTGTGCAATCTTCTTCTCCAACTTAGCAAAAGTAGCAGCTTAGTCCTTCATGGCAATGGCAGCTAGCCCATCAGCTTCTTTACTCCATGGTACCGGCGACTCAGTTACAGGACCCGCCCCGAATTCCTCGAAACCCGAAACGAATCCTGTGGAATTTTTGATATTGGACCAATATCGGGCCTACTTACTAAAGATTGAGACTTTCTGCCGAAAATTTTGACAGAGTTTACGATCAAATTACACTCAGTGGCATAATCGTAAATAAGTTGACATTGGTTTTTAATTAAAAATAGAAACCCTCACTTCTCTCACTTCTCTCCCTCCAGTGCGTGCGAGCTTTTCCCCCCTCCCCCTCTTCTCCACACACACAGGGGTGATGGTTTTACCATCGCCACCACTTCCTCCGACCACCGCTTGGGGTGGCACCGGTCCCAAAAGGACCGCCAGCTCCTCCTCCTTCCATCCCGCTCCATCCCAGACACAGGAAGCCACCACCATCACCGAAAATTGCAGAAACATGGCCAGTTTTTACCTAGATATTTCAGAGCTCGTTCCGGCGATTTTGGCTATCCAACCTTGTGATCTACGTATGATTTCTCATCCTTTTAATGTGTTCTAGCTGCTGGTGGTGCGGTTTAGGATCAATTTCTGCGTTTTAGCGGTTAATTAAGCGATGGAAGTTTTGACCTCCGATTGCCGGAATCGCTTTGGGCACCCACGCAATGCCGGCGCATGTGGCGGGGGCGTGGGCCACTATTTAGCTGGTCTTAGGCTCCTAAAATACTCCTCATTTCATCCCGACCACGACGGTATGCTTGGATATAAATTTGGATATCGTTTGAGTGTCGAACGAATTTCGTCTAGTGTGCGATTTCTGGGTTCTATAGGTTCGGACCATTGGATCGAACCCGAATTCATGTATGTTTCTCTAAGTAATTCTAGGATAGTATAGGATTCGGCGGATTGTATAACGGAGTCCCAGATACTTCGGAAATGTCAAACCTATGGCTAAGTTTACAGTAACCGTTCAATCGTGAGTAATCCGACCATCTGATCGAGACCAAACTCTTGGGATATGTGCCCTAGGCATATTGTAACCTTCAGGAACTCCCGGATTTGTGATAGGAGGTCGTGGGTCCCGCGGGCCCAGTTGACCAAGTTTGGATCGTTTGACCCCTCGGTTGACTGTGAGTCTTTCGAGGTAATTTCACCCTTCGAGGAGTACTAGAACGACCTTATTAACGAGTTTCAACCGTTATTTGAGTATGCTGACTATGTTGAGATTTTGAGATTATTTTATATTATCGTATGAAAATTCTTGGATATTATTTTAATAATTGAAATTATGGAATAGATGAGTACGAGTTAATTGATTTGGATGAGTTATGAAAGTGAGCCTTGTTCTCAGCTATGATTATTAGTGAGTGGATTTTGTTTTCAAATAATATGCATGGTTTTATGATGAAAAAATTATGCATAGTGTTTTAATGGTTTATTGAATATAGTATGTATTCAATTGTTGAACTTGTTGTTTTTATAAAGCATTTGTATATATATTTTGGGTTTTGGCATATTTGAGTATCTTGAGTATATATATATACGGATTTTGAGAATTTCTATCTATGTTGGTTATGTGTGGGGTACTTGGGTTTTGAGTATATATATATATATCCAAATTACAAATTACATCCATTATTCACCTTTTAAGTACAAAGTTTACAAATTACATCCATCATTCACCTTTGAATATTTAAGTGAGCTCATCAAAAAAGGCTTCCACATCTAAATTTCCTACTGTCCAGCCCTTTTCATCAACAAACCTATCTTGTTATGTTCAAAAACCTACTTCAATCTCATCAAAAAAGAGCTCCAACTCTAAAATACTTAAGTGAGCTCATCAAAAAAGGCTTCCACATCTAAATTTCCTACTGTCCAGCCCTTTTCATTAACAAACCTATCTTGTTATGTTCAAAAACCTGCTTCAATCTCATCAAAAAAGAGCTCCAACTCTAAAATATTTAAGTGAGCTCATCAAAAAAGGCTTCCACATCTAAACTTCCTAATGTCCCGCCTTTTTAAGTAACAACATATCTTGTTATCTTCAAAATCATCAAAAAATAGCTCCAATCACTACTACAAAAATCGAAATAGACGACGGGAAACCACCTTCGTGTAGAAGGTTTTCCAATCGTCGTGAAATCGACCGCCATCTTTTGTACTATCAACGACGGTTAATAACAGACATTGTTAAGGAATTCAATGTCCAACATTTATTACTAACCGACGTGTAATTTCTATATAATTAGTCTAAATTGAAATCTCCGACAACATTAGAAGACGGTTTTATGAAAAAGCAGACGTTTAAAGACTGTTACATGTCATGATCCAAAGGATAACCGACGTACAGATAATTATCCACGTCTCTAAATGAAGGGAAAAAGACTCGAATAAGCTAGAAACCGTCGTGTTAATATTTACTACATTAAAAAAAAAACCGACGTGTGAACCATAAACAACGATGTACACACAAACCAATAGACGTTTAAAGAGTATTACATGTCATTTGTCTTTCAATAACTGCCGTAAAATAAAATAACTACGTCCTGCACCAGGCATCACCGACGCTTTTGTCTTTATCCACGTCACGAACTATAATACAAACCGTCGTGTTAACTTGTTGACACGTTTGTTTTTTTCAAGAATCGTCGTTTAAATAGAATAAAGAAGGCCCTTTAACAGAGGTAGACGTCACTTTTCCTAAATAACCGACGTCTAAAATATTTAAAATGACATAATATTACTCAATATCGACATATAAAACTCTCCCCCACGTCGGTTTATGTCAAGAGTTGACGTTATAAATAGTATTTAAGGTGTGGATAGAAACATAACCGACGTGGATTATAGATTCAACGTCTGTTGATTTAAAATAAAGGACGTGGTTAATTACTTCACTACGTCTAGAGATCCACCTGCTTGACGATGTAATTACTTACCATGTCGGTTCTTATTACATAATGACATGGTTGTCCTTTTAAAAGTGGCTTGGTTGACCTGCCGTGACGTATGTATGTGTGGAGACGTCAGTTATTATAGACTAGCAAACGTGCAGAACATCTGTCACAACAGTTAATGGAACTGAAAGGCCTTTATTTTGAGGTTTAGATGACGGTTTAATTTAAGCAAACCGTCTTGATTTTTTTTTTTAGATGTCTGTTTTTTTGTTTTACGGTCTGTTGCCTTTTGAAACCCGACGTTGTTTTTATCTTAGACGTCTGTGTTTCCAACTTTTATCCCTGACCGTCGTACTTTACAGCTTTAACCCAGCTTTTTTAATTTTTGATTTGTCTTGCCCAAAGCCTGCATAATGAAAATGTGATAAGAATTAAAATGTTGTACATAATTATTAATTAATGTCATACAATTAACTGAATAACTAAGGTCATACATTACAACAATCAATCAATCCATATATCTTCACACCCATCTCTAATATTTTCATTCCCAAACTCACCCACTAGGTCATCAAATGTGTCAACATTTGGTATCCCTCTAGTAAATGGCCCACACTCAATTCTAGTATCACCTAGCACATCGTCACCAATAACATCATTATATTCTCTATTAGGTATTGATAACACTACCGACCAACCACGATGCATTGGGTCGTCAACATATAATACTTGTTTGACTTGAGAAGTCATAACAAATTGGTCATTCCTATGTCCAATTTTACTCAGATCTACAAGGGGTAAATCCTAGTTCGTCGACTACAAGGCCCGAAGTGTTATCTATCCAATCACACCTCAAGACTGGGATTCTAAACTTTTGGTAGTCAAGGTCCCAAATTTCTTGAATAACACCATAAAAACTCATATTGGAGACAATAGGGTTTTTATCCTTGGCACTAGCAACTTGCATAGTATGTGCAAGTAAATAAACTCCACTATTTTGGACAGTTCACACATCATCTTGTGCCTTGGTGTTAGGTGTTAAATTTAACACCATTAATAAGATAGATCATATATGATGGCACTGCCATGCTTGGACCAGCTGCTAGCCACCTCAAATTTTCTGATACGCCATCATGCTTTTCCCCATTAAGTTCACTTTGAACCTGCAAATTAATCATATATACCTTAATTCAATCTAACATATAGAATGGAAGAAAATTAAAAATTGAATATGCATGTCATTCAATAACATATATATACCTTAAAGTGATGTCATTGAATGAAAGTGCTATTGTGCTTATCTTGCAGCCACTTTGTTTTCTTTCTAAATTTTGGATAAGTGGTCTTGATGTGAATCATATGTTCCCTACATTGACACCAAAAAATCAAGCATTATGATTCCTTGTATATAAGATAAATATAAGGAATAATAATGTTTAAAATTGCTCTATATGAAAAATAAAAGTCATACGTACTCGATATAAGGCAGGACTTCCTCCGTATTCTCCAAGACATATAAATGTGCCTACTTTAACAAGTCCAGATCAACTAAGCTTATTGTGCAACCTGATAATGGCTTCGAAACTCCCACCTTCTGGCTTGAAGGCATTCCAACTGTGTTAACTTCAGATAAATGCTAGGTGCAAAACTCTACAGCTTCTTCAGCTATATACCGCTCAGCAATGCAACCTTCTGGACGAGTACGGTTCTGAACATACCCTTTTAGCACTTTCATATACCTTTTAAACGGACACATCCATCTAAAATATACTGGCCACATAGACGAACTTCTCTGATAAGATGTACTACTAGATGAATCATGATATCAAAGAATGAAGGGGGAAAGTGCTTCTCAAGTAAACACAAAGTAACTACTACATCTTCTTCCAACTTATCTAGCTTGGAAACATCCACCGTCTTTGCACATATAGCATTGAAGAAGAAGCATAATCGAGTTATTCCATACCTTGCAGGCTTCTCCAAAACAGAACGAATTGCCACAAGGAGCAATTGTTGCATCAAGGTATGACAATCATGAGATTTAAGTCCAAGAAGTCTTGAATCTTTTGAAGATACAAGATTTTTTATATTTGAACAATAACCTTCAAGGACCTTCATACCATAGAAAGAATTGCAAACCGCTCTCTTCTCTGCTCTTGACAAATTCCAAGGCCCTGGAGGCAAGTGAGTACGTCTTTATCCATACTCGGGTTGCAAATCAGTTTTGACCTCTATGTTCAATAAATCTAACCGAGTAGCAATCTCATCTTTATTTTTTACAGGGATCTTTAGCAATGTACCAATGATACTATCGCAAACATTCTTCTCAATATGCATAACATCTAGGACATGCCTCACATAAAGGTATTTCCAATACTCGAGATCAAAGAATTTTGATTTCTTCTTCCAACAAACTCTTTCACAATCATTCTCACCAACACTTCCCTCATTTTTCGAGCTACATATGTAATTAATATCTTCAACAATGTGCAACACTTCTTCTCCGTTTAATGGCTCGGGAGGCGTGCCATATTTAGGTTTCCCATTAAAAGCTTCATGCTGCCTCCGATATGGATGATTGATTGGTAACCATTTTCTATGCCCAATGTAACAAATGTTGTGGCCATTTTTCAACTTGTGACTAGGTGTATCATTGCCGCATATTGGACAAGCTTTATATCCTTTAACAACACAACCAGATAAGTTCTCATAGGCAGAAAAATTATTAAATGTCCACAATAATACACCTCTGAGTGTAAAGTATTCTCCTATATGTGCATCATACACTCCTCTATTTAAAAGATTTAAAATATTTTCTATAGCAAAATTCATAAATTCTTCCACACCTAACTCATATGCCTTCGATCTTCTATTTGCATGCATCCATGACTTATCCATCTCACACATTATAAAATCATACATATAATAAACTGAAAAGACCAGCAATTAAATACTACTATATTGACAGAGAAGAGAACAAAGTGGGAAAAATGAAAAAAAAAATTTGCACAATAATCAGACGAAGGTTTGTACAAAATAATCGTCGCGTAACATATATTAAGACAACGGTATGTCTATTTACCTTCGTCTTTAAGCAAGCAACAAGATATCTGTATTCTTTTTTAACAGGGATGGGTTATGGTCGACTAACAACGACGGCGGTAGTAAATAAAAGGCCGACGTATAATAAAAATTTAGATGACAGTTGGTGAAACCAACCGTCGTCGTGGTTTACAAAAAACCAAAGCCTAATTCTTCCATCCCCATTCCATTTCAAAGAACTCTTAACAGAATGCAAACATCAAAACATAAAAGAACCCATATATAGCTCCCAATCAAAAACCCATAGCTCCCAAAACAAAAAAGAACCCATATTAAGAAACCAAAGCTCAGAGAATATACAAACTAATAACATATTTAGAGAGATCTAAGAGAATATTGAGAGAGTGCTGAGAGAATATATACAAACTACTAATAAGAGAATATTGAGAGAGAGCTGAGAGAATATATACAAACTACTAATAAGAGAATATTGAGAGAGAGCTGAGAGAATATACTTACATGGATATTGAGATAGAGCTGAGAGAAAATATCAAATGCTTGAGAGAGCTCTGAGAATATACCCAATGCTTTGAGAGAGAGCTCAGAGAAAATACCCAATGCTTTGAGAGGGAGCGAAAACTTTAAGACAAATTTACGTTGAAGAGAGAGAAGGAAATACTTTAGGGTTAAATGGAAATTCGGAAAATTTTAGATCCCAGTCAAAAATTTCAAAGGACAGTGTTTATTAAAGACGACAGTAAATACAACCCGATAGTCGTTTAATTTCATATTTATAACGACGGTTATTTTACAGTTCCGACGTTGTATTAGGTTTTGACGTCGCCCATACAAAAACCGACGTCTAAAATATTAAAAAATTAGCTTTGGTGTGCGTTTCCTGGGATTCGAACTCGCGTATTGACCAGAAAGAGCGAGTGCAAACCGGCGTCGTTTCAATTAAACTTAAAACCTACTAAACCCTAAATTTTACAATAATTATAAATAAATAAAAAATACACAAGTATGAGAAAAATGAACCGAAAATTGTTATGGACTCCTTACAATAGTGCCTTCTATATTATTAGGCTAAAATATATTTAAAGAATTTTAAATTTTATGACCACCAATGGATCACATAAACCTTAGGGTTATGTAATGGAAAGTATAATGACTATTGTGCTTTGTCTCTAAATCATTTTGACTTTTGTTATTACTTTTAATTTTGAAATCTAAAATTAAAAATTTCAGGCATGTAGGGAATAGATATTGTCTCAATGAGTACATAGAATTTACAAGTTTATTTTTTAGATTTTTTATGAAATTTTTTTTAATGTTAGTATTAAATACAAATAAAAATAATTTTAAAATTAAATTTTTTAAAGATTTGGGGGAGATAAAATCTTCCAATGAGTGCATAGTAGTTGTTAGTTTATTTTATGGAATTTTTTTTGAAATTATTACGAATATTAGGAATAAAATATAAAAGTCATACAAAAATTGAATACAAAAGTACATAACCGACGTTGCATCAGTTTACAATGACATTAAGTAATGAATAACGTCGTCCTAGTAAACATTAAACGTTGCAATGTAATAACCGACGTGTTTAGTCATTTACAACGTCGATGACTATTCTAATGATGACGTTGTTTATGGATACAACGTCAGCATTTAACCTGTAACAGACGTTGTATGTCTCTACAAATTTTTTCGTAGATTTCAGTTTTTTAAAGAAACCTACGTGTATATCAACCTTAAATGTCGGTTTTGAGAAATGCCGTTGATGTTTTGTTTCCCATTATAACAAGACGGCGGTGGTTTATATATAAGAGACGTGTAAAGATGAATGAGACGTCGGATTTTGGGAATTAATTTACATTTTTATGATTTATTTTCATTTTAGTTCATTTTAACACATTTTTACAATATGTTTATATACATTGTCAAAAAATTAAAATAAACCTATACATTTTTAAATAAATGTATATTATCAATTATTGTTTTGTGACCACCAATGGATCACATAAACCTTAGGGTTAAGTAATGGAAAGTATAATGACTATTGTGCTTTTTCTCTAAATCATTTTGACTTTTGTTATCACTTCTAATTTTGAAATCTAAAACTAAAATTTTCAGGCATGTAGGGGATAGATATTGTCTCAATGAGTGCATAGAAGTTGTCAGTTTATTTTTCAGATTTTTTATGAATATTTTTTTAATATTAGTAATTAAATACAAATAAAAATAATTTTAAAATTAAATTTTTTAAAGATTTGAGGGAGATAAAATCTTCCAATGAGTGCATAGTAGTTGTCAGTTTATTTTATGGAATTTGTTTTGAAATTATTACGAATATTAGGAATAAAATACAAAAGTCATACAAAAATTGAATACAAAGGTACATAACCGACGTTGCATCAGTTTACAACGACGTTACGTAATGCATAACGTCATCCTAGTAAACATTAAACGTCGCAATGTAATAACCGACGTGTTTAGTTATTTACAACATCTATTACTATTCTGATGATGACGTTGTTTATGGATACAACGTCAGCATTTAACATGTAACAGACGTTGTATGTCTCTACAAATTTTTTCATAGATCATTTTTTAAAGAAACCGACGTGCATATCAACCTTAAATGTCGTTTTTGAGAAATGCCGTCAATGTTTTGTTTCCAACTATATATAGGAGACGTGTAAAGATGAATGATACGTCGGATTTTGGGAATTAATTTACATTTTTATGATTTATTTTCATTTTAGTTCATTTTAACACATTTACATTTTGGGCAATGATTTCCCCACTCCTATTTTATCCACTTACACTCCTTTTTTAGTTATAAAAAAGGAGTGTAAGTGGATAAAATAGGAGAAAAAGGAGTGGGGAAATCACCACTCTACATTTTATACCAAAAACAATAAAATTAGAAACAACAATATATTTCATTTGATTTTTTTGATGAATGTTCAAATAATTACTAAACCTATATATTTTTAAATAAATGTATATTATCAATTATTGTTTTGTAATTGCTTGTTCACGAATTCTGCCCATTCCAGCCTGACTTCATCAATATATTTCTTATGAAACGCATCACGTAATAGCGACGCTCTACATTTGTTGGTTGTCTAGGAGTGCCTTGTAGATTTTTCCATATGAGTGATTTACGTGATGATTGTTTCCTTGTGTGAGAGTTATACATTTTGATTGAACTGTATAAAGAAAACAAAAAGTGTTAATGAAAAACTAAAAATCAGCATCAAAATTATTAACCGTCGTGGTAAATAATTGAAGACGACGGTTTTGTAAAACAAATGACGTTGTATTTTATATACAATGTTAGAAAATGAGAACCGTCGTTGTGTTTCATTATAACGTTGGTGAAGAAGAAAAGCGACGTATAACCAAAGTTAATTTTAAATGAAAGTTTAACATAAAAAATTAAAAAGCCTAAAATTAAAAACAAAATCGACATGGTATTTCAATTACGACTACGGTTTCAAAAAAATACTGACGTTGTAAATGATTCAAAACGTCAGTTATAATATACTGTCGTTGTGTTTTCACTACAACGTCGGTATTGGAAAAAGCCGTCGTATCAATCAAATGTAGATATAAAAAATCAAAAGTTTTCATTAAGAAACTTACGTATTCACTATATTTCTC
>NW_007362501.1:138240-153575 GCF_000346735.1 Prunus mume
CGACGTATAACCAAAGTTAATTTTAAATGAAAGTTTAACATAAAAAATTAAAAAGCCTAAAATTAAAAACAAAATCGACATGGTATTTCAATTACGACTACGGTTTCAAAAAAATACTGACGTTGTAAATGATTCAAAACGTCAGTTATAATATACTGTCGTTGTGTTTTCACTACAACGTCGGTATTGGAAAAAGCCGTCGTATCAATCAAATGTAGATATAAAAAATCAAAAGTTTTCATTAAGAAACTTACGTATTCACTATATTTCTCGTGTCCTCTTCAACAGAGCGGTTTGGCAATGAATTCATGTAATAGACAGTCTCCTTAGTTGGTCTCACAATTATTAACACCCATTGACCCCTACACAAAATTGTCCATATATATTAAATATACTACAAAAAAATATATTACAAGGAACCAATTAAGTGTAGAAGGGGACTAACCCTGGATTATAAGGCACCAAGTAAAATTGATCCCCATCTGCCTTTTTCAGGCTTTTTGAGAGATGTTTTGAGCGGTGAGATAACGTTCCAAATTGAGAGTTAACTTGTCCAGGGTCCACGAGGCCAACAAGTTTTACCATATTTGCCATTTTTAAATAGTCAAATAGGTACCTAATTAAATATATGAAATTCAATTAAATGAGATTTTAATTTAAAAGAAAAAAAAATGTAAAAATAAAATAAAATTGAATTTCTAGAATTACCTCATGTATACTGCAATCACTGTGGCTCCAATCTCAACCATGGAAGCAAACTGTAAAATGTCTTCACTCAAGAGCCAGGTATCATGATCAGTGCCAAACATTTCCTCATGAACTGTAATGGTCTCGTTAGCAGGCTTCAACTTGGTCTTGACATATTGGCATAGGGCTAACAGAGGAGCTGGCATGTCAAGCTTTGAGAGATCCTGTAACAAGAAATAAATAAAGAAATAAAAGTTAATGTGTTCATGAAGTAAAATAAACGACTCCAACAAATCAACAAAACCAATGTGCTATATAATATCAACGACGGTTCTAGAACATATTGACAGGGTAAAGGTTATAGACGACGGTAAATACATAACAGTCGTTGTGTAAAAGTTATAACGTCGCTACACAATAGAAAGGTCGTCTAGGTTAAACTAGACGACGGGTTTTAAAATAAATACCGACGTCTATTTAAAATTTAAAATTCAGAAAAAGAAAATGTCAGAGATTTTACCGTATGACCTTGACGGTTTTCAGCAGCATCAGCATCAACATCATTCGTGGGATTGTCTTCATCCAATTCAGGGGCTCTCACATTAGAGCAGCTTGCTTTGTCATACATTGGATTTTTTGGGCTTTGCTCTTAAGGAATTGGAGGAATTGGAATAATTGGTGTAGTTGGTGTAGTTGGAATTTTACTGAGCATGTTGGGATCAAAGTTGGGAATTAGCTGACTGAATTGTTTCAACATAATTTTCCTCTCTGCTCTGATTGCCTCCATAACACTTTCCTTTGCCCTGGCCTCCATCTTTTTGGTTTCCTCTCTCACAGCTGCCATAACACTTTCCTTCAACTTGTCAGCAAATTTTACTCTCTGCTGTCTAGGCAAATTGAAGAATTGAGTTGGGGAAACCCCAGCTCCAACACCTCTGACCCTCCCACCATGCTCAGGGGTTCCCAAAGCCAAGGTCAAAACATCGTTGCTCCCAGAGACAGTCAGAGTGCCCTCGGAGACTTGTTTTTTCAAATCATCCTAAAAGTGAAATAGAGAATGTCAGTGAGTGAACAAATAGTAAAATTGAACAAATAAATAAATTAATAAAAATATTAATCGACGTGGTAAAGAGGTTATAACAACGGTTTATTTTAAAAACATACGCAGAAAATAATTTAATACATCGTCCCAAAACTACCGTCGTTTTGTATATATTAAAACGTCGGTCCATGAAATAACTGTCGTTTATTTGACATCATAGATAAAAACACTTAACCAAAATATTCACTGATCCAGAAATAGTGTACAAACCAATTGCAGAGAAATAGAGAGGGAGAGAGTGTGTGTGCTTGTGAATTTGAAGAAAGTTCAAAATTTAATTTTAAAAACCTTATACAGGAACACAAAACCGTCGTTGTAATTCAATGATGACGTTGGTTTTTATAAAAATACTGACGTTATTTATTTTTTAAAAGGCGGTGATTAAAAACCGTCGTGGGGTTTCGTGTCTAATGATGGTTGATAAAAAGACCAACGTCTGAATGAAAAATAAATCCTCTATTTTACAAGTTTAGAACAGAGTCAGTGAAACTTACGATTAATTTTGCCTTCTCTGCAACCATTGGATTAGGGATGTTTCCCTGTTTATCTTCTCTTGCCTTCTTCCATAGCAGAGATCGATCGATTTCTTCCAATTAATCCTCCAAACCAACGTACCCTTTTCGAGACAACCTATGGTTGTACTCGCATTTCTCCCTTCTCTGTGACTGCTCAGAATGCACAGCCTCGAAATCTAGGGATAACCTTGAAGCTACAAAGGAATCCCATTCAGATTTCTCTATGAAGTTATAAAGTTGAAGGGGCTCTTTTAACTTCTCCTTCTCATTTGCGAATGGAAGGATAAACTGCCTAGTTAAGGTAGACTTAAAATCCTTCCATTTTTTGGCGGCAGACGACAACACCATCTTCTTGCCACCTTCCCCAACAACATAAGCCATTTGAACAGCTTCCAAAATCTGCTTCTTCAGGTCCTTGGGCAATTGAGTCCATTTCTTGTCCACAAGAGGGACTCTGGTGCATGCCAAAACACCAATGTAACTCTGCATCTCAATAGCAGCTTTGCCATATGGTCTGTCACTTTTATTGTACTCAACCACAGGCTTAATCTTCTAGATTTTCCTCTTCACAACACGGCTCATTGTGTTGATACCGCAAGTCGATTTCGTCACTTCATCAAATGTCGCAGAGCTTGGGTCTTTCTCGGAGGATGAAGTAAATCTCATCTTCTTTGCAGGATTAATTGGAACAGATTTGGATTCAGCCATTTGTGCCTTTGAAACTGCAATGTCCTTGCCTTGACCTTTTGCAGCTTGAGCCTCCTTACTTTGAGATTTTGAAACCATGTTTAGAGAGAAGTACAAACTGCAAGAAAAACGATGACGGTTAGGTAAAATACAGACATAAAATGAAAGTTCAGATGACGGCAATCAAGTAGAACCGTCGTGCTAATCTATAAAAACGTGGATGTGCTAATATGACTTGGTCATTAACTTAAGACGACGGTAATTAAATACAACCGTTGTCGTATTATAAGTTCATAAATAAAAAAACCGACCAGTTTTTTCTCTCCCACGTTCGTTTCAAATAAGACGACGGTTTTCTTTTTCAAATGACGTATTTATTAACACACCACGTCGGTTATTATGAACAGTCGTGCTATTAAAATAGCACGAATTTAATTGCCATCATGGTGTATCAACAAAAACGTCAAATTCAATAAAAACCCATCGTCCTCACATGAACTATGAGTGGGAACAGTGAAAGATTTGGCCTTTTCATACTCTAGTCTTGTTTCAAATATCAGTGCGACTCGTTCTTCAAAAAAAAAACTTCAAATGAAATGGAAAGTGAAGAAAAAAAAACGGAGTGAGAAAATACCTTTGGCTTGCAAAGAAAGTTTTCTTGAGAATAAAATTTTGGAGACGAAGACGAGGAAGAACGTAAAAGAGAGGGAAACTGAGAATCAGAAACGCAGCTTTTCGAAAATGAAAGGGAAACTGAGAGAAAACTGAAAATTTTAGAGAGAACGTAAAAGTTTAGGTCAGGTGACCAAAAAGTTTATATAGTGTCCCAAAGATAATGACAACGACAATAATTATAAAAACCGCCCTAGTATGTACTTACTATGACATTAAAATAACATCAACTGACGTGGTTAGTAAAAAAGCCTTTTGACTCTTTGTATTCTGAAAACGACGTGGTTAGTTGGACGCTACACGTCAAAAGTTTACTTTTAAATAAGTAATATTGTAAGTTACCACGTCGTTTGTCTATATAAAACAGACGTGGTTTTCAAAAACCTCGTTGACTTAATTTTAATAAGCGACGTCCTACTTTTTTCCAGAACTGACGTTGTTTAGTTATTAAACGGCGTTATTTTAAATGTAACCGACGTGGATATGAGATTTTTTTTATAAGTTGAGTTTTTTTCCACGTTTTCTTTCAGTTTTAGTTTTCAATTAGGGTTCCAATTTCTTCTTGCCCTTGGCTCTGTCTCACCTCTTAGGAGGCAATTGTTTGGATGTTGGTGTGTGTGTATGTTTGTGTATCTGATTCACAAATATATACACATCACCAACATTCAAAAAATTGTCTCTCTGAATGCATATCTGTGGCTGCCTTCGTCAAATTTTAGTGGCAATTGTTTGGATGTTGATGTGTGTGCGCGTTTGTGTACAAACGCACACACATCATCAACTTCCAAAAAATTGCCTTCCTAAATGCAAATCTGTGACTGCCGTCGTCAAATTTTAGAGGCAAATTTTTCGTAACTCTTAGGATCTCAGATCTAATTATGTCTGCTGTTTTCTATATAAACCATTGTGGTTATTCTCAATTCTTGACATTAAGTTGATCTACAGAAGTAGGGTGACAAAATTCAAGAAATTTTTTTTTAAAAAAAAATTACAATTAAGACGACGGTTTAGATATAAGGTCGGACATATAACGTGAACAAATACGACAGTAATTTTAACTTCACGACGTATATCTTAGATCTTAGAAAAATATATTCTGTCGGCGGTTTTCTATATAAACCGTCGTGGTTATTCTCAATTGTTGTCATTAAGTTGGTCTACCGTCGTAGGATATCAAAATCCAAGAAATAAATAGTAAAAAATAATGTAATTAAGACGACCGTTTAGGTATAAGGGTAGTCGTATAAAGTAAATAAATACGACGGTAATTTTAACTTCACGACGTAGTAAATATTATTACACGGCGTTAATTGAACAAACCAACGTGGTTAGAGTTAAAGATACCGTCGTAGTATGGAACATGAAATAAGTCGATAAAATTATATTTTACGTTGTTGTACATGTATGCAAGACGGCGATATTTTGTAATATACCGCTGTGGATTCTTTTGAAATTATGCAACGCCGGATACGAAAACTTGGTCGTGGTTATTGCGAAGAAAAAACGGCGGATGTTTATTTAAACCATCATCCTTACTTTCTACGTCGGTTAATTCATACCTTCTGCCGTTGTTTGTGGGCTCCGAGTTTACTCTTAAGAAAACCTTTTTCAATAAGACGTCGGTTTTTAAAATAGGTGTGTCGTGCTTTGAAAACCACCATTGGATTCCCCGTTTTTTAGGTGTTTAATTATTCTTACACGGCGGGTTTATAAAACTGTCGTCTTTTCAAACACAATGACGGTTTTCCATTAAACCGTCGTTTTTTTCTAGTCGTCTTTTTCACTTTTTGTAGTAGTGAATATAAAATATTTAAGTGAGCTCCAATATAAACCTACTGCATACAAACTGTCCAGCCCCTTTACAAACCAATTCTACATGCTTCCTTTAATTTTTGGCAGTAAGCATTAGCGGCCAATGGCCACTTGTTCATTTTCATTCCGTTGCAAAGTTTAAAAATCTACAAGAATAGAGAACATGTAAGACAAATTCAAATATACAAGGTTAAAACAGAAAAAAAAATACAAATAAAAACATAACAGCAGTGCCTGATTCCATTTTCTCCAAAGCTTGATAAAACTCAAGCTCATCTTCACTTGGCTGCTTGTTGAAGTCAAAAGCCACTTGGCTTAGCCAATCCTTAGTGCAAACAAGGGCCTCAACTGTTTTAGGAGTCAAAGAAGCCCTAAAAGGATCCACAACCCCTTTTCCCATACTAAATGCAGCTTCCAAAGGCACACTTGAAACAAGGACAACAAACACATCCCTTACAATCTTAGATAAAACTGGAAATCTTAGAGAGTTCTTTCTCCACCAATCTAGCAAATCAAAATATGCTATTTCTGGATCTTGAGCTGCCTCTAATAAATACTTGTCCACCTCATTCTTAATTTGAACCACGACTCTATCTTTTCTTGTTCTCGCAAATTTTTTAAGTCTTGGATCATTGCATTCAACTCTTACCTCCCCTCCACTTTCAACATTGGCCTCTACAGTAGATTGGGCAGCTGCTGGTTTCTCTTTCTTATAGGCCTCATACATCCGCATTAAGAGATCCTTCACCCCTTCTACCATCAAAGTAACCTTCGAATCATCACTTTCTAACTCATCAAAGCTATATTGGATATAGTCCATTTTCTAACGGGGATTAAGCACCACCACCACAATCAAAACTTGGTTCACTTCTTGAATATTACCCCAATACTTATGAAACTTCTTTTTCATTCAAGTTGCAACTTTTTTCAAAAAAATGTCTTCACTTACAATCATTGCATTCAACTCATCAACACTAGAAAACATCTCATTGAAGGGGATATTGGAAGTAACCGTTGGTTGTGCCTAATAAAACACGGTTATGAACTGATTGAAGAGACTTCCCTTCAGCCCGGGCGCCTAGCGTTTCGTCAAGCATTTCGCCCTCCTAAGAGCAAAAGAAAAGCTGCAAAGGGAGAATCCCCTCGGCCTCGCGACCGCAGTTTTGAAGATCGAGGAGAAGGCCGCAAAAGACACGGTCTGAAAATGCTGTGGTTGAATCGCCACGTGGCCGCAGGGCCCCACGCTCCATTTAATGAAGTAACGCCTCTGACTTCGCAGCAAAACCCACTAGTCACAAGAAGCATTCAATGCACGAGGGAAGTGACTAAGTCAGGATTTGGTGACGGGAATCAGGGTGGTTAGGTGCAGACATTCTCATAAGTAATCTTACGACTTAGGGTCAGATCATCAACCACCAGTCCAGGGCATTAAATGCCTTCCCACGGCCAAGAGGGCAGAACCCACGATCAAGGCGGTGGCCGAGGGTTGCCGAGGCTTTTGGGGGTCACACCACCATGCTTCTCAACCCCAGACCACCATACTTCACGATCCCAAATGCCGATTTGACTACCCACTTGCCCCGGGCAGGCTCCACCACGCAGGTCTTGTCAGCCTCGAGTGTCCCTTCAGGACTCTTATAAATACTAAGCTCAAGACTACGTTCAAACGGTTCAAACACCAAAACCAAAAGCCTCTCACGGAGCAATATATCATACGACCCTTGATTTTCAAGGGGCCGGAGCACCATCTCTGTTATCGCCTCACTCACCCCATATATCATACGACCGCCGCTCTCTGAGCAACGCGCCGGAGCACCGCCTAAAACCTGCCACCAACACCACCACTAAGCGGCCTTGTAGCTCAGGCCGTGAACTTGACGGCCGAGATTCGTTCCTCACTCGACCACAATAGTTTGATTAGGAGTCGAACGCAAAACAGGCGCAACATTTAAATCATCTTCTACCCGAACCTCATCATCAAATCGACACACAGTAGACCTTGCTGACACGCCCGCATACAACCGCACCGCATCCAAAAGAAGGACGTCACATGTTGACGCGCATCCCCTCGGCCCGAAGCACCAGGCCGCGAGATTTGCGACGGACAAACACTTTTGGCACGCCCAGTGGGACTTGTTAAAAACTTATGGTGGAAACTAGGGCACAGGCAAGGCTTAAAAACAAAACGGTCGAAATGACTTCCGAGGCTCCTAAGTCTACCTCACCAATCACTGTCACCGAGATCGAACACGCGGTCAGGACCCCGAACTGCGGTCCAATAACGACGGATCGCACGGCCGAGTACATGGGTGAGCAAGCCGTTGTCAAAGATCTGATGGCAAAGCAGGCTTACAGGATCGAAACATCCTTCATGGCCGCAATGGACAGATTCTCCTCGGAGCTACGGACGCTTTTTCAGAAGAAGATGCCGGTCACATCGTCCGCGACACCTCCCAGAGCCGGGCAGAGAGGCCAAGAGCGGGAGAGATTCTCCTCGGAGCTCTGGCCGCACCCAAGCGCCAAATTACGGCCAGCATTCACAGCCACCGACAAACAGCTGGGGGCAGTCCCAGTCAACATGGGTAAATCCCGGACCGACCTACCCGGCAGAGACGACGTACGGCCCACTCCATGCTTTGGCAGTGTCACTGGGGCAAAGCAGCCCCACATAGTCCGCGGTCCAGCAACTCGGCCCAGTGCACACTGTGGCCATCCAGACCCATCCCGTCCCAAGCAACTCGACAGCTACTTCGACACAGCAATACGGTCAGAGCAATCCGAACGTTTCACCATTACACATGTCGTTATTGCCGTCAAGCTCCGAATTTCAGTACGGTTTGGCCGTTCCAACAACAACGCATATGAACCCCGGTCAAACCTACGGCGCATATCTGGTACCACCCAGCTCAGTCGCAACGGCCGAATCCCCCGTTCAAGTGGCCCAGCAGGTAAGGCCGCAGAACGAGGGGCAACAAGTCCCACGGCTAGTCACGACCCAATAAGAGGTACCCCCTCAGGGGCTCCGATTCGAAGACGTCCGGCGAATGATCGAGGACGCCTGGCTTAGAGGCGCCCGGAAGCGCCAAGGTATACCAAACCATACCCGCCAGAAATTGACCGAACCCCTCTTCCTCGGAACTACCGGTTGCCAAAGTTCATTCTATTCTCTGGGGATGGGCAGACCTCTTCCATCGAACACATAGGCCGCTTTACGGCCCAGTGCAGGGAGGCCGATTCGGACGCCCAGAAGCTCCATTTATTCGTTCACTCTCTGACCGGCGCGACCTTCTCGTGGTTCATAAACCTTCCGCCGAATTCGGTGAGAGATTGGTCTGACATGGAAAGGATATTCCACGAACATTTCTACCAGACCAAGGATGAGCCAGGCTTCGGACAAATCACCTTGCGACTACCTGCAGCGGTTCAAAACGTGTAGGAATTGGTGCCGCACAAACCTACCGGAGAGAGAATTTGTTAAGATAGCCGAAGAAGGGTTGGAATTCGAATACCGGAAGAAATTCCAGGGGATTGAATTCCGGGACATGCACGACTTGATCAACAAGGTGGACCGATACGCATCCTTGTTGAAAGAAGAAGTGCAGAAGAAGACGGCTTCAAAAGGGACTTACTATCGGAATCCCGTTGTCAGCTATACCGAAGCAGACAATCCCGCAGAGGTCGAGAGCGATGAAGTTGAGATGAGCTGAGCCGAAGTCAGCATAGACAAGCCATTTGTCTGCAAAGGACTTGTCAAGGCCGATAATAGCCGCACAAAGAGTCCCGACACCAAGTTCGCGACTCGAGAGACGAAGGCCTACACTTTTGATTTGACCAGGGCCGAAGCTATCTTTGACCTACTATTAACCGAGAAAAAGGTCAAATTGTCCTTCAGCCATAAAATTCTGAAACCCAAAGAGCTCAAAGGAAAGACGTTCTGCAAATACCACAGTTCTTGGTCTCACAACACCAATAATTGCCTTGTTCTGCGAGATGTCATCCATAAGTTGATAGATGAAAAAAAGCTTCAATTCCCAGAAAAGGCGGCCATGCAAGTCGACTCTAAGCCATTCCCTTCGCCTGTCATCAACATGGTCAATGCTCAGCTCCGGGCCGAATACAGGGAAGTTCGTCGTCCTTCAAAAGGAAAGGAGCCGTTGGCCGAACCAAAGCCGGTACCGTGCGGTCAGTGCAATTCTGAGATCGGTCAGCCCAGACCGTCGGAAAACAAGAGGAAGGCCATCGAGCCGTCTCGACCGGCTATGAGGAAATTCGGCGGCCAGTACGACTGTCGGCCAGCGAGAAGAGCTGTTTTCAACCGACTAGGGGCACGAGGCCCCAGTACCTCGGCAGGCCACAAAGACGGAGCCGCTCCTAGGCAGGTGAAGACTTTCAAACCACCAGTCGTAAGGGATGACCGTTGGTATCATGCTCGACCTGGGGGCAGCACGGAACCGTTGACGAAGACCCAACTGAGAAGGATGCAGAGGCAAGCTCAGCAGGCCAGGGTACAGACAGCCCAGGTCTTGGGGTTAAAACGACAAAAGAAGATGGCGGCTGCAGACGAAACACCATCCGCGCCAATAGTTCCCACTGCAGCAAAGGTCGCCAGCGCCAAGCCTCCAAGGGCGTGGCGCCCTAGGCAAGACAGTGATCCCCGCAGAATGGTGACAGTTTCGGTCGAGCCAAAGGCCACGGCCTTAGAGGGAGTAGATGAAGGCATCATCGATGTCTACCACACCAAACCGGACTGACCGGTTCGATTCGGCCGGTTCGGCTGGTTTTCGGTCTCATATGCCCAGCTCTAATTAAAATACTATGCATAATTTTTCCATCATAAAACCATGCTTATTATTTGAAAACAAAGTCCACTCACTAATAATCATAGCCGAGCCCATGGCTCACTTTCATAACTCACCCAAATCAATTAACCCATACTCATCTATTTCATAATTTTAATTATTAAAATAATATCCAAGAATTTTCATACGATAATATAAAACAATCTCAAAATCTCAACATAGTCAACATACTCAAATAACGGTCGAGACTCGTTAACAAGGTCATTCTAGTACTCCTCGAAGGGTGAAACTATCTCAAAAGACTCACTGTCAACCGAGGGGTCAAACGATCCAAACTTGGTCAACAAGGCCCGTGGGACTCACGACATCCTATCACAAATCCGAGAGTCCCTAAAAGTTCCAATATGCCTAGGACACATGTCTCGAGAGTTTGGTCTAGATCAGACGGTCGGATTACTCACAATCAGACGGTTACTGTAAACTAAGCCCTAAGGTTGGCATTTTCGGAGTATCTGGCACTCCATTTTACAATTTGTTGAATCCTATATGATCCTGGAATTACTTAGAGCAACATACATGAATTCGTGTTCGATCCAACGGTCCAAACCTATCAAACTCGGAAATCGCACACTAGGCAAAATCTGTTCGACGCTCAAACGATATCCAAATTTATATCGGAGCATACCGTCGTGCTTGGGACAACATGAGGAGTATTTTAGGAGCCTAAGACCAGCCAAATAGTGGCCACACGCCGCCACACGCGCCGACAGCTCGTTGGTGCCCAAAGCGATTCCGACAATCGGAGGCCAAAACTTCCATCGCTTAATTAACCGCCAAAATGCAGAAATTGATCCTAAACCACACCACCACCAGCTAGAACACATTAAAAGGATGATAAATCATACCTAGATCGTAAGATTTGATAGCCAAAATCACCGGAACGAGCTTCGAAAAATCTGGGTAAAAATCGGCCGTGTTTCTGGAATTTCCAGTGATCGTGGTGGCTGCCAGCATCGGGGATGGAGCGGGATGGAAGGAGAAGGAGCTGGCGGTCCTTTTGGGACTGGTTCCACCCCAAGCAATGGCCGGAGGAAGCGGTGGAGACGATAAAACCGTCGCTGCTGTGTGTGTGGGGGGGGGGGGGGGGGGGGGGGGGGGCCGGCCGGAGCGGGGGGGGGAGGGGGGGAGAGAAGTAAACCAATGTCAACTTATTTATGATTATGTCACTGAGTGTAATTTGATCGTAGACTCTGCAAAAATTTTCGGCAGAAAGTCTTGGTCTTTAGTAAGTGGGCCCGGCATCGGTGTAATGTCAGAAATTTCACAGGATTTGTTCCAGGTTCCAAAGAATTATGGGCGGTTCCTATCACTGAGTCGCCTGTACCATGGAGTAAATGAGCTAATGGACTAGCTGCCATTGCCATGAAGGACTAAGCTGCTACTTTTGCTAAGTTGGAGAAGAAGATTGTACAAATGAGGTATATCTCATCTTCCAAAATAGATCTAGGATTTCTTGCACTTGCGTGTGTTTCTTCGTAGTGGTGGGTTTCTGGGTGAACAATTTCTGGTTTGCAGATTTGTTATTTTTTGGGTATGTGTTCTTGACAGTTGACTAGTCATCGCATGATATTCATGCATTTTTGGGTTTGTGTTCTTGTGGTGGACTAGTCATCATTATCTTCTATTTGCTGTTTATTTGATTATGATGTTGTCACACACTTTCACCATAGTTATTGCTAGCACAGGGGATGCCTTGATTGACGAGTCCTTCTGAGTGCCTAGGTTGTTACTAGTAATCTTCTAGGCTTGTAGGTGTAGATTGTTATGCTCTGTGTGTGTGTGTGTGTGTTCTTGGTTATGATTTTTCATGACTAAGAAGCTGACTAGTCATAATTATACTTAGTCAAGTTTTAAAGTGTGTGAATATTGTTGTGTCTGTTTGAATAACATTTAAATTTACCCCTCGTCACCTAAATACCATTTTCACTCCTTCATTAATTTTTGTTAATAAAAGTGTATCTTTTAGGGGTACACATAGTCCATATAGTAGTAAAGTAGCAAATGTTATTTCATTTTACACTAAAGAGGAGATAAATTACGTGCTATTATAACGACTTACCACTACATAGAGTTCTAAACATAGCCCATCTGATAGTACATTCCCAAAAAATTGGAGCAATTATAGAATAGTATGGTAGTATAGTCACGTGGTATAGGTTGTAAATGTGTTATAATACACGTCGATATTTATTAATACTATTCCTTCAAAATGGGAAATATCAACCATGTCGTTCATCCATATTATAACACGTGTACCACTATTACCGTACCATTCTATAATTTCTCACTAAGTTGATCAACTTTACTCTCAAAATAATGGAAAAGGTTTATTACGCAATGGTTCAGTTACCACAAAATGAAACAGGCTTTTTTTATGGAGTGAACTTGGACCAAACCATGGTAAGGTTGGGTTTGGAAATACAAATACAACAAATTACATTCGAGCATGTTCTATCCTTTAGACCTTCTCCAACCCATGAGAGGCTAAACCCAAATTTTCCACCTCCAAAAAGTAACTATTTAGGTTTTGTCCGGACTCAAATCAGTTTTTCTCCCAACTGTCCAGACTCAAATTTTAAGTCTACAACTTTATTAAATTATTTAAGAATGGTTTAAGTCTAATCTTTTTTTTAATGGAAAAATTTTCTTCATTTAATCTTTTTAAATAACGTCATAATTTAATTTTTTTGAACAATTTGACCTAAAAAAATTGAAATTCCACAAATATAATTTTATTCCAAAAGAAGACACACAACATAAAAGAAAATATTATGTTGACCATTGGATCTAATTTAGATTAATTTAAAATATTATTTTGACCGTTGGATTTAAATTTCAGTTGTTGGATCTTTTTTTTACCGTTAAATAGCTTAGATTTAATCTATAACGTTGATTTAAAGTTATTATTAGAATTATAAAATTAAAAAAAAAAATTTGAATTGCAACGGACACTTAAGCAGGAGCCGACACGTGGCATGTGCTGCTTCAGGCCTGCAGACAAAGCCACCAACGTTGGCCCCAGTGTCTTTTCTAATGCACATGGGTTGTGCTATCTATTGTTGGGCTCCATTGAATAGTTTTGGGTCCAGACAATACTTGGACTGGTATTTGGGTCCAATTTTGAGTTTTCCCAAATTTTGGCCCCTTCATTTTCTTGAATTGTGAGAGATTTTGGGCAATAATTTGAGATATTTTGGGTTTAGCCTCTTGGTTGGAGATGGCCTTATGGAGTGAAAGGACCGCACTGTTGTAAATTGGATCAATATGCTTCACGAAATAGATATCTTTTGCTCCCAAATAGTATGGTCCTTGCTACTTAATGGTCTCCACATTACCACAAAATTCTAGTACTGGCACACCAGGGGACCCTAGGAGGTGCCCTCTTATTGAAGGGATTAATAAATATGGGCTATTGAACTCTCTCTTTCAAATTAAAGTCTTTTTTTTCTCTTCTTTTTTTCCATGCAGTGCTAATAACTTTTTCCAACCGACTGCATATTGAATATCAATAATGTAAACAAATATTTATGTTGATCATGGTAAGGGTCCTTGTATATGTTAGACATTGTCTGGAATACAATACAATTCTTTAACATCTGGTAAGCGATTGGCAACCATTGGGTATCGTACATGATATTTTCTTGGGAGCTTTTGAAAAAGGCTAAAGGAGAGAGAATATTTTGAAAAGAAGCCAAAATGGACAAAAATGCCCTTATTTATTTTTGGATTTCCTAAGGAATCCCTTACATTTGCATATCTTTGGTTTGAAAGTTGAGAGGTTTTTCTTTTTTTTTTGGAAAAGTTTTGGTTTTTTCCAAAAATGAAATTTTTTGTGTGGCTATAACCTAAATTTACTTATTTTCTTTGCATCGAGGGTTTTTGAGATGAAATCTAAACCACAAAGAAATCAAAGACAGTTTATAAATTGGAAACCATATCAAAGTATAAGATGAAGAGCCGCAAGAAATGGGCTCTCGATCGATGAACAAGTGGTGTGGGTCCTAATGTTTATTAAATATCCAGGCCAATATATGGCTAATATTAGGGAATTATCATTTAATTGATAATTATCTAAATTAAATGGATATTGTCGACAATTACTTGACATTAAAGGTAATTAGATAATTGATTCTAATTTATTCTAATTTAGGTCTTTGTTATTTTTTAAGGTAAACATATTTTGGCACTCCCAGTGGGACTTCTAATACACATATTGATGACAATTTATATTGGTGTATGAGGTACACAAAGGGGTTTTTTTTACTGTTGGTCCCTCTCTTATCAAACATGGGTTTCAAGTGCTATTTAAGTCAGTCCAGTCCAAGCCTACTAAACACAGCCTTAGACACCTCCACTCCAAAAGGGAAGGGGCAAAAGCAAAGGCAAGGTAATGTTTGACACTATTCACATGAATAGTTGCAGCGTTGCCTTTTTTGGTTCCACCCCAAAGGGCAAGCGCAAGGGCAATGGAAAACACTATTCACTTTACTTTATTTTCTATTTTATTTATACTTAACCATTAATTTTGATAAGCTTTTTAAATATAGTAAATTTGGCTTACACCCTTCAAATTCAATTTGCCATACCTAAAATCCTTCACTTTTTGTTCCTATAAATAATACCCAATTTGTATAAGTAAAAGCCCAAGACTATGATCCAACTCAATAAGTTACCTAATTAAGCATAAAATCTGATTTATTGTACTTTTCAAGTTCCAAAAATACCCTCAACTAAGCCATTATTGCATTTTGTATATTAATGTAGGAATCGATATGGAAACAGTTTTTAATTGGATTGTATATAATGACAGATGTTGAATTTGGAAAGATCTCCAAATTGTTGTAATGGATGTAGGAATTAATTTTGGAACATTTTAAAAAAAATTTAACAATAAATTCAAATTTGGGTAATCGGTTTGTTTAATAAAATGTTTATGTTATTTTCTTTTTATGAATTATACATGACTAATAATCCACTTTATAATTGTTTATGAATAAAACT
>NW_007362501.1:170662-196583 GCF_000346735.1 Prunus mume
TGTCATTTCAGCAGTAACATGACCAAACCAATGAGGGCCTAGAACTAGGGTATTTTCGAGCAAATGAAGGACATTTTCATCCAGGTTCTTCTGGATGGATGGAGCTTTCTCTGAACCTTAATAGCATGATTATCCACTCCTGCCCTAGTAATATAGGCAGGAGGAACAGAAGAGGAAGACTGGGCACGGGTTTTTGGAGAAGACATTTTTAGGAGTTTTGAGCTGGAACAAAGCAGCACGGGGTTTTGGAGAAGACATTTTTAGGAGTTTTGAGCTGGAACAAAGGAAGTAATAAAGAAGGATTAAGGTCTTATCAAAGAAAAGGGGGGAAAGGTTCTGAGAAATCTAAAAAGAGTCGAAGTTTGAAAGAGTTAGGTTTTCGAATGAACAAGAACTGTGGTTTTCAATTTTTTTAAAAGCTCAGAAACGTGGGAAGGAGAAGCCAAGGCGTCATCTATCGATAGCTAGCTAGTAACTACCTAGTTTCCCATGAAGTCTGGCTCAGTAGACAAGACGTGGCCAATGTGGGGCAATCGAAACGGAAGATAGTGGCGCGCAACTTTAATGGCCAATTGATTCAATCTGAACCGTTAAAAAATTGAAAACCGTTCCAGAAAACAGTTCAGATTCAAAGGGGCTTTGTTTGGGCCAAAATGTACACCCCCAGCCCAGCGATGCAGCCCAAAAAACAAAGCTCAGAATCCAAGCCATTTGGGCTTTTTAAAAATTGGAACCAAGAAAAGGGCCATATCTAAAAATGAGCAGTCACCAGAATCTTTTAAGATTGGGCCAATTTTCAAATAACACCTAGCCCATTTCTTTTTTTAGAAAAGGGCCATTTAGACAAAAAAAAAATATTTGGGGCCTTTATATCCACTAAAAGAAAGAGAAATTACCCCAACCCTTTTTACGCCATCTAATCTCTACCTCAGAAAGATTGACAAAATCAAAAAATCTTTTCCTAAACAAACCCACCTGACTAACTAGAGTTGAAAAAGTCAAAATTTTCAACTATTACAGAGAGGTTGATAGGAAATTAATGAAGGAAGGTTTTACAGAAAGACTTCTCTATTTTTACCTAGCCAAAAGAAGAAAGGTCAGAATTTAGCTCTGCACCAAAACAGGTGATCTTCCCAAGAGATAAACAGGCTACAATCTCAAGAGATAAGTGGGAAGCAAGGGAGTTGTTCAAACAAGAAAAGCAAACTGACCATCATGTCAAATGGTGCTCTTTCTCTTTACCAAGAACAAACAGAGAACAAAGAAGAGTTGGTTCCTCTTTTCAGAAAAGCGAGGAAAAGACCTCCATGAAAACTGATTATTGATGGCTCTTATCTGGCAGAACAGATAAAATCCCTTTTTCTTTGACATTTAAAAATAGAAAGATCTTGATTTTTAGAAAATCTACCTCCCATTTTAAAAGATTAAAAATCTCACTCCAGCGTTTTCTATAAATATGAGAGGAGAAGAACAAAAAAGAAGATGAATCAAAGACAAACCCAAAATGATCACTTGATCTAAAAAAAAAAACTTCAAACAAACTGGAGCAACCAAAAGCTCATTGAGCCACAAGAAAGAAGCCCATTACAAATCAAAAACTTCTAGTTTTAGTTCAAACTTAGAGAAATAAGTCATTCAAAACGAGATCTCTCTCGTTACAAATTTGGTTCAACAAAAGCTAAATTAAGCAGGGTTCGGGTTTTTTTTATTTAACAAATATGAAAATCTCAACAAATTATGGAGAGCCCTGATCAAGCAAAACAGGTACCACAATGCAATTCCAACTTAGTAATCCTCAAGTCCAGCCACTTCTGCTCCTTTCAGATTGAAGAGGCCGCAATTCTGCCAGCTCAAAAAGCCTTCTAGGGCTTGAAATAGATTAAAGCTCTGTCAAACTCGAACGTTGGTATCGATTTACAGCTGAAACTTAGCAGTTGAAGTTGTTGACAGTCCAATCTAGCACAAGCATACCCAATCCAGCTCGGACTAGAAGCATTCTATCCGGGAAGAAATTGAAGTCCAGCCTTTTCTTTGTCTTTCTAGAGTTGGTTTTTCCCTTTTGAGTTTTGTAAAAGGTAGTTCCGCCTGAAAACAGTTCACTTTCTTACCATTTATTCGAGCCAGAACTACCAATCTTGTACTGTGAAAAATTGTGAAGTCCTTAACAGTCTGAGGAAAGAAAAGAACTTACTTGAGAGATATTCCTCACCCAAATTCACACTCGTTTGTTTAGAAATCAGTAACTTGGAGCGCAAGTTATCTATTTTTAAGAAGTCTGCTAGGATTCTTCATTACTAGCAGTGGCACGCTCGCACACTAAAGAAAGTTGACTTGTTAACCAGTTAATGTTTCTCAAGGCAATTGGGAACTTTACCTTACCATCACAGGAACAAACTTAAAACAGGTGAACACCACCCATCTTTTATCTCTCTCTCTCTCTCTCTCTCTCTCTCAAAAAGCTCCATCATATCCTCTCAAGCTAAGTTGAAACCATAGCCATAGCCACAAGCAACAGATTATCTTCACCCAAACTCAAGCATCTCTAGCACCAAGCCAAGCACATGCATTCTCATTTGCTAAACTTGTGGGTCTTTAGCTTCCACACTCCAAGCTCTCATGCCAAGCCTAGTAGTTGTTAATGTATGCATTTTGAGTTTTTCTTTTGGCTTCCCTTGACAATTTTGTAATAGGATTTATATTATTTTTATCAAGCCTAAGTTTAGATTAAGAATAGATTCTCTACGTGTTCTTAACTAACAACTATCCAATGGAGGTTCAAGCAAATTGACAAAGGTAAATTGTGCATTGCATCACATTGCATTAAATTGATTTCATAAAATGATGACTAGTCATCTGTTTCTCGTATGACTAGTCATACTTGCTCTGTAGGATTTCCAGCTCGATAACCAACTATTTTGTCTTATTCTCCTTTCTCTCTCTGTTGCCATGTGTTAATTCAGACCTAGGGAATTTTTTAGTGTAAAGGCCAAAGGATTCCTGAGTTGGCAACTATCACTTTTGTAGGCAAGTTTTGGAAAGTTTCTCTGTAAACTTTCTCTTCTTCCTCAAGTGTAACCTTCATATTTTTCATCTTTGAGTTTTCCAAAATGTTACTTTTTGAAAACTGCATTTGAAATATGAAAACCTCATCTTGCTAGATCAAACACTCTCTCATATATATCTAGGTCAGATTCAAGATTGATTTCTTCAAGAGTATGGTTTCTTGACGAAATTGGTCATTCTCCTTGGAATCCAAATTTTGGTTTCTATCTGAGTTAGAGCTTGCAAGCTGGTGCCATGGGATGAATGAGCCGGAGAAGGAGCTGCCATTGGCATAAAGAATTAAGCTTCAAGCTTTGCTAAGTTGGAGAAGAAGATTGCACAAATGAGGTATAGCTCATCTTCCTAAATAGATCTAGGTTTTTCTTGAGCTTGCTTGTGTTCCTTTGTAAGAATCTTTTTCTACTTAGTGGATTGCCTGGTCGGTTGATGACCCCCAGTTTTCCCAATGGTGGGTTTCTGGGTGAACAATTTCTAAGTGCATCTCTGTAATTTTTCTGGGTTTGTGTTCTTGGTAGTTGACTAGTCATCGTATGAATTCTGGGTTTGTGTCCTTGTAGTTGACTAGTCATCATTATCTGCTGTTTGGTGTTTACTGGATTATGATGATTTCACACAGTTTCACCGTAGTTGTTGCTAGCACAGGGGATGCCTAGATTGATGGGTCCTTCTGAGTGCCTAGATTGTCACTAGTAATCTTCTAGGATTGCAGGTACATTGTGGCATGCTCTGTGTGTATTCTTGATTGTGACTGTTCATGACTAGCAGTTGACTAGTCATAAGTGTTTTTGGTCAAGGTCTAAAGTGTGTGAAGATTGTTGCATTTTGTTTAAGTGTCGTAAACTTTACCCCTCATCACCTAAGTACCAATTTCAATTGGTATCAGAGCACCAGCTCTTAACATAAATAAAGAGATCCTTTGGGTGCTAATTGGTATTAGGTGTGTAAACATAAAAATGGATCAAATTGCTCCTTATATTCATGATGAGCTTGCCTTGTTTGTTAAGAAATATAGAAGGGTTGTCAAAGATAAAACCAAAGTCACTAGGAATTGTCAAAATCTTCCTAGTTCGTCTACATTTGTGTCTCAAGACATTGTTTTTAAGGAGAGGAATTTTTTGAACTCTTATGGCTTTAGGGAGGACAAAAGTTTGAAAGGTCTTGTAAAATGCTATCTATGTGGCGGTGCTGGTCACATTGATGTGGAATGTGCAAATAACCACATGACAGAGTCTAATGAGAGAGAAAATTCAATTAGTGCACAATGGAGTGATAGTGATAGTGATGATTCCAACAACTATATCACTTCATCTTATGAAGAAGCAAATAATTTTTCCCTTGTTGGTTCTGTTCATAACTCTAGCCTTGCTAGAGTTCATGTAGTTAAGGAAGAATGTGTGTCTAAAGATGATAGGCAGGATGACCAGTCATATAGGGAACAAGATGACTAGTCATACAAGGAACAGGATGACCAGTCATACAGGGAACTATGTGAAAAGTATGATATGCTTTTCAATGAAACCTGTAATTTCAAAGAACAGTCACATGATGGAAGAAAAAGTCAAGGAACTTGATGAACTGAATGAAACTCTCAAAATGGCCAAAAAGAAGTTGAGTGATAGCTTGTACGAGAATGAAGTTGACATGTATGAATTGTATCATAAAGTTAGCACTCTTGAAAAAGAAATTTCTTATTTGATTAAGAAGTTGAATGTACTTGAAAATGACAAATCCTAGTTTCTTCATAGACTGATTTTATTTGAGTTTGAAAAGTCATTAGTTGAGCATGAAAAGGTAGTCGTGCATGATAAGTTTGTGGTTGAAAATTTTGTTTCGCAATGCATGTTATTTGAGAAAGACATTGAGTTTCAAAACTTGCTTCAGATGATAAAATCACTTGAAAACAACATGGTTAAACAATCTGAATCTTTTGATGCTTTACAATTTGAAAATATAAGATTGGAACATGAACTTAAGTTGGAAAACGAAAAGATTCAAGGTTTAACCATTAGTGCTAGAAAAATTGATAAAATGCTCAATTTTGGAAAATTGTTTAATGATAAACGAGGTTTAGGATATATAAATGAGTCTTCTACACCTTCATCATTTGAGACAATCTTTGTTAAAGATGAGTCAACTCAAGAAGCTCCAAAATTTGTTCATGGTCTCAACTTGGGTTTCGATTCCATAAATATTTTTTCTAAGGGAAAGCTGTCTCCTCCACAATCCAAATTTGTGCCTACCTGCCACCATTGTGGTGTGAAAGGACACATTCGACCTAGGTGTCATATCCTTAGGATTAAGTCTCAAGTTTCCAAAGAAAGTGAGTTTAAGACTCATGTGTCTATCTTTTAAGGGGTATGCGGCTATAAAGTCTGTGGTTTGTATAAGAGATAAACATTCTTCACTTGCAAAATTTGGTTTTCAACAACCAAAAAGGTTCATTCCTATATGCCATCATTGTGGCACATTAGGACACATTAGACCAAAGTGTTTTGAGCTTAGGAATTTTGGCAAAAGCCTTTTGTTCATTTCAAGAAAGTAAATGATGACTCACTTCAAACTCAAGTGAATGATCTTCTTTATAAAGTTGTCAAAATTCCTAACGTGATCTCTTTGCCTCATAAAGTCTCGAAAGTGAAGCAAGTTTGGATCAAGAAGGAAGACCATGTTCTTCCTCATGTTGGTGACTAGTTTCTTTATCTTATGTATCTACATCATTCTCTTGCTTGTGTGTGCTTCATGGAGTCTAGATACATTGTCATGCATTTGCACCTTCTTCTTTTGTTTGATTAAGATTCATTTGTTTTTTTTTTTTTTTTAAATGTGGTCATTGCATGCATGTCTTTCAATCATCTCTCTCATAGCGCTTTGAATATTGGGTGATCAACAAAATTTCATGTTCTTTTGAACTTGTTCACATTTATCTTGTTGGTATTGTCCAAACCTTTTCCATTGGTGGCAAGGAATACATCTTAGCCATTGTAAATGACTTCTTTGGGTTTATTTGGGTCTCATTCTTGCTTGAAAAATCAAAAATCTTTCAAAGGTTTAAATTTGTCTGCCATCTTTTACAAAAGGTCAAGATGACTAGTCATCTGCCTCTTGTTAGAATTAGAACAAATCATGATTCTGAGTTTGAGAATTCTCAGTTTCTAAAATTTTGTGAGGAGAGGGGAATTAAGCATGAGTTCTCTGCATCTACTACACCTTAGGAAAATGGTGTTGTGGAGAGAAAAAAAAATAGAGTTCTTGTTGAGATGGCTAGGGTGATGCTCAACAGCAAAAATTTTGCTAAACATTTTTGGGTTGAAGCTGTAAATACAGCTTGTTACATCTCAAACAGGGTGTTTTTGAGGTCTGGTACCAAACAAACTCCCTAAGAGCTTTGGAAAGGTAAGAAACCCAATGTGTCTTATTTTAGAGTCTTTGGTAGCACATGTTATATCTTAAGAGATAGGGAACATCTTGCTAGTTTTGACTCTAAAAGTGACAAAGGAATTTTTTTTGGGCATTCCACTTCAAGCAGAGCCTATAGAGTATACAATTATAGGACCGGAACCATCATGTCAATATTGATGATTTTATTGCCTCTACTAAGATGACATTAGATGAGGATAGTCTTTTATCTACTATGCTTGAGGGAGAATCTCCAGGTCTAGATCTAGTGGTTGACCTGTCAACCTTTAGCAAACCGGTTGACCTATCAACTCCTGGCAATTTTGTTCCAATTGACCTGTCAACTTGTCATAATCAACCTCTGAATCCCAACTCATCTGTCCCTGTTGAAAACTCTCTATAAAAGCATGATAGCAAGCCTTCTCTACTTGACTGCAAGTAGACCTGATATTTCTTATAGTGTAGGAGTTTGTGCTAGGTTCCAAAGTGATCCCAAAGAGTCTCATATATTTGTTGTCAAAAGAATTATAAAATATGTGAGTGGAACCATTGATTTTGATTTGTGGTATACCTATGACACTAATGTCAATCTTGTTGGGTATAGCGATGCTGATTGGGCTGGGTGTAGTGTTGATAGGAAGAGTACTTATGGGGGAGTCTTTTATGTTGGCAAGAATCTTGTTGCTTAGTAGAGCAAAAAACAAAACTTTGTGTCATTATCAACTACTAAGGCTAAGTTTGTTGCAGCTAGAAGTTGCTGCACACAACTCCTCTGGATGAAGCAGATGTTGGAGGACTATGGTATTTCTTAATCATCCTTCCTTATCTACTGTGATAATATGAGTGCAATCAATATTTCAAAAAATCTAGTTCAACACTTTAGAACAAAGCACATAGACATTAGGCATCATTTTATTAGAGATATTGTCGAAGATAACATTTTAACATTAGAGTTTGTTCTTTCTGAGAAACAACTTGCAGACATACTCACCATGGCCTTGGACTCTCAGAAACATGTCACCTTTAGACAGTCAATTGGCCTTTGCTCAATTGATTGATTAGCATGTATGTTCCTTGTCTTCAGCACATTTCAAAACAGTTGACTAGTCATCTTGCATGTAGTTGACTAGTCAAGTCCAATTTTTTAAAAAAAAAATCCTTTCAAATTGATATGCTACTGTTTCACATCTCTCATCTCTAATGGTGTGAAGGTTGAATGTTTTTGTGCTTTGCCTGACTTGTGCATAATCCCCTTTCTTGTTTAGAGCTATGAGATGAAACTTAATTCGTGCTATCTTATCCTTTTGGTGAGCCAAGTGTCTATGCTTCATTTTGGACTGTCATTGTTATAATCTCTTAGCTTATCTCACTCTCTTAGCCAATCTATTCAATAATTAAAATAAAATAAAAAAGGGAAGTGTGACCAATGTAGTCACAGATCTAGGAAGGTATAAGGTGATATGATTGAAGCATCTAGAGCAAAGAGCAGTAAAATTGGGTCATTCAAGCACTTATGTCTGGGATGTGCAAGTGAAACAATATAAATCATCAAATATTTTGTCAATAGAGAGTGATGATACTTGAACTTTGAGCTTATATTCTGATCATGTCATAAATTTTCATTGCAAACATGTCTCCCCAAGAGAGATAAGATATCATTCCTTATGTCCCTTAGCTCTGAGCCTCCCTATTCTAAAATATGCCTTGTCTCTGAGCATGAAATGCAATTCATATTCTATCTCTCAGAGTTGGTTGTAAATGTTACTTGCATAGGCTTTTAATTCTTTCCTTTTTAATTCATGTGATTGAAGACTTGGCCTAGACAATGAATGTTGAACATCCTTGATCACTTGATATGTTTGCTAGTTCTTATCTGTGTATTAGCAAAGTCCTTCATCTTCTATAAGGTCGATACTAAACATGTTGCTTATTGTGATCACTGCTCTGCTTGACTAGTCACTATTTGCATACGCTGATTGTGGTTGACTAGTCATCATGTTCTATTTTCGTTTCTGACCGCGTCTCTTCTCTCTTATTCCTTAGCTATGTCTCTAGCCGTCAAGTCATGTTGTATATGCTTAATAGGGATCTTGTGCCTTTTTGGTAAAATTAATTTTCACTCTCTAAGAAAGACCATTGGTTATGAAACAAAGCACAAAGGCTCACTTGTCTTCTTCTTGTCTCATTTACACCTTCTGTTTCAACACTGGTATTGTGTTTATATGTGGTCGTGCTTGGATGACGCTACTTTGGTCTATGACCAGTCATCTTAATAAGTTGTGTTCCCACATTCAATGATTTAGCCTAAAATAATTCTTGAAATCCTTACGAGTTTGCTGTGCTATATGAGTTTTGGATTGTTGGCTAATTTATTTTGTTGAGGGAGTTTCTTTGAGATGCATGTGTTTTGGCAACATTCTTGCTGCTTGTTTTTATCATTTTCATACGTCAATGTTGCCTTCCTAAGCCTTCTCTCGGTTGATTTTCTCTCTTTTGTTCTTGGTTGTGTCTATGAGGTTGTTGGTCTTTTGATGTCATCTCAAATTTAGACTTGCGTGACTAGTCCATTTCACTAGTCCACTCTCTTCTTCTTGTGCTTTTTGGAAAAGCTATGTTGTGTTTTTTGGACAACCTAGATACTTATTTCTTGTGTTCTTTCTCACATGTCCTCAATTTTGAGAAAAAATTTAGGGTTCATCTTGCTTGGTGACTTCTTCAAATTTGACAATGATTGATGCCTTAAATTTTGATATCTTGGTGCTCTGCCTTGATTTTTCACTATGGTGCGTAAAGAAAAATTCATTGGTTGTCTTTTGTTTTGATAAATATGTTGCTTAAACTCTATCTTTTTAAGGGAGTTTCTTTATGTGTAATGTGTACACATTGAAATTAAATTCAGCCACTTGATTTTAATTGCTTTAGGTATGATTCCTTGCAACTTTTGCTACATTTCTTATTCTCTTTAGCCTGATGCACTTTTGTGTTTGTTGGCTATTTATGGAAAGTTTGCTGGATTAGTACATCAAATGTTAATTCCTTTATGTTATATGATACTCAGGGGAAGTATTTTTGGACAGGTTGGGTGATATATTTTTGTAATCACATTGTGGGGATCTTTTTGCTTGGGTAGTCTGTGCAACTTGATACGGGGAGTTGTCTTGTATTGTTTTGAACAAACGTTGTTTTGCTTTGTAATCAAACTGTGTCATGTGCATATTGTTCAAATTTGATTATGTGACTTGTGTTTAATTCACTTGATTACTGTTTCTCTATATTTTCCTTTTTGCTCTTTCCTTATCAACAAGGGGGAGAACACTCTCAACCCCATATTGCATATATTGCATATTGCTTCAAATTTCTGTGATATAATATGCTTGTCTTGTGCCTGGGAGTTTGGTTGTCATTTTGCAGGTACTTCATTTCATCATCTCCCTAGGTTTGGTTTTGGGTTGAGTGTATTTAGAGAGTGTGTTATCAAGGAAAGCCAAAAATGGGCAAATTGTTAATGTATGCATTTTCAGTTTTTCTTTTGGCTTCACTTGACAATTTTGTAATAGGATTTGTATTGTTTTATCAAGCTCGAGTTTATATTAAGAATAGATTCTCTACGTGTTCTTAACTAACAACTATCCAATGGAGGTTCAAGCAAATTGACAAAAGTAAATTGTGCATTGCATCACATTGCATTAAATTGATTTCATAAAATGATGACTAGTCATCTATTTCTCGTATGACTAGTCATCCTTGCTCTGTAGGATTTCCAGCTCGATAACCAACTATTTTGTCTTATTCTCCTTTCTCTCTCTGCTGCCATGTGTTGATTCAGACCTAGAGAATTTTTTGGTGTAAAGGCCAAAGGATTCTTGATTTGGCAGCCATCACTTTTGTAGGCAAGTTTGGAAAGTTTCTCTGTAAACTTTCTCTTCTTCCTCAAGTGTAACCTTCATATTTTTCATCTTTGAGTTTTCCAAAATGTTTCTTTTTGAAAACTGCATTTGAAATATGAAAACCTCATCTTGCTAGATCAAACACTCTCTCATATATATCTAGGTCAGATTCAAGATTGATTTCTTCAAGAGTATGGTTTCTTGAAGAAATTGGTCATTCCTTTGAATCCAAATTTTAGTTTCTGTCTGAGTTAGAGCTTGCAAGCTGGTGCCATGGGATGACTGAGCTGGAGAAGAAGCTGCCATTACCATGAAGAACTAAGCTTCAAGCTTTGCTAAGTTGGAGAAGAAGATTGCACAAAGGAGGTATAGCTCATCTTCCTAAATAGATCCATCTTTTTCTTGAGCTTGCTTGTGTTCCTTTGTAAGAATCTTTTTCTACTTAGTGAATTGCCTGGTCGGTTGATGACCCCCAGTTTTTCCCAATGGTGGGTTTCTGGGTGAACAATTTCTGATTGCATCTCTGTAATTTTTCTGGGTTTGTGTTCTTGGTGGTTGACTAGTCATCGTATGAATTCTGGGTTTGTGTCCTTGTAGTTGACTAATCATCATTATCTGCTTTTGGTGTTTACTTGATTATGATGATTTCACACAGTTTCACCGTAGTTGTTGCTAGCACAGGGAATGCCTAGATTGATGGATCCTTCTGAGTGCCTAGATTGTCACTAGTAATCTTCTAGGGTTGCAAGTACATTGTGGCATGCTCTGTGTGTATTCTTGATTGTGGCCGTTCATGAATAGCAGTTGACTAGTCATAAGTGTTTTTGGTCAAGGTCTAAAGTGTGTGAAGATTGTTACGTTTTGTTTAAGTGTCGTAAAATTTACCCATCGTCACCTAAGTACCCATTTCAGTAGTATCTTGATTCACCAAAGCAAACTCTCATGCCAAGCCTATGCAACATTATTGCACCATCTACAACTCTTCGTCAACTTGCCAGAAACATCAGCACAAAACACACAGCCGCTGGAAGAAGAACAAAGTACTCCCCTAGGACGTGCTTCTCTCTTGAGATACTTTGGGCCCAGTTCTCGCTAACTCAAAAAAAAAGGCAACGAAGGCTTGATTCATCACTTTATGGTGGTCCAAGAATCAATAAGCCCAGATGAGCCTTCCGACGGAAAAATACCCCAATAGATGTTAACAACTTTTACCTCTCTGTGATCATGTTGAATTCGTATTAAAGCACGGGACATAAAGCCAATGGCTAATTAATTTAGAAAAGTGGAAAGTTTGCTAGGTTAGAATAAGGGTAAATCATGAAAAATCTTATTAAAGTATTGTTTCTCTCTCATAATAATGTCATCAAATAAATAAAAATTAAAGAATTAAGTATAGTTAAACCCATAGACATGTCAACTTTTGAGAGAGGTGGTGATGGTACACCTAGGGTTGTAAGCAAAAATGCACCCAACTTTTTTAGACCGCAAATAATAATTTCCTAAAATTAGTATAATATTTTTATTTCAAGATTTTCTCTACCGCCTACCCTTGTCTTGCTCTTATTCCTCTACGAATATCTTCATTGTCCAAGCCCAAGCCCAAGCCCAAACCAACAAGAAGTTATGACAATTTTCATTTTCAAGTCCAGTCTCTACTTTCCTACCTAAATATCCTTATGGATTTTCTTTTTTGGTCGAAAATATCCATGGATTGAGAATGAAACCAGCAAGATCTTCACATGCCACGTCCCAACAGTACAAAGTTGTTTCCTTGAAGTTTAGTACTATATCAATAACCTAACCAAAAGATTTGATATGGGGTTAATGGGATCCATCTTACCAATTCAATAAATAAATAAATAATAGAGTTAGCATTCATAAGTGCTATTTGATTTAGCTTCGATTGCGTATCGATTCATTGTAGCTACATTTTTCAAACTTCAGATTGCATACAAACCATAGTATGAAATATCAAGGATATTTCGGTTTTTTTGAATCACGGATATTTCAGAACATATTCATATACATATCCTATAAATATCGACAATATCGACGATAATATCGGAAAATATCGATGTCGATCATTTCGAAAAAAAAAAAGGAAAAAAAAAAGGAAAAAAAAGGGAGAAAAAAACACAAAGGGGATTTGAACCACTCCCATTTTACTCCTCCAACACCTTAACCACTATATCACTTATGTTTTTGTGATAATATACTAAAATATTTATATTCATATTGTTTTGTTTTGAATTCTTTTTGCAAGAATCAAATTTTTCACATGAGAATGAATCTTTGACATTTCCTTTGGGTGGCATGTTAATAATTACATTCAAAACAATTTTGGAGATTCATCATTTGATGACCACTCTTCACAATACACTTACTCTACACAGAGATGATGAAGATAGTGAAAAATCTGAACCTCATAAGAACTCTATGTGGTACTAAGTCACTCATATATCTTATCATGCAATGTATACAGTGTAAAATATTATAGTAAATCTTATATATAAATTATTATGGTGTGTTTAATCTTTTTTCATTAATTACTACATATTTTCTACACTCATAGTGTTTGCCAGCGCGCTATATAATCAACTTAAATAAGTTAAATCCATCATGCAATGCATTTCCTTCCAATTTTTTGTGATAAACTAATAGATAATTGACTAAATAAACATCCTCCAAAGTTTCAATAAAAATTTCCAAGTTTTTCTTACAGCTTCCGTGGTTTTTATTCAATTTTTATCGATATCAATAATATCCCGATATTTCCGTCGAAATTTCTGTGTTTTTGGACTACCGATATTTCCAATATCATCGATATTTTAGACCTTGATACAAACACAAGAATGGACACAAATATGAACCATCCAAACCAAATTTGGATACTTTGATAACTCTTATCAAATATGAACCAAGTTTTCTCAATACAACAGAAATAAAATTGAGATCACTGATACAGGTGAGTCAATATGATACAAGGGGACCGCACATATACAAGTCTATCGATCGAAACGTTAAAGAAACAAAAGTTAAAATTAAAGCGGGTCTTCATGGAAAAGTAAGATGTTTTATGAAAGCGGATTAGCTTCTGGGACATCATCAAGGATAAAAGGGCCTAACTTACCCGTCCTAAATAAGGTAAGGAATTTCTTTGATACCATCAAGCGAGCTTCAGACCCCTTATTGGGTATCTTTAGTGCCTTCTGCAGTGCTTCAAACTGCTGTTCTATAAGTACCTCCAAGTCACTCTCGTCTTCCATGTTGCCATTGAATTCTGACAGAGTCGAATACAGAGCACGCTGCACTTCAGTTACAAGATCCTGAAAAGCAACGTGAACAATACTAGTATTTTAAAAAGCATACAAACATAGCAAATAATGACCAAGTCACCAAGGATACTTATCTAAGCTGCACTTAAAAGTGTCAAAGAACTAAAAGTTAATTGCAAAGTCACAGATTACACGTGTGGAGGGAAAATTAAAATGGCTAGTGTGAGAGTAGCAGTGGTTAGTGAACAAATAAATTAAAACATATTCTCAAGACTTAAATACATGCTCCAGATACAGAACCTAAAATTACAAATTTAAAAGAAATCTCTTTGCTAATTATCACAAAGATAAGTAGTGAAATTGGATCTTATCATATCGTTGTTAGCAAACCGTTTACTTCAACCAACAATTTATTTCTCAATGACTGTCAAATATCTTTAGTACATAAAATCTAATCTTCACTTTCCCTTTGGAAGATCATTGATGGGTTACTCATTATTTGCTGTAATCTAAAATACGCTTTCTCCAAGTCAAAGCATAGTCGTAGTGAAATTATTAAAAGGAAAAAGAAAAAAACAAAAACTCATTATTATTTTCAGAAATCATACTAACTTCTCCTGTTACCGTTGAAAGTGAGTAAGCATCAGAGGTTTGAAATAATCAGCAGTAAAAGTTGGAGTATAATCAAGCATTGTGGTGCATAAAGAAAAATACAAACACGCATATGGTAATTTCCATTACCTCAACGTACAGCACATGAGACTTAGTTGGCAGCTTCCTCCTACTAGGTCGAAGATTTTTAAGACTGTAGTCAACTTTTTCCTCTGCTTCATATTGAATCCCTTCCATTCTCCTATTATTTGAGTTCTTCCAGTGAAAAGGTGTCCCTCGTGTATTTAAAACTGCAAGCAAGTATTGAGCAATTCGATCCTCCCCTACAACCGAATCCTTAATAGATCCTGCACGATGAGGTTCAGTGAGATGCAGTACACTGACAAAAGTAACAAGCATTTCCCCCTAAGTTTAATGATTCATCCCTATTTAAGATGTATGTGACAAATTTTCTTTTTTCAAATGGAAGTTGGAATGCCAAAATTTGATAGTAAGCTAATCAGAATTCATTAAACATGGATCTTAAACTACACAGAGAGGCGGTCTGACCCTATCCTTAAATTTCCTAAATACTGGACCGTTCTCCATTGAAGCCAACAGCTAAAAGCCATTAAGCTATTAAAGTACGAATTCGATTAATACAATGACAAGTGTACAACCAAGCCTATAAGGAATCTGAACAGAGAATAAAGGAAATTGCCAACAAAGTTGAAACAGACAATTTTCAAAAGAGAGATATTAAGGTGATTACCAAGCCAACAAAGTTGAAACAGCATGTATTAAAGTTGCATACATATAAAGGACTACAATTCCTAGAGAAACTTTCTAAGTCATGCCATCCCAACAAATGTAAGCCTAAAAAATTTAAAACACCTTTCAAATGCCACAGTAATAAGAAATTCCAGAGAATTTATCTGAGAAAGGACAAACCTGCAAGAGCTAGCTTTAATCCTGTCTCTATGTCCGGGATACTTGGAACCAACACACCTGGAGTGTCAAGAACATATATGCTAGGCTGATGAGCAATCTGCACATAAACAATTCAAAAAAGTTAGGGAAAAAGGAAGACGATTTTCCACCATCAAATCGGCGAGATGAAGGAAACAGAGGAATAGAGAACTATAAAAGAAGTATTAGAAGACAAAAGAAACAAACACTAAGAACTAGATAGATTAATTTTTCGTTTTCAAGATGAGAAGGGTCAAAAAGCCTTTTTTTTTTTAAGTATCTTATTCACCCGCTAGTCTGTATTTTCAGTTCAGCATATAATGAATAGGAAAAAAAAAAATCAATAAGAAAAATGACTTAACCTTGAATCCAGCAATGTCTTGAGTAACACCAGGTAATGGGCCCACTGTAGCTCGCTTCATCTTACCCTGCACTATGAAAGAAACTCAAACACTGTCATTCCTCAATGTGTATTGCCTGAACTCCATGGATATTAATAATTGAAACACATTTCCACCAATATAGGATTCACAACAACCTCCTCCAACATGAAGAACTTACCGGGAAAGCGAGAAGACGCAATCCGATGAATATTATTGATTAGAGCTGATTTCCCAACATTAGGAACGCCAACCACCATAACAAGCAGAGTAGGTTCCCTCGAAATGGCTTCCTTCAGTTTATACTCCACCAGCTCAAGAAGCTTTGATAAACCAGTGCACATTTCAGGGTTTTGAACCCAAAATAAGAAATATCAAATTGGAAGGCAAAAACAAATACCTTTGAAACAGAGCTCTTGCTGTGTGCATTCATGGGAAGGCAATCTTGATTGGACGATTCGAAGTACCGGGTCCATTTCTACAACAATTAAACCAATAAAAACTTCAACTTCAACAAAGAAAATGATAAATACAACTACAAAAAACAATAAATTATATCAACATTACTTGCATGATATTGGGGTTGGCGAGGTCCTTCTTGTTGAGGGCAATTAGGGAACGTTTGGAGCGGAGCTGGGGCTGAAGGTCTTGGTTGGCGGAGGACAATGGAATGCGAGCGTCACGGACCTCAATGACGAAGTCGGCGAGCTTGAGCCGGTCGCGGATTGCGCGCGTGGCTGCAGCCATGTGGCCAGGGAACCAATTTATGGCTCCACCTCCGGCGTTGAACCCCATTTCTCCCAACCCCATCATCCCCTTCTTCACCAATTTCTTTAACCCTAACCCCATTTCTCACTCTGCTGCAACAAGCCCTGAACTCAGGGAGGCTTAGGGTTTAAGCCTGGTTTCCAAAAGGTTTCCTCTCCCGAATTGAGTTTTCATAAAAATAGCCACAATTTACCCCACCATCATAAATGTCTATTTTTATAAAAACGTTTAAAAATGGTCAAAAATCCACCTAAATAAACTTAAATATCCTCGGAAATAAGTGTTTCCTCTTTGTATGGTAAACCAACTGCAATGGCAATATTTATAATTTATTTATTTGAGCAATTATTTTCTTGTAGAAATGGGAGCAAATAAGCTATGTTGATTCGTACTTTTTTTTTTTTTTTACATGAAATAAAAATTATACATCCAGTAATTCAAGAAAATTTCATTTCATTTCTGAGCATATGATTCGATGATGCCAAAGAGCCATGTTCTCCACATGCGCTTTCAAGTGTCAACTGAAGAAGATAGCACCCAACAACCATAGCAAATTGAAAGTAGACCACTTTTGTTTTTTCTTTAGGGTAAACTACAGTAAATCCCTCAACCTATAGGGCATTTGAGTCTATTTAAGTGAATTTTTGGCTATTTTTAAAAGTTTTAAAAAAAAATTGACATTTATGAAAGTGATGGGTTAGTTTTTGCTATTTTTTATTAAAACTCTCCCGAGTTTGGGTGTCATTTTAAATTTCTATTATTATTATTTTTTTAGACTAAAAGTCATTTTTGGTCCATATAGTTTATCTCTTTTACCATTAAACTTCCTGGAGTCTAAATTTCAAGCAATTTAAGGGCAGTTCTCAATTTATGCCAAATTAAGAGAGGCATTTCGGGCCAACCTTGCAGCCCTCCCCAGCCATTGTCACAGCCACCCTATCAGCCCTTATGTTGCTTTTCTTATGCTTTCAAGTCTCAAAGTCCATTACCTCCAATCTTGAATAAATAATTGTGTGACTTTTTGTCTTAAACTCTTGCTTTTGTTTTCGGAAATTTGGGTTCATGAGGAGAGGTTTTGGGCAATGCATGGGATTAGGTTTGGAGTTTGATAAAAGTGAGTGAAAAGGTGGATGTGGAGGGAAGGGAGCATAATGTTGGATCGGGGGGGGAGGAGGGATGAGATCAGGTGGTTGGGGAGAGGTTGCAAGATTGGACCAAAATACCCCTCTCAAATTCACAGAAATTGAGGATTATCCTTGAATGGCTTAGAATTCAAACTACAGAGACAAAATTGATCAAATTGAAACTACAGGGACTTTAGAGGTAAAAGTGATAAACTGCAGGGACCAAAAGTGACTCTTTGCCTTTTTTTAAAAAAAAAAAAAATACTAGTGAATTTCTCACACACACTATCAAAGTCATTTTATACTCAGTTAGTCAAGGTACTTCAATTATGTTTAATTATTTTTTTAGCTTATTGTATGTGATAAGTTGTTTATTTGTGACTTTTTTTTTTTAATGTCAAGTACTAATATTTTCTTATTAAAAGAAGTACTAATATTTTGTACTTTGAAATAATAAAGAGTTTTTATTGAATATCACTGTTTGATTTTTTTTTAAAAAAAAGATAATAAAGATTTCTTTTAAGTAAATTTAGGTTTTAGCCAAAAAAAAAATTTCACTTTTGGAAAAAGCCAAAGCTTTTTCAAAAAAGACAGAAAAACCTCTCAACTTTCAATTCAAAGACATGCAAATGTAAATGATTTCTTAGGAAATCCAAAAATAAATAAGGGCAATTTTGTCCATTTTGGCTTCTTTTACAAATTTTCTCTCTCCTTTGTGTTTTTTCAAAGTCTCCCTTTCTTTTAACACATTAAGGGCTCGTTTGGGAGTGATAGGCCAGAATCACTTTTGAGAAGAAGCACATCCTATGTGCTTCTCCAAAAAGTTCACTTTTAGTGATTTTAAGTGATTTTGGGGAGAAACACCTTTCATGTGCTTTTTCATAAAATCACTTAAAACCATTTAAAGTAATTATTTTAAGAAGTGATTCTCCATAAAAGTGATTATTGGTCTCTCTATAATCACTCCCAAACTAGCACTAAATATATAAATTTATGTGTAGGTGGAGTACATGTGACACAAACTAAATAGACAAGGTCAGATAGGGAAGACAAGAAGAGAAAGTAGGCATTCCTTGAATTTGAAAGCTATAGCAAAAACTTTGAGCTTTTCTTGAAATGTTGAACCCTATGTGTTAATTGACTTTGTTGATATAGTCACTTGTGAGGAATCAATTCATGCGTCTTTTGAAAAGATCTTTGGTCCCTAAAACTAAGAACGAAGATGACTGTTAGGTTTTAGGATACCGGTGTGGTGGGAGCCAAAGAGCATAGGCCTAAGCGAGTTTGACTTTATAAGGACAAAAGTAGAGTTTCTTAGCTCAAGGAACAATTATCTTCTCCAAGAAGAGGGGCTGGTTTATATTCAGCTTTTTGAAGGCTGGTTTATCATCGTGCGGAGTTACGAATTAAAAGATGATTGGGGATGTGATGACCCGTTAATGTGCACATCAAGTCAATTAGTCATTTGACTAGGGATGTGTGAGATACATACCCAAAGTAGGCACGTGTGATCTCCTTAATTATTGTGTTGTAGTTATTAGGGAAATCCCAAAAATTTGGGCTAATCTTTTAGAGGTATGTAGCCTAAGGAAAGTCATGCTGGGCTTAGAGCTTCACGCCTTCGCTAGCCTAACCTAAGGTCATATAGGCATTTTCGGCTCATGGTGGATTGGCTTCCTCGTGAGTTTTGTTTGACAAGAGACCTTCACCTCAAGCGAAGCCCATGCTTTTCTTGTTTTTGTTTTTTTGTAGTACAAGCGATAGTCTAAACTACAATGGGATGTAGGGTTTCTCTCTCTCTCTCTCTCTCTCTCGCTATTAAGGTGCCGTGGGGATTCGAACTTGAGACCGTTAGTCTACAAGTCAAGGCCCTTTTTCACTGGGGTAAACCCTGTTGACCACACTTCTTAATACCCTAGTAGAGGAAGCGACCAATACTAGTCATGTAGTGTTCACAATCAATGCGCAATAAGATGTATCACATCTTCTCCCATCTTTAACCAAGGGCAGTTTGGTTCATGTAGTCGCCTTTTTGTCCGCATAGTATTTTACTACTGGCTTATGATTGTTTGCTCCCGTATTACACTTTGAGTGACTACGAATAGCAATTCTCTTACCATCCTCACCCTATTCGATAAACGAGGACCCTATCTAGAATTCAAGGACTAATAACTTTTTATAAAGTTATTTCTTCAATAAAATAATAAAAATCTTAATGTATAGTGCATGTATTGAGGCCCAAAAAATCCATGGTCCAGCCCAAATAAATTCTCGGCCCAATGCGATACCTTATCAAGAAGAAACCCGATTTGGGCGCGCGAAAGTTCGTCATATACGCTTTGCACACATGCCACGCCAAGCAAATAAGCAACCTGTCACGCTACAAGCTTAAGTGGGCTCAAGCCACGCAAGATGCTCGGGGCTTGCTTGAGTGGGTTGTGGTATGGATGGTAATAAGTTGTTATGAGGCCCATTGATAGGTCGAGAAATGGAGGTTCCAGGTTGCTTGGGAGCCTCGAAACCCAAGCTCATTTCTTAGGCCCAAATATATGGGTGAGCACAAAAAGGAAAATAACCAAACCAAAAAAAAACCAATCAAAATGGTCCACTAAAATGAACCCCTATAACCCAATATTTGATGAAGGTGGCCCATTTGTTTGGTAGGTTGACTTCCTATCCTAGAAGACCCATACAATTAGAAGTAGCAAGCAGCAAAGACTCCATCTTTTGGCTGAAATATAAAGCCACGAAGGAGTTTGGAAGACCACGTGGGTTGCTGGGAAGGAAGGAACAAGTTTTCAAGCAAAACATCCAAGAGACCAAGAGAAATTGGCACGCAAGGAGCTGCCCTCCGAACCAGCATGTATACCCATTCTCTTTCCCCCATCAAACCTGGCCATAAAAAAAGGAAGAAAGGAAAGTAAGGAGATGGCTGAAAATAGGAGCCTGAAACAGCCACGGGAAAGGGGGCCTTGAGCTCCCAAAAATCTCTGATTTTGTGCAAATGGCTAGAGTGGATTCCACCAAAATAGGATGATTGAAGAGATGAGGGGAGAAAGGAAGGGAAAGACTTGGCCAAATTGGATAGAAACCATTAGGGTTTCTTGAAAAATGATGGCTTCCAGCGACTATAAAAGGGGGCCTCCTCTACCCAACAAGCATCAACCACATCAGAGAGCAAGCTTCCTCTCTTACTCCTAAAACCCAGCAATTTCATGTTCAGCTCATCTTTTTCCCTTAGTTTTCCCTCTTAGCAAGCTGTTCTGACACTTGATAGAGTCTCTGACACTTAAACTCATAACAATTTTGCTCCCATGCCATAAGCTTCTAATGCCAAGCTAGAAAATTTATCTGTAAGCATTAAGAAATCATCTGTAAGTTGCTGTTATTTTGGTTGGTGAAGATAACCAAGATACTTCATAAGGCTTTACTGCCCTTTCGAAGCATTTTTGGGGCTTGATTTTCGAACTCAGACAAAGGGGACAATTTCATCCATCTGCCATTTACGGCAACCCAGCCCGTTTGTAGCTGCCATAAGAAAGAAGCAAAGTTCAATGAACAGTTACTCTAGGTTCATTTACTTAATAAATAAATTAAATACATGTTTAATGTTAGATTCATGCATTTCATTAATAACTATTCATGAATACTTTAGTTCATGTATGCACTTGCATATGGATCGTGCATCATCTATAGCTATATTAAAGGTGGCTTGTACTTTTAATCGAATATTCCAATTTTCAACTTCAATATAAACTAAACACCTCTTATTGAGAGTGTGTTTTTCTCTCCTTGTGGATTCAAGGTACACTTCCTAGTTGAAAACATGGATTTTCCTCTAGTTTACGCTTTTGTGCTACATCAGGAAGAGAGTTTCACACACACACACACACACATATACACACACACTATTAAGGTGTCATGGGGATTCGAACTTGAAATCACTGGTGTGCAAGTCAAGGTCCTTTTCCACTAGATTAAACCTCATTGCCGCTCTTTTTATACCCTGGCAAGAAGTGATTAATACCAAGGAATTTGGTTCTTGTAGTCACCTTTTAGTCCATGTGATATTTTACTTTTAAGCGACTACGAATAGCAATTCTCTTACCATCCTCACCCCATCCGATAAACGGGGGGACCCTATCTAGAATTCGAGGGCTAATAACCTTTTTATTAAGTTATTTCTTCAATAAAATAATAAAAAATGTAATGTATGGTGCATGAAAAATGCAATAACACATAACATATAGCATATAATCGTAGAATCGTAGCGATATATATATATATATATATATAATTGTAGAATCATATTGCTAAAAGTTAAAAATTACAAGCAATATGAATCCATTTAAGTTCAAACCATTGCGTATGATTCGTTTATGCATTTTAAATTTGAAGAAAGATTAGTATACCTGATTAAGAAATATAATTTAGATAATATTGATTGTATTTTTATCCAAAGTTTACACCATTACCACATGCGTGGTCATTATAAGTACTATATATAAGAACTTATAGATTGTAAATCTAAGTTTGTGACTCGATTCGAATCTCAGTGAGGTGTCATATTGAGAGATGTGTACCTCACTTTGAGTGCAAATGGGTTTATGCCAAGAAGATGGAATCTTTGGGAAAATGCAATGTAAGATTCAAAGCAAGTTAGTAGCTAAAGGCTATACTCAAAGGAAAGACACTGATCACAATGAGGAATTCTCTCATATTGTAAAGCGTTCTTCGATTCATACTTTGTTAGCTTTGGTGGTGCAATTTAACATTGAGTTGGCTCAACTTGATGTTAAGACGACATTTTTACATGCTGATTTGGAGGAAGAGATATCTCAATCATAAGGTTTTGGTCTTGCTGGAAATGAAAATTGGGTTTGGAAATTGCGAAAGTAATTGTATGGTTTGAAGTAGTCTTTAAAGACAATGGTATTAGCAATTTGATCGGTTTATGATTGGGTACGTAGATGTATACAAGCAGTCAATATGACCATCATGTTTATTTTCGCAGGACACAAGAAGGAACCTTCATCTACTTCCTCTTATATATTTTTGATATGCTTATAGCATGTAAGAGCAAAGTGGAGATTGAAAAATTGAAGACTCAATTGAGTAATGAATTAGAGATAAAGGATTTAGGAGAAGCTCGGAAGATACTAGGCACGGAAATTGAAAGAGATAGAGCAAATGGAAAGATTAGTCTCTGTCAGAAGCAATATTTGAAGAAGGTACTACATTGCTTTAGGATGAATGACAATTCAAAACTGGTTAGTAACCCTTTTGCCTCTAATTTCAAGCTAGCTTCTATGTCTCCTAGCAATGATGAGGAGAGTTGTTATACGGCTCAAATTCCATATGTGAGTGTTGTTAGTAGTTTGATGTATACTATGGTGTGTACTAGGTCTGATATTTCACAAGATGTTAGTATTGTGAGTAGATATATGTATAATCCTGGAAAAGGACATTGACAGGCTATGAAAGGTATATTGTGAGTGATGTGGATGTTGACTTATTGTTTCAGTGGGATAATGATATTGGTCAATGTATGGTTGGATATGTGGACTTTGATTACGCGGGTATTAGGTGATCAATGCATAATTACATATCATTTTGTACTATCCTAATTTATCTTTTGCTATCGATTTTGAATGAAACTTTGCTTTTTAACCCTCCTTTATCTTGGTTTCAGTGTATTTAGCTTTAGGACTCATTTAATGTATTTTGGAGTCAAGATAGCTAAAAATTGTGTTTGCAAATTAGTCAAATTCACGGATTGGACTGTACATGCTCAGGAAGAACCAGCTAATGAGCCATCCACCATTGACAAGATTTGGAAGTCTAGTTTCTGGATCACTTTACGGTTCATGATTCCGAGTCTTCTAGAGGAAGTTATAGAAGTTTTGGTACCAGATGTTCATTCACAAATTCTTCCAAAATTGCCATATAACCATTGCCATGTCATCATGTTATGACACCTAGAAGTCCAAGTTAGCAGCTCCACTTGGGATTAGATGTCAATACAAGCTAGGGGAGTCAATTGCCTTTAGAGAAACAAAGAAGAAAGTCCATCAAAATAATTAAATGCAGCATATGACAACTTAAGATGAAATTCAGAAGCATTTGCGATATTGTGCCAAATATGATATTTGAAAGTCTTTCCGATTTTTCCTTGAGATGGGCTACATATGATTGCAAAGATAAGACGAAGAGCTTGAAGTTCCATATTGTTCCAGAATTTTATGAATGGAGGAACGAGCCCAAATTATGCCTGTAAGAAGACTGCAGTGCTTTCACTGACAACAAAAACTTTATATATATATATATATAATCCCTTCTATTGAGGGACGCCTTTTAGGGTTCCCTATGATTTTTTTTTTAACAATCCAAACCATCTATTTTTTTAAGTCTACATTCATAGATCATCCTTGCAAAAAATTAGACAAATCAGAAATTGTTTCAACATCCAATTGTGTATTGCAAAATCAATGAACACAGTGCCTGAAGAAAGTACTAAAATTTCAATAATTCAATTGGGTGGTCAAATGATATCGGATTCAAGTGATTTTTGGTAGATATGATCTTTGAGTGAATATATATCTACAAAATAGACTGTTTGGATTAGTGAAATACAATAGGGAGTGGGCCCTACAAAGGTGTCCTTCAAATAAGTTTATTTGAGGAATCCCTCAACTGAAGCTTTTTGTATATATATATATATATATATATATATATTAGCTTTTAAAGAGAAACACTTCAAAGAAAATACAATGAGGACAATCATTTGAGAATCTTTACGGTATTACTGTCGAGATGACTCCTAATCCAAGTAGCAGTGAGAGCAGCTGATGTGCCTTCTCACTCTCTTTCTCCCTCACTTGTTTCTCATCTCCACACATTCTCTTTAGTTGATGGTCGTTTAACCTTTATAATTAATCATTACATTTCAAAAAATGTGCACATATATTTAGATATTATTTGTGCATATTATAATGTAAGAATTATAATTTTCTAAATGATTTTAAACTTCACAAAAAATTGATGTGTTTTACTAAGAACATAACTCCATATTTTATCCGAAAATTTTTATGGTTATCGCCATTCTTATTTAATATAATATGTGTATACATTTTATATTCCATACTTTCAAGCACTGTTTTTATTATTTTTGGCTGGTTTGTGTATTAACAATGATGTATTACAAAACTTATATGGTTTCAGGATTAGTTGAAGGTGGCTCGCGAAAGTGGCACTAGAAAATGTAAGATAGTTTACTGTCCTAAATGCTAAAATATGAATATGGTTTGAATACTTTGGGTTGAATTTTATTCTTCTTCATAAAGAGGTATATATAGGAATGTACATGAGGCTTTACAAGGAAATAGACTAGGATAGTATCTCCTAATTATACAAAGATTTGTCTACTAAATAAAATGGGAAAGTAAATCCCTTAATTAATCAAGGAAATAAATTTCCTTGATTAATTAGGAGACTCACTTTAACACTAAACTCACATGAAGTTGGTCTTCTAATCATTATCGGATTGCAAAGGTCCTAGTTCTATTAGGATTAGGTGACCTTATTCTATTGCATTAAAGACACTTCAAGGAGTTTCATGTTGGGCAAGACTCCTTAAGTGATGTGTGTAAATAGAAGAGCTCCCGCTAAAGAGCTGATACACACAACTCATCAAGATATTCACCCCATTTAGAATATAGAGCTAAGGGCATCGGCAATCTTAAAGAAGACTCTTAAATCTTTACTATTTTAATTTCTTTTGACAAATGTAGATCATGTGGAAAATTCTACCTTTAGTTTCATGTGTTCCTTTCATGTCCACGCATCAACCTAATAATATAAGCTGCATACCTTTGGCCTTCACCCCTGTGTTTCATGCTCGCACTAAATACTATGTACCGGAAAAGATTGTTCACATGGAGCTGATATCTTTACCAAGGAGATTATGATTTTTGGTATGCAAAGCTACTGGTACATACGTTCTTGCCCCATTAGCTTACACGGGTATGATAAACCATTATTTGTGGGTTCAGCCTTAATACTAGAGGCATCAACTTACATAACAACTTAGTAATACCAAGACGTGGCAGAACATGGCCACCAAGCCCACCATCACTTCTCCGTTAAGGATGTTGAGCCAACATTGTCATTTCGGGGCCGCCGTACCTGGTTGCCTAGCTGTCATCACCACTAACCCACCATCAAAATTGTATATCTTGGATATCTTGTTAAAGAGCACGTAGATTGGTGGAATGAAAATGAGCTTTTATCCCTTGCAGAACGTTTTATGTTGGTTAATTGGGTGGATGTGAACTAGGATTTCGAGGGACAAGACCATGAAATCTCAAGTTAAAATAATAATAACATCTGTATTGCTATTTTATTAGTGTATGAAAATATAACATATGGGTATTGAGACCTGCATTTTTGTTCTCTTCTCCTCCATTGAA